>OZ038486.1:84465169-84517669 GCA_964036315.1 Acanthosepion esculentum
GTTTTTATAATTAGACTTATTGACTTACCAATGTACAAAACATTTTATTTGTTATTTAATATAAATGTTATAATATGAATAAAAAAATATTTACTTGTGAATCAATAATATCAATTTAAGTGCATTGCTAAAGACGATTAAATTAATCGTTTTAATATCTAAAATTTAATTTTAGAATGCTTAACGGGATGATTAACTTTTCAAAATGCTTTGTCGAAGTTAATTTTAACGATTTTTATTGTTTTATTTGGGCGTAAATGATCATGGCTCTACACAGCTCCATGTACTCTGGGTCGCTAAACGTTTGTTTCTTTGCCATCCATCTCAATCCTTGTTCTGCTATCCATTTACATAAACTCATTACGCAACTTACTTACTGTGTCCCTATGCACACGCTGCCTTCAATATGTCCCGTGAGTGTCAAATTCTCCTAACCCTCCATTCCTCATCATATGTGCCTTAGAAATTCAAACTGTCTATTTCTAATTCTAAGTATAAAAGTCCTTTTCATTTCCATTTTCCTTAAAACTTCCTCGTTAATCAAATGTACTGTCCATGTCATTATCAGCGTCCTTCTATAGAACCACATCTCTGTTCTTTTAAGTCTCATCTTCATTTCAAGTTTTCATTTTTTTTTAAGGAAACTGTCCAGCATTCATTGTCATATAAGAGGATAGATATTATATTACAGTCCAACTCTCTTTTTTTGTTTCTAAAGAAAATTTTCTATCTCTGGAAACTATCTTTCGCTATTTCAATGCGCTTTCAAATCTCTTTGCCACATTTTCTAATATTGCCAATGCATAATTCACACATTCAGCTGTTCCTCTAGCTGGTGATCATACATTTTTTTTTATAGTTATTAGTTAAAATATATTTGTTGATTTTATAAATTGAAAGCATAAAAACATATATAGTATTTTTCCACTACGTTATGTGAACTCTTCGTCATATTAGTCATACTAATTCAGTCCTCTTTATATAAAACAAAATCTTGTGTATTCAAAATCCTTTTGATGCGTTTAACCTCTGTATGTATGCGCGTGTCTGTGTGTGTTAACCAAAGGTGTATATATAAAAGGATAAAGGAATGCATACAATTTTTATACTAATGTTTACCCAACACAAAGCCGAAGAACCACTCATGGTAGAGTGTTACTGAATGAGAAGGAAGTAGAAAGTGTAGATTATGAGGATATGAAGAATTGATAACGAGTGACCCTCGATTTGAAGAAGTTAAGATTATAGTGTTCAAGGAAGTATTCACGCAGAAGTCTGTTACACAAATTACCGTTTTTAGGAATTAACAATATAATTAAGTCAACAAATTTGATAATTTCGATAATTTTAACAAAACAAATCGTTGCAGGTCTGATTTAGAGATTAAATTTCTCTTTAAATTCCTTCATTTCTTACCATCTGAATTATTTTGGTGGTTTAATAAGCATTCTTGTTATAAATGCTGAGACAGGATTAAAGAAGCCACTCTTATTTTAAAATGTTAATCAGGAAAATACTTCGATTTTAGAAGAGGACGATCTCAAACGGAATATTTTTATAGCTTTTCATTATCATTGTTTTTTTATTTATTAACATTTTTACAGAGAGAGAAAAAAAAAAGAAACGAACCTGAATTTGAAATTTTATATACTTGTATTTTTGCTTTCTTACGCCTTTTTATATTTTATTCTTATGTTAATAAGTTTTAAAATATTAGTTCTGACTGAGTTTGCTATCCAAAAATGCAACACATTATTTTTTTTAAACCAATTATGTAACTTTGTTCCTCTCAAAATTTTATTTATTCGACAGCAAATTCTCAACTTCTTCATAAAAATAACAGAATCTTCTTCTATGTGTCGTGAACCTTCAGGACATGAGCGATCATGGCACTCTCCAAAAATCTATCCCATGTAGCCCTTGTAGCCAACGTTTGCCCCTTTGCCAAGCCTCTCACCCTCGTTCCACCATCTATTCACACATGTTTGTCAAGGAGATTGCCCGCTACCTTTCTCTGATTTTTTGCATCGGTATGTCCCGAGAGTGCCAAATTCTCCAAGTCATCCTTCCTTATTAAGCGTCCTATGTCAGCTGTCTCTTTCTGATTGTAAGCATAAGTATCCTTCTTGTTTCCATTTTTATTAAGACTTCTTCGTTGCTTCTGACCTTCATTCATTGTATTCGCAGCATCCTTTTAGAGAACCACATTTCGGTTGTCTCCAGTTTTCTCTTCATCTGTGATTGTCCAGTATTCCCTGTCATACAAGAGGATTGATATTGCATAACAGTTTAACACTCTTTTCTTAATCATTCGTATTCACACAAGCGTAATTTATAAAATCTATTAATAACTTATGGCCACTTAAGAGTTAGTTAACCAATTCAAATACTTGTAACATCGCATCATGGAAATAATTCTTCCAATGAAGAGTTTCAAGCGTTTTAAAGGATCCCAGAAAGTTCTTCCTAATTTCATATGTAAAATGATAATAAATTTAACTCCGTAAAAATACAAATAAGCATCAGATCAGCCGGTGACAATAACTGAATGACGTTCAGTTAATGATTTCAGCGTATTTTATAGACATCTTATTTGTAAATGATATCGATTAAATATGGAACCTATAATACAATTATATAAGTATACGACTAAAAAGTATACATCAGTACCTGCATTAAGTTGGAACGAAATGGATTCGACTGGAATTCGAACTCGGCTCTCCGAGTTCGAATTCCAATCATTCGCTTACGTGCTAATTAGGAAAGGTATGAATCCTCTTCTTCGCCCCCCAGCTAATGAATAAATAACAGGACAGACCGGGTTCTATAGCCTTGGATGGCAATTGGTCTACCACAGAAAGAAATGGCAACCTACTGCAGGATAAAATCTGCTTCGTCAGTCATGTATCGAAATATACATGTTCGCCTAAGCATGTACCACGCATGGCACATAACTGACTTTAATGTTATATTATGCGATCGATTTTTTTCTGTTTCTATGTACATCTATATACCATTTTAAATCTCTGCGTCTTTTCTTTCTGGTAGTTTGAATTTTTATTATCGTTTTTTTTTTCTAAGGTTATCGAAGCGAAGAGAAATACATGATATTTTATGTCATTATAATCCATGGGTTCAAACTTGGCTGTTGCGCTGTTAAAGTCGCCCTCAATAACAACAGTGCTTGAGAGCTGGAGTTAGCTTCAAAACAGACCATGCATCGTTGGTTTAAAAACTGCTTCTGATGAACTGGATTTCTGAAATAAGCCAGGTCATGATCGCGAGATGTTACTCGTTAACAAAGAATTGAGCAGGTGTTAGGAGCAAAATTGTGTGTCGCCCATACAACAGTCGGGACTTATCTGGCACAAACTAGCAAAGTGAAGAAAATTCAGAAGTGCGTTGTTTCAGTATTTGATCGATGATTAGCAACTTGCAGCATTTTGCTTGTTCGTTTAAAATATTATACTCTTTTTTTGATTGAGTTGCTTAGCATTGATGAAAAGTGGTTACTGTATATTAATAATTGGAAACGTAGCTTTCGTTGGGTTAATTTTAATCTTCCCGAAAATAAATCTTCAAACCCAAAATATACACGGGGCCGTTTGTTGGTGCTCTAATGGAGTAATACAATACAACTTCTTGCAGAGTCCTATTGTTGTAATTTGAAACTGTTGCATCAAAAGTTACAAACATTTTGACCAGCAGTGATAAAGAAAAGAGAAAGGGTTTTCTCCTGCTTCAGAATATCACCTGGCAGAAACTGATGCAGTTAGGCGTCACATTCTTGTACTATCTTCCCTAGTCATCGGACATGTCCCCTATCACCACTTTCTCCGTCTCAACAAGTGTTCACCAATGACGATCAGATTGAAAATGCCTCCTAGCAATTTGTCGACTCCCATGACCCCAGTTATCATCGTCATGAAATAAACTTAATGCCAGATCGTTGACACCATTTGCATAGATTCTAATAGTGCTCACTTTATTAAAGTTGTGTTCGAGTCGAGTTGACGCTTTAAATATTTTGGTCCAAAACTGTCATTTACTTTGTCCCAACTTGTTAATTATGAGTAGGCGTGTATTCATCTTAAAAATCATTCTCTCTGATTGAGGAATCAGAGAGCCGAGTTCGAATTCCAGTCAAATCCATCACATTCACTTACGTGCTAATATCCTTGGGAAAGGTATGAATCCTCTTCTTCAAACCTCCCTCCAGCTATGGTTAAATAGCAGAACAGACCGGGTTCTATAGCCTTGGATGGCAACTGGTCTACTGCAGAAAGAAATGGCAACCTACTGCGGGAAAAAATCTACCTCGTCAGTCATGTATCGAAAGGTACATGATCGCCTGAGCGAGTATTACGCATGACACATAACTGATAAACAAAGAAATAAACCGTATCTACGTCGATTTACGTATTTGAGTTACTATATTAGAAAAAATGATTACACAATATATGTTAAGAATAAGAAGTTTTCCTTTTGGTAAAAAGTTATTTGCAAGAATAACTGAAGATTCGGAAAAAAATTTAAAATTCGGAAATGTTCTCTCCAAGCAAATTAACTTTTATTAAGAAGTTTTGAGGAAAAGATTTTAAACAAACGAAAACAAAAAGTAACTTGTGGCAAGAACTGAAGAAGCAGTAAACCATTTTTTTAATCTATGACAAAAATATTTCGTTTCAGTTTTTACGCATGGCAGTCTTGTATCTAAACTTCTAGGTCATCAGTTCGGACAAAGAAATACTCCCGCAAAAGTCAATTAGTTACTTGCAAAGTGACAGCGTCAGAGAAACCAATTTAAAGCCGTTGATGCGTGCCTGCAGGAAAGATTTGACCTAGATTCCCGAGCTATATGTTTGGATCGGTTTTCTTTAAGTCCGACTCTGCTCAGACTGCCTTCTGTAGGCCATTTAGTTCAGCCACATATCCAGTTCATTCTACTTTAGCCCTCAAGTTGCGCGCACGCGCGTGTGTGTGTGTGTGTGTGCATATGTGTGCGTGTGTGACTACCATAAACCTTGTTCAAACAGTCTATCTCAATATTCATTTATTTAGAAAAAGAAGACACTTTCTTGACAGTTGTTATTTTTCCAAGATTATATTATAGAATATAAGTTGGAAGAATACTGTAGAGATTCCGATTCATACTTGTGACATTGCGATAGAATAATTTAAACTTATTAAAGGACAATTATGTTAAAATTAAAAGAAATCCATTTATAAAAGCGTTTTCCGGCTTTAAAACTAAAAATCAAGAATTAGGAAATTTTAGTTCAATGAATTACTGGTTGCTCTTGTTTTCTTTACAGTTATATGGGAAAAATGATCATGTTGATTGTTGAGTAAGTGAAAACATAATTTATTTTTCATGCATAAAAATTAAAAAATATGTTCAAAAAATTCAAGGTGTCATTTCAGAAACATAAAATTACCAAAATCATAAATTAAGATTTAAGATCAACAGCTTTTCCGTTAATTTAGGATTATGACAATTTTTAATAAAAGTAGACATATCTCTTACATTTTAATTTAGTTATTGTTAGAACAATTGGATCCCCTTACCGGAGGGGAGACTTATTTGGCACACCAGCCAGTGGTGCTTCGTGACCCTCGCTATGTTATCAATATTTGCTTTGTTTTGTTTTTTTCTACCTAGATTTATATACGTTACAAATTAAACTATGATAAGCTCACAATTAAACTAAAGGAAGAACCATTTTCACGGATTTTGACGTCATCCTGGGGTCTTTTTTATCCAAATCCGTGAATTTGTTTTGCTCATGGTCATGCTAAGTCTTGAAAAAACACGATATAAAATTCACTATTTTTTCATCTATAATGTTGAGTTGAATGTGTTAAAATTCTTCAACTTTTTAACAAGAAAATTCTCAAGTTGATGTTAGAAATTGCCGCAAAATATTGTCGATTTATTTAAGATGGCATGTCTCTCTAATAATTTGTAATACATTGTAATTATTTTCAATTTTTCTAGTTGAATTGTTCACCTATATTGCATATGATCCATTATTGTACATAATTAGGTTACAATAAAAATTTGTATTTTATATGAATACTACCTTATGAATACTGAAATGTATTAAAGTGAGGGGGCGTATCATAGATTGGGTGGGGTCACGAAACCCTTACACAGCCCCTATGGCTACTTTTTAAAATTAAGTCTGTCTTGCAAAAATAATTATTTGCATGGTTCCTTGTTAAAGCCATGCCTTTATTTGGATCCGTACGCACGTTTTTTTTTATGCTGGTTAAAAAGCTAAAAGACACTAATTGCCCTGTCTCTCTAAAAATACAAAGTATAGTGATGGTTCTTTCTCCATAAACTGTTAATAAAACAATAAATTAGTAAAAAAAAAAGAAATAACTACTAATATTTGCTTTTTAGTATACTAAATTTAAAAGAACTTAAAGAATCTCTCTCTCTCTCCCTCTCTCTCTCTCTCTCTCTCGCTCTCTCTCTCTCTCTCGATACTTTAATGTGATATTAAAAGACATTTCATGTGATAACCAACACACATAATTCACCTAAATTACAAGGCATAATAAAAAGAGATAACAGCACACTGACTGCAGCATTCACTCTTTTAAGAAGTTTATCAAAAATATGTATACACAATCTACTACAGTGGAACAAAATATTTATTGTCACATGATTCACTTGTATTAAATTACAAGGGAAAGAAAAGTGAATCAAATAAATTACTGAAAATTTTGCTTAAATTTCAAAATGAAATTTTTCATAAACTAAAGCTCTTGTCATTGATGTTTCTTTCTTTTCTATCAAATTATTCTCAGTGATCAACTTCTCTTATAGGAATTCTATAATAATGATGAATAATACTAGAAGAGCCCATTGCCCTGCTGCCTTATACCTGAAGAAATCTTAAATTAAAACTTAGAACTTACAATCATCAATTTACAAAAGGAAGTAGAAAATATAAGTAATTGTAAAGTTGACTTTATATGAGTAAATAATATTTTAATCAATTAGGTTTTGAACATGAAATCATTTTTATAAAAGACAAAAGAAATAAATAATTTGACACTTAAAACACAAACACATCTCTATTCAATCTTGTACTTACATAATGATAGACACCTTTATATATTCAAAAAGTTCGTCACTGTACAACTCTGTGATTGACCATGTTACTCTGTGATCCAAAGAACCAGAAGTTCATTTTTACTTTTCTACATATTTAAATCTGTAGCCACATATTCTGAGAATAATCTCGTGTAGTTTGTCATTCAAACCCCAAATCTAAAAATGTTTGAACATACATTTACACATTTTTATTTTTTTATACATGTATGCTATAAAATTAACTGGGGTCTCTGCTCCTCATCCTCCTATCACTATTATTGTTGTTGTTGCTGTTGTTTTCTTCATTGTCATTGTTGATTTTGTTGTTGTTGATGATCTTGTTGTTTTTGTTATTATTTCTAATTTTAGGATGATGATGGAAACACTAAGCAAAACAGACTACGCTCTCACCCTAACTGGATTTTTCACCTTACTATCCCTACTTGAACATGGTTACACTTACAGCCTACCCCATGAAGGAAAAAAGCTGAACAAAGAAAGAGCAGAAATATTCTATGATAACAAGATTATTCCAGAACGGGTAGAAAAAAATGTATATATTTACAAAACCATTACCAATAGGTACGTTGTGACATCAATAACTGTTTACATTTTCTTACTTTTTCTGAAAAGAACACCAACAAAGCTTCCTAATTGCTTGGTTATATAGTAGAAACAGAATTAATACATGTATTTTAAATTGCAGTTCCCACTGAACATCAGGAAGAAAAATTTGATTAATAGAAAACATGTAATAAAAGTTGATCATTAGACAAAGTAAAAATATCTTTAAAATTTCAGTATAAAACTGAATATAAAAAATTGATTATCAGATAATTTAATATAATTTTAGCCACTTTATTTTTTAACAAGTTTATTATTAAGTATTCAAAGGAAGTTTCAATTTGTACAATTATTTGCTTAAATAAAAACGTTGTCAATCTTATGTGAAATAATTTTATCATCATTATACATTCAATAAGTTATTTCAATTAAATCTTCAAATATTCATTAATATTTACCAAATGAAAGAATTCAATAGCATAACGATAACATTAGATTCTATTAATTTTTAATGGCCTTTTTTCATAAGGAAAATTAAATGTATCCCCAATTTTGCATATTTTCTTGACTAGTAAATTAATATAAAACTAATTTTACATGTAGTATTAATTTCATTATGTCAATTTTAATTCTTGTCATTTTTGCATACTTCTCATTTGTAACTTCTATATCAATTTTAGTAATAAATCTTCATTGAAATTCATTCATTTTGGTATTTCCTTTGCATATCTAGCATTAAATAATTAACTTCTATATAAGTCTTTCAAATATAAATATTTTCTTCAATTAACTCATTAAAAATGTCTTAAGTATTTAATAGTTTTCTATTTTTCTAAATGAATAATTTTTGCTACATGAATAGTTTTTTCATTTGTCGCAGAATTTTTCACAGTGTTCTTTCATTTCAAATTTGATCTATGTTGAACTATTTGTGTCAATGACTATTTTGTGTTAACTTTCAAAACTGAATAGATACCTCTGTATCTTGTAATAGGTTTAATGTTTAAAATAATAATTTTAACCTTTCCACTAATTCACTGCTCACTTTTATGTAAAATCCTGCAAGTAATAAATCTTCTTTAATTAAATTTTTCTGATAGAATGTTTTATTTTTCATTAATTATATCAATAATTAATTATTCTTATTTTTAAATAGTAACAATCAAATCAACTGAGACTTTTAATCAGCATTATTGATAGATATATGATCCTTATTACAATCTAATTAAATCTATAAAATTAAGAGGAAAATGTATTTTATGGTTAGTCACCTAAGTAGATTCAGCTTTTATGACTGCATAAGAGATTCAATAAGTTTATTCAATTCATATTCAACTCATATTCAGATAGTAAAGAGCAAGTATAAAAGATCACATCTTCACAAAAAGAAAAATGAAAATTTTATATTCTTATAAGAAAATAAAAAGAATCCACATGAAATAAAAATAAATGTAATGACAATGTAAATGATATAACATTTTACACTGGCTTTTAAGTTATTGAAAATCACTACAGATTTATTTAGATGCCAAGACACATATTTTGTGATATTCTCTCAAAGGTAATTTCTCTAATAGCTAACAGCATCCTCTCAAGTGATATTGCCAGAATACATTTAAGTCAAGGATATAAATCTTTTCTATATTTTTTATATTGTACACATTTGAATTTCATAATTATCTTCTGGGAATTATCTCAAACTAAGAAAATGAGATGGTCATTCTTCTTATGAGTAAATGAATTCAAATAAATCATTGGGTCCATCATAAAAAACAATATTTAAGCAGTTTGTTATAGAATTACAATTTATCTCCATTTTGCCGAATTGCCTTTTTTCTCCTGAAGAATGTAATTGCTTGTTGAATCAATTGCTACTGTTAGGAAAGTCTGTTCACTATGTTGTGCTAGGTAATGTTTCTTGCTTAAATCTATCTTACATATTTATAAGTCTACCATTCATCCTTGCTTTGAATATTGCTGTCACATCTGATTTGGTGCTCCTGCTAGATATTTAAAGATCCTTGATGATAACCAAAGAAGAATCGACAATGTCACTGAACCTGACCTGTTATCTGGGATTCCTTTATTTTCACAACACCATAATGTAACCTTCCTGTGCCTTGTCTATAAATACTTTCATGGCAAATGTTCTGATGAACTTTCTTCTATGAATTTCCTGTATGAATTTAAGTGCAGTACTAGATTGGCAGCAAGGTCTCATCATTTTGCAGTTGAGATAGCTATATGTAACCATAAGTTCTATACTAACAGTTTCTTTTCTTGCACTCCTCACTTGTGAAACTCTCTTCTGGCTACTTGCTTTCCAGTTAAGTGTGATCTTCACAAATTTAAAGGCAATGTCACCCATTATCTTTTGTCTTCTTAATTCCTGTTCTTTTATTGTTCTCACTCCTTAATGTTTTTCCTTTCTCCTATATTCTTTCACACTCAGTGTTGCCTTGCTTGGGGTGAAATGATTAGAGAGAAAAAAAAGTACATTTTTGTTAAATGCATAAAAAGTTGTATTTTAGAATTATATTTTTCAGTGAATCAAATACAAAATATCATTGTGAAATAACACAAGAGCAGCAGACTTCATTATGGGTTCCAGATTTATAGAGAAACAAAATTGTTTCAGATTCTGAAAAAGAGAGTTTAAAAGATAAAAGATTAAATATAATACTAAATCACAATGAAAATTAAAGGAAACATCAAATTTGAACAAAACAGAATTCTAGAATTTAAATTAGAATATTAATTGAACATCAAATAATAATAATAATAATGACATTTTTAGTTTTTCATTCTCACCAAAAATATTAAAATATTTCCTTTGGATTAATATTAAACTAATGACCAACGCAATATTTAAACTAATGACCAACACAAATTCAAATCTATTTTCTAAAGTAGAATTTATGACTCATTTATTATATTATTTTTAATATTACTTATTTACATCATTTCCATTCAGACTAATATCCTCATCAATGGTCTGAATTTAAATAATGATAACTCCACATGCTATAAATTCAAGCAGAAATTTTAACATTTCAATATCATTGTTAATTGAGGAAAAAGATAGCTTGTTAATTTTAACACCTCCAAAACTAAACTTCTCTCCATTAATCATTTGAGAGACCCCTCTCTGCATTCCATCAGCATGGCTGTTCTATCCTCCAGGAAAGTGACTTGTTATTCCTTCTCAAGCTAATGTTCTCAGCTGACATAAAGTTGAAAGACTATATTGAATCCATTACTGGGTCTGCTACTAAGAAAATTTGTTCATGGTGCTAGGCAAGACAATTTTTCTCTCCAGAATCTGTCTTGCATATCTATAATCCAAGCTTAGAATATTGCTGCCATATATGGTCTGGTACTCCTGTTGTTTATCTGAAGCTCCTTGATAAGATCCAAAGAAGAATCAGCAATACTATTGGTCCTGATCTGGCGGCTCAACTTCAGTCACTTTCCCAATGCTGTAAGGTTGCCTCTCTGTGCCATTTTTATAAATAATTTCATGGTAATTGTTCAGGTGAGCTCTTTGCTATGGCACCTAGACTGTATGAATTTAAGCACAATAGACTGGCAGTGAGATCTCATACAGTTGAGCTAATTAAATGTAGCTGTAACCTCTATGCTGATAGTTTCTTTTCTTGCACCTCTCCTCTGTGGAACTCCCTTCTGGCTCCATGCTTTCCAACCAACTTTAATCTGCAAAAGTTTTGATGCAATGTCAATTGCTATCATACTCCTCCCTGGTCTTTTGAACAGGAGTAGAGGTTTATCCCTTGTTTCCTGTTTCATATTGTGTTCCTGGTCCCTTCTAAAGTCTACTTCAACTCTATACTTCTAACATTTCCACCTGAACTCTGAAATTTATTTACTTTCTTCAAGTATAAAATTAGCTGTCTATGTTTCCTATTATCTTGTACTTTCTTACGCTAATACAACTCCACACAGTAACCCTGTACCTTGAGTGGCTTGTATTGGATGAACATTAGTAGAAAAAAAATATTTTCATCAATTTTACAATTTTTTGCTTCTTCTGTATTAAATAACATCCATATTTTTCACCAACATTCAAGAATAGATTTCATTGTGCATTTGTTTTTCTCATTATGCATATGAGTGTGACCATCTCGATGTTTATATAACAAAAAATAAAGTTCATCAAGTAAATTTAACTGATACTCTCATACATTTTCTAAAGCCACTATAGAAACAAGATTGTAATGCTTCAAAAAAAAAAAAAATATATATATATATATATATATATATATATATAATCATTTCACTTTAAACAAGACAATAAAGACACTAAAATACAAAGAGTTGCTGAGAATATAAGAAAAAGACATTATTAAGAGAGGACAATAAAAGAACAGGATATTAAGAAGACAGAAGATAACAATTGACAATGCATTTAAATTTTTGAAGATCAAAGTTGATTGGAAAGCAAGAAGCTAGAAGAGAGTTCTGCAAGCAAGAAGTGAGGTGAGAAAAAACTATTAGCATAGAACTTACAGTTACATCTAAACATTTCAACTGTAAAATGATGAGACCTTGCTACCATTCATCAGAGTACCAAAGAGCAAAGGTCCTGAGAACAATTACCATGCCAATATAGAAAAGGCCTCATTCCAAGTGGAAAAATGGCTGCAGGCAAGATACTAGGTCAGGACCAATAACACTGCAGATTCTTCTTTGTAGTTTATCAAGAATCTTTAAATGCATAGCAGAAAGAAGAACCAGACCAAATGTTGCAGCAATTTTCAATACATGGACAAATGGTGTATATATATATATATATATATATATATATATATATATATATATATATATATATATATATATATATATATATATAAATGTGAGCAGGGAAAGGTGTGTAAATTTTAAATTATATTGTATGGAGTGAATTATGAAACATAGTTAATCAATATTTGATTCAGAAAAAAATATTTTTAATTTTGTTATTATTTATTTATACACATACTTCAAAATGATATAACTGGAAGTAACTCATATTAATCATTAAATTATATTAGCAAAATAAATCATACTTCCTTTTATATTAATCCAAAATTCCTTCTACATTATCACACACACACACACACACACACACACACACACACACACATATATATTCAAGCATGTTTGGTTGAATAAGCTACGCATATTATATCTATTTATTTTTATTTTAATCCTCTCAAATTCATGGATTAATTTCTTAGCATTAGTACAAAACTGATCAAGAAAATGCCATAATTATCCATATAGTCTTTATTTTCCCAAGTACTTTCAATCTCATCCAAGATATTCTTCAGGGGTGAATTGCTAAGACAAAGAATTAATGTAAGTTATACATATGTGTGAGTATGAATGATGTAAAATTCAAAAAAATTCACCCCTGAAGATGATTAAGAAATTAATCCATGAATTTGAGAGTATTAAAATAAAAATAAATAGATATAATATATCTAGATTATCCAACCAAATATGCTTGAATGAAGACATGCCGCATAAGTACACACACACACACACACACACACACACGCATGCACATATATATATATATATATATATATATATATATATATATATATATATATATATATATTGGTGACAAGTGAGCAACTTGTATTGATAATAATGTTTGATAGTAAGATAAAATTTACCCAATCATACTACCAGGTTGTTACTTACTCACAATTCACCATCAAAAATTAGAATAAAAAACTTATCTATTTACAAAATAATTTGCAAACTATAGTGGCCTGTAATTTCTAAGTAATGTATCAATAATAAAAACAAACTGTACCAGTCATTGTTAATTATGAGCTATTTCTTAACAATGTATTCACGTTTCAATTTTATGAGAAAAAATTAACAAATTTATTTACAATCAGAAACCAAAACCTCATATCTCTTCTCTAAGCTTTTTAAAAACAGGAAAAATCATGATAGAATTAACATTGTGTTATTTTTTTCAAGTTAATTTTCTGCTATATTGCTTTTAGTAAAATGATACAATTCCTGTGTGACAAATGAATAAATTAATATTTTATGTTCAATGATTCTGGCCAGTAATTCAGTCAATTCACTAATATAACTTACTTTCCTCTTATTTTATGATTTACCCTATTTCTGCTGAAGATATTTTGATATTTCCCTGATTGTATATAAAGTATGTTGCTTAGACTTACAACAATATCATTAGTTGAAACATTTTTGTCTTTGATCACTGAAGTTAAACAAATCTAACCCAGTCATTACATGCTTGAGTAACCTTTTAGAATTACAATGTTACCATGGAATTAATAATCTAAGGAGTGAAGCAAATCTGAGTAACTCTTAATATTTTTATATTTCTATATATACTATTATATATATATGAATATATTAGTACATCAGTGTGAATTTCTATCAAAGTAAGAATCAGCCATTATCATTTTGTTTTTTCTTAAACAAAAGAGATTTGCTTATTTCAATATTTGCATTATCATAAAATTTTAAAAATATAAGTTAAAATGACTCAAGAATATTTTATTATAAACAATAAAATATCCTTGAGTGTTTTTAACTTAATACTTTTTCTATGATAATTTTGGGTGTATAAAAATTAATCAGTTTAAGAAGTGTTAATTTATTACATTTATTTAAATGTTCCTTTTCAATTCAGTTGTGCAATGGGTATTCCCTAAGAATAATAGCAATGTTCTTTTGTAATTAAAGTTTGTCTATCAATTAGATTAGAAGAAAGACTTACAGTCTTATTGCCTAATAGATGTGGAAATATTCTGGTTCACACCTTCCAAAAGAGAATTAACACATCCAGTTAAAAATCACATTAATTATGTAACATCCTCCTTTTTGGAATTCACAACTTGTCGTCATCTTTTCATCATTTCTGTGACTAATGCACTTTACATTAATATTGTTTATACTTTTTATTCTATTGTTCTATTCTTGGCCTTTACAAGTTAGAAAAGAAACTATTGGCACTGAAGGTGATAAAATCCTATGATAATATTAGCAAATCTTAACAGAATTTTTTAGAATTTTCTTGTTTTATGATAGCACCTCTATTATTCAAGCTTTAACTAATTTTATACAAATAATAAATTAAATCTATGAGCTATAATCAATGAAGTCATTTCTGATAGTTATTTAACCTGATTTATTAGTAATCTTTTATGTATGCTTCTCTGCTGACAGGACATACTTGTAAGTTTCATTTTCAAAATTGCTTCACCACAAGGTATCAAAGTTTTTATTTTCAATTTATTACCTCTTATTCATAATACAAAAATAAGTATAGCAGCTTAAATAGATTCATCACTAACATTAGTATCTGTTTTTTATTCTAATTGATTACTTTTTATATATTGAGTAGTAAACTTTATTGTTTATTTTATTCCATAAGAAATATAATTGTATGATTTTTGTTTCTCTTGTTTCAAATCAACTTTAAATATCCATTGATGACATTAAAGCTGATCTTTAAAGGAAGGGATGTAAATTTTAAAGCTGCTCACAATTTGAAGCTTAATAAGTTCAGTTCAAAACTACAAAATGCTAACATGTATTCTTCAATTGTGGTAGTTGAAGGTGATCTTTAAATTAATTTTAACAAAAGACATTAAAATAAATTAAATGAATTATTGCCTGGATGTACACGCATGGGCTCCCCACATTAAACCAACCTTGTTTCACAATGCAATTTGGAAATGCCAAATTACTATAGAGTAGAGCTTGGGCTTTTTAATCTCAGAATTCATGGGAGAACTGAGCTCCAATTTTGCATTTATTCATATAGACTCTATAATATAGGTTTTACTTAATTGGCTATTATGTTTCTCTAACTCTTCAAATGTTGAATGTGTAACTAATTCTAATTTCTATTTTCCCATCTTTATACTATATTAATTTTATCTTATAAATTGTCCCATTTTGTCATTCATGAAATAATTGTTTGTACGGAAAATAAGGATCTACGTACATCAAATCATTTTTAAATTAAGTGGAAGCAGAAGAATTATTGTTGAACTTTTAAAAGGCAAGCTTAAACATTAATTCACTACTTAAATGCAGCAATCAATTTTGAGTTCTTCTGTAGTTTATTGATGCCTATCGTATATACTCCTCCCTAGCTATTGTGATGATAACCAAACCAAGAGTCCTCCACAGGAGCTAGCTTAAATGCCACCCGATAGGGTGGCTTTTAGCTAACTTAAAATTTTAGCCCGCTTAAAATTTTCAGTTAGCTGCAATTTTGGATACAAAAGGAAAATTATGCTTCTAGTATAATAATTATAATTACTGCTGCTATTAATATTACTACTATTACATAGAATAAATAAATTACTATGAATCTTAATAGAAAAAAAATTTAAAGCACGTTTGACCTTATATAAAATTTTGTCTATTTGACTTTTCAAGATTAAAAGTTACCAGACATATTTTTTCATTGATTAATTTCTCCATTGGTTTCTTCACACATGATTAAAGAAACCAATAGACAAATTAATCACAAATGATTAATTTGTCTATTAGTTTCTTATATATATATATATATATATATATATATATATATATATATATATATTTATATATGAAGAACATTCCTAATACCAACAAAAGGAATTATTTCGTTATATTAATGCAAAAAACAGAGGAACTCATACGAAGGATGAGATGGAGAGCTTACTTTTTCCTTCGATGGAATGACTTACAAAACAAAAATGAGATTTACAGTTTTAGCAGTAAAAAAGCAGCACTGTTTATTCATAGTTTGTCTTGTTTTGAAAATGACCAATTGGAAATAATAAATAACATAAATTTCCATGAAAAGAAATTCTACTTCCAAAAAACGCCTGGATAAAATAGTAAAAGACATTAACACAACGGATAAAATTTTAGTGAAATCTGACAAAACAGGAAACTTCTACAAAATAACAACAAGGGACTACAACGATCTAATAAATAAGGATTTACATAAGAACGATAAAAAGGCAAATGATAATTACCTCAACATGGTGGAGAATATTAATACTAGCAGTAAAAAAATCACAGATAAACTGAAGATTAGTGATAGAGTAGGTAAATTTACTGAAAAAGTGTACTATTTAAACTTATAGGACCACAAACCAGATTTCAAAGTAAATCTGACTACAAGGATAATAAACCCAACAAGACCTGAGATCAGCAAAATAAGTAAAAAGATCCTAGAAAGGGTTAATCAACAAATTAAAGAAAAAATAGGGCTGAAACTTTGGATTAATACCAAAGACGTGACAAACTGGTTTACTGATATAAAGGATAAAATTAACTGTACACTAATGCAGTTTGATATTGAAAATTATTATCAATCAATATCAAAAGAACCGTTCATGAATGCATTGGACTTTGCTACCCAGTACACAGATATTACAAAAAAAGAAAAGAGCATTATTATAAAATTGGTACTGATACATAAAGGTGAGCAATGGATAAAAAATTCTTATGACCACTTTGACATCACAATGGGATCACTAGACTCGGCTGAGTCTTCTGACCTTATAGGTCTTTTTATATTATACAATCTCACAGCATATCGTGAAATTAATATAACTGGCATTGGTTTATACAGAGAAGATGGACTCATGGTTATAAAGAACTCTACTAACTTTAAAATCGATAAAATTAGAAAGATATTATATAAAGAATTTAAATGCCTGAACTTACGGTAAGCACTAAATTAAAAAAAGTTAATTTCCTTGATATAACATTAGATTTAATGAAAAATGTATCCATACCTTATAAAAACACAATACTAATCCTTTATATATACACCCTAAATCTAATCATCCTCCATCTATAATTAAGCATATACCTTTATCTATTGAAAAAAGAATAAGTACAAATTCAACAAATGAGAAGATTTTCTATGAACATATTAATTTCTATAATAAAGCCCTAAAAGATAATGGCTACAAAAGCCCAAAACTAACTTATATAAAAAAGGAAAATGGAAAGCGTAGAAAAAAACAGAAGTAGAAAAATAATTTGGTATACACCCCCATACAACCAAATGGTAAATAATAAATTAGGACAAAAATTCCTTGCATTAATCATTAAGCATTTTCCTAAAGATAGTAAACTCAGTAATATTTTCAATAAAAATACACTAAAATTAAGTTACAGCTGTACTGAAAACTTAGAAAAAAATTAAGAAACATAATTCTAATATCTTCAATAAACACTTAGACCAAAACCAAAGAAATTTAGACAATATAAAAATAAAAATAAAAAGAGATGAAGATAAACAAAATTTATGTAGCTGTAGAAATCCTCATAACTGTCCTCTACAAAATAAATGTCACACAGAATCATTAGTATACCAATGCAATATTTCATCTATTGAGAATCCTGAAAACATAAAAATCTATATAGGTTGCACAAGCCATGAGTTCAAAAAGAGATTCAATCAACATCAAAGTTCATTTAGGATAAATAAATACCAAAATCAGACATCCCTATCGAAATATTTCTGGCATTTAAAAGAAACCAATAAAAAACCTACAGTAAAATGGAAATTAATAAGAAAAGCTAGAATATGTAGGTCATTAAATGACCCATGTCCTTTGTGCATACATGAGAAACTATATATTACTAAGTTTATAAAAAATAAAAATTTACTGAATCAAAGAAATGAAATACCTATTCTTTGCCAACATTGTCAAATATTTTCCTTAAATAATATTTAAAAATAAAATAATTAAAAAAAATGGGGGCTGGTAATATACATACTTATATTTGATATGTAATAAAAATTTTAAAATAATTTAAGTAATTCTATTATATTTATTTGTTTTAAAAAGAAATATAGTCTATTAGTAATTAACAGTAAAATATATTAAAATTGTAATTCACTATAACATATTCTAACCCAAACACCCCTTTTAGAAAGAATCTTTATGTATACAAGTACAAATTTAATGGAAAAAATGCCGAAAAACTTTTTCTCGTTGATAAAAAAACAGACGACATGCGTCGAACAGATGTCAAAATTCGTTGAAAAATGCGCCCCTACCCTACCTAGACGTAACCCCTTTTACGAACATAACTCATAATTGATACAATAATAGTTAATAAAAATGAACATGCTACTGCCCCTGTCTAAATGATTGGATTTCTCTGTATTCTTGGAAACAAAAAATTATGAATTGTATGTGTGTTTAAAACTCAGTAAATTTAAAAATAAGTTATTCCAAAATTCGCTTGAAGATGAAACAGAACTAATGCTTTTAATTTAATTACATAATTAAATTTGAAGTTTTTAGGTTCGGTTTTTGAAACACGGTAATTCCTGTGTAGCAAAGAAACCATATTTTAAATCAGTTAATTTATAATATTTATGCTCTGTAAATTTACATTGAGCACTGTTTCATAAAAATAAAAAAATAAAAATATTAATAAGAACACTGGATTATATATCTTACTGTTCTTTCTTTTTATTATAATATATCTATCTATCTATCTATCTATCTATCTATATATATATATATATATATATATATATATATATATATATAAGAAACAAATAGACAAATTAATCAATGAAAAAGTATATGTATGCATACACATATACACACACATAGATAGATAGATATGTATTTTTGTATGCATGTGTATATATATATATATATATATATATATATATATATATATATATATATATAACATGTTGCAGAGTCATCATTATACAATGACAAGAAGGCTAAACATTTAACCAGTCAATAGTTAGCAACATTGTATTTGTAATGATACGCTCATTATGTTAAATATATTAGAAAGGTTCCTAAAAGTATTAATATTCATGGTTCATAAAAACAGATATTCTTAACATAATACAAAAAATAAGGAAAGGTTTTTTCAAGCACTGAAATGTTTATTACATGTTCCATAGGCAGATTCATTTCAATCATAAAGCTTATCCAAATGGTGACATTTTGCAAGATTTTCAAAAAAATGAAAACTGCATTTTCTTTATTCTTAGCTGATGCATTAAACTTTACATTCTAATCATTGTTCATGTTGCAACTAGAATAAAGTAACCATATACATTTTAGATTTTTCTTTTATGCAAAATAAATGAAATTCAAAATAAACCACAATTATTTCATATATGTATATATATGCATATATACAAACATGCCTCTATGTATATATGTGTATGTGTGTGTGTGTGCAAAGATCCCCTACACTTATATAGATTAAATTATATTCATTCCAATACCTTTATCAAATTCACAATATCTTTTGTGATCTTTTATATTATCAAATTACTTGGTTGCATATAAAGCCAACCAATTTCATTTACTTCTATTTTTGTATGTGATTTCCTTCTTCATATAAAAATCAATTGCGAAATAAATTTCTAAATTATTTTCTAATATGATATAATTTATACATTTTCCATCATTTATAATAAATTATTACAATTATAAAATGTACATTTCATTTTTATTTATAAATATTTGTTTGAATAAAATTACTGTCAATTTTTCTCTCTGTTTCCAAATTATTATCTCAATGATAATTCAAATCTTTTAATAAAAGATTAAAATATATCAATGATTATTTCTTTAGCTGTTAAGGAAAAGTGCAATTTCATAATCACTTTTATTTAATGGGATACCTCTTATCATTTACTCTGTAGCTAAATAATTTTATTACAGTATTTTGAAAAAAAGAAATAATTGATTATTTATTAAATTTTTAAATGAAAAATCTTCAAATATTTTCTTTGAATGGTTTTATATTTAACCATCTGGTTCTTTTATGATTGTTTCAACAACATACTAATTTTAAACTCTTAATCTTAATGTCATATCAAAATGTATTTATATGAATGTATTTACAATCTTCTTTTAAATATAGCCAGTCAAATCTTGAATAAATTTTGACTAATCAGTATAAAATTCTGACTGTTATAAAAAATGTAATTTCAACAAGTTTTTAACCATAAAGTAATCAGAGATAAAACTGAATTGTACAAATTATCTATTGCATGAGATTAACCTGATTTCACATGATTTCTTAGAGAACAAAACTGGATCAGCATGTAGCATAGCTGAATTGGAAGCATCAATTGAGTCATTTTTCTTTTGAGTATATATTACATTTTTTATTTGGATATATGTTTTGAGAACATCTATGAGAAGTAGTTTTTTTTTTGGTCTAAAGTATATTACTTAAGTACAATGTATTTTTATAACATATTTTTCAATGACAAAATCATAGATTTGCTTTAATTCCATTAATTAAATATCTTAATTTTGCATTGAAAATTTATTTGGTAATTATCAAATTCCTAATATACTTTTACTACTGCAGAAAGAAAATAAAACAAAAGGAGAACCCCATAATATTTTGAAGATAAATTTTTGATAGTAAGTGGTCAACATAAGCAATTTTTTAAGAGTCTAGAATCTGATGTTAATTACCCTTAATAATTTTAAGAATTAAAACCAGTGGCCAATAAACTGTTTTATCAAGATTTTAATTTTGATTATTTACTATATGAACTGAATGTAAATTGATAATTAAGCATGTAGATTTAAAATACCCCTGTTTATACAAATGTCCCTTTTGCCCTGTTTAATAATCACTCTTTATACAATGTTTAAAAAATAAAAAGAAGAAACAAATCCGCAGATTTTTATATAGCAGGAAACAGAAAAATAATTTTATTGATTCATTAATATTTGAGTAACCCATCAGTTGATTGCTCGTATATTTACAAACTAGGTGTGCTGAAAAGTTCTTGGCCTAATTAAGAAGGGATTCCAAAACAAATTCTGGTATTTAGTCATTTAATGAGATTTTCTGAAGTTGGTCAGACTGAGAATTTTTCAGCACTTCCTCATATGCTTGAATATCTTTATTAAAATGCAACTACTTGTACCACTTATAATTATTAAAATTATTAAAATCTTTTGCAATAATAAAAAAAGCAAACCATAAACAACTCAGTTTCTTTTTGCATAATTTCTTATTTGCCAAATTTTTTTTTCATCAGTCATATTTTGATTTGCCATTTAATTTCAAATATAATAATCTAAAAACAAGATTTGAATGAATATTTTATTTTGAAATGATGTTTCTGTGTGAGTGTGCACACACACACACACACACACACACACACACACACACACACACACATATATATATATATATATATATATATAGTCATAAAAAAGATAAAGGAGAGAAAGGAGTGGTGTAATGATGAGATTATATTCTCATAGTCATTAATTTTCACAAAAGATAATGTTTTTCTTTATACATTACAGATTTGCTTTCATAAAAAAAAATGACAACTCACCATTGGCCATTACTGTTACACCATGTGCATCTCACATCACCTGGAAGGTTACATTTCGTGAAATTCACTCACAGTGTAAGTTATAGATTTTTTTAAATTCCATTTTCTTTTTTATTTACCATCCTTAAATATTTTAATGCGTTATATTTTAGTCTAAATTTCCAATAAATATATTTTTACTTCTAAACCATTGACTTCTGATCTTTGCTGTTTTTATCAAAACATTTTGCTTATTATTATCAGAAAGTTACTAAATGTGACAGACAGCTGAGGAGGCCCACCAAATACAGCAGCTGAACCATTCTGATAAAGACAACACAAATGAGGAAATTGCTTCAAAACTATCAATGTATAATGTTTTCTTGAGTTTCCAATTTTAACATATTAACAGTTTCAAAAGAAATTAATCAGCATCAGCAAAAGTATATTAATTAAAGTAATTTGCATATTCTGTTACTATTTTTTTCTTTTTTTTTAATTGGTATCACCCCAACCAAGGCAGTACAGCCACTAACATGCAAGGGGTTACAGGGTGTGGGGGAACTAGAAACAGAAACATTAGTAATGAGTAGAAAGAGGAAAGAGTAATCGGGTGGATAGTAGATAGTGATTGACATTGCATTTAAACTTTTGCAGATTAAAGTTGGCTGGAAAGCATGGGGCCAGAAGAGAGTCCCACAGATGATGGGTGTGAGAAAAGAAACTGTCAGCACAGAAGTTATGGCTACATCTAGCTAGCTCAACTATGAATTGATGAGATCTTGCCGCCAGTCTAGTATTGTGCTTAAATTCATAGTCTAGAAATACATTGAGACAATTTTAAAAAAATGTTTTAAAGACATAGAAACATTTGATATTTAAAAATATTAGATGAGTATATATTGCAATATTAGTAGATACTATTTAATATATAATAGTAGATAATTATCTGAAACTACAATATCGAAAAATAAAGTAATATTTTTTTTAAAATGTCTCTTCTAACTCTTGTCTTTGTTTTTTTTCAGTTAGATCATGAAATGTTCATCAGTGATAACCAATTATGAGATGCAACAAAAGATTTATAGAATCTGCAAGTAGTGGAGCATAAAATAAATAACAAATTCTTATAGCATTATCATAAGTGAATCAAAATTACTAACCAAGAAATATAGTCAGAATATATCAACATTTTTTTTTTCAAAACCATGTTGCTTAGCATAAAATGCATGGATGTTTCTAAGAACTTATTTCCTCCATTAAGCATGAAAGGTTAGATTGGTCTGTTTTTTGACATGTCAACCCTTGTTAGGTTATTTAATGTTGAATTTTGTATGGGGCACCTAGTGAAGATTGAACTGAGAACTAATAGTCCACTACTTGCAATTACTTAATGCTGTTACATTATTCTATAAACGGTGCAAAAACAATATATCAACCTTGAAAGAAATAAATCAGTGAATGTTTCTTTTATAATCTTCTTTTTTTAAGTTATATCTTCATTGTTTAAAGATAATGTCTGTTGTATCTTTTAGAAAATCTTATGCTTTTAAAATTTATTTTCCAAATTACTTTTGAAACTGCCCCATGAATTTTGTCAATATAGAATAATGTTATATGTTTACAAATGTTTCTAGCATTTTTTATTCAAAAAATTATTTTCTACTATGTATTCAGTTCCTCTTTTCAAAAAAGAGGGTACTGAGAACTTTTACATACACCTGATAAATTAACAGTATGAATTAGTATTGAAATTCAAAAGATAAAGCAATTCTTTTATTCAAAACTGTTACAGTTTAAATTATGTACACTGATTCTAAATTAAAGAGTGGTTTATTATCTTAGTAAAATTCACAGTTTCAAATCTAACACATTCATTCATACAAATGAAAATTTCATGTCAGAATTTTTGAGACAATGTATTTATTATGCAATGATTCTTTCAAAGTTACATTTTCCTTTTCTTTTTTGATCCATTATACTGACAAAGACTTGAGGGAACTGTTGTTGAAACATTTTAATAAAAACTACAAAGATGAGGATACAAGTCTAAAATATTTACTGTAGCAATGAAAACTTAGAAAATGATAATAATTTGTATATTAATATCACTATTCATTTTGAATATGCAACAAATTATAGGAACAGAATGAGGATACAATTAAGAAATATTAAACTCCTGGATAGTTCACTGGTAAAATTGAATTTTTTAGTCATAAAATAAGATCGCTTTCTAATCTCTTCATTTAGTTTGGAACCAGATTAAACTCAGCTTAATAAATATCCAAAGATTGAATTATCTTTAGAAAAATAGACTTAAAGTTTGATTTAATTTAGTTAATAATATTTCAAATTAATAAAATAATGATGAAATATATTGATGATAATATTGGTAAATTTAGAAATCCTATCAACAGTATAACAAATTTGTTGATCAACTAAATGACTGATTACTTCATATACTAGCATTTATATGTTTTCACTGTCTAATTAAAATGTGTAGCCAAAACAAAATCATTAAGATATATAAATAAAATCTCGGTTGACTGTTTTAAACAAAGTAGTGTCGCATGATTTAATGGATATTAGCTTGGAATGAGATAGTTGGAGAGCCAAGTTCAATTTTCCAGTCAGGTTCATTACATTCAGTTACATGGGAAAAGATATGGGGAAATAACAAGAAAGACAAGATCCTATAGCCTTAGTTGGCAGCCAGTCTACTACAGAAAAAATAGCAAACTACTGCAGGAAAAATCTTCTACCATAAATTGAGAGACATGATCACCCAAGTGTGTTTCATATATAGCACTTAACTGACTGAGTGTCATTATTGCAAAAATTATTCATTCTTATATCCTCATCATTACTGTTTCTATTACAATACTTCAGCCAATGTATTCATTTGTCTTTCTCTGGTGTGTCCCATCCAAATAATCCTTTAATGTTATCGTGTGTGTGTGTGTGTGTGTGTGTGTTTGTATGTGTGTAAATATATTTTTTATCTCACCCACTCTTCATTAAGAATTGAAATTCGGATTGAAAAAGCAAAGACAGAGCATAAATATTAAAAAAAGCTAACATATACACCAATCCCAGTGTATTATGCAGTAAAATCTTTAAACACTTTTATTATCAACTTCAATTATCAAAGCTCTTTATAGTCTTATACATTTGTTGAACATTCCTCACATTGATTTCCATAAGTTATTAATCTCCACATTTTACTTCTACCAGATTTGTTGATAAATTTATGCATGAAATCATCTTTACCATGCACATGTTCAAGTGTTTGTTCCAGCTGGTGAACTGACCAAAGTGAACTCTCCAAAGAAATAACTACTCTCAAATCTAAATAACATAAATATTTAGTAGTAAATAAACAAACTTGAATGATAGCAAACATAAATTAACAATAGCCCTCCTATACATAAAGATTAAAATAAAGTAATTTTCAGTTGTAATACTACATTTGAAAACCATTTAAAATAAATATAACTTTGAACTGTATACACTTCTCATGCCATTGTAGTAAGGAATATGAGAAATGAATTGTTTTATAAAATTGTATTTGAAGCTATGAATTCAGGTATTACAGACCCTTTATAAAGAGAAAAGGAAGCTTCTTTGGAATTAAGTCAAAATAAGAGGAAACCAAACTTGTAAAAAAAAAAAACAGAAAGTAAACGCATCTTAATTTTTTTAAAAAAGCTATTTAAATTTAAGATTCTTTACTTTCTAATAAAATAACAAAAGGGAATATATTTCCAGTATTGATCTGTTTTTATTTATTGACTTAAAAGCATTAAATATAAAAAAAAACTTTGATTACATTAACAACTAAGAATCACTTTTAATTTTTCTCTTCAAAATTAAAAAAGTTTTAAAGTTTCTATACAAATTAATGAATTTTAACTTATTTACATAAAATATAAGTTAAAAGTGTGTGTGTAAATGAGTTTTTACATCAAGCAAAATATCATAAATTATTTATTTATAAAAATGTATTAAATAAATAATATTTAAACTAACAAATTTCAATTGAAAAAATGAATTCTTTTCCAATCTCAAATCATTGTTTCTTATAGATGATTATGGTCAGCCATAAACAAACTGATACAAAATGATTCAGAGGTAATTAAGTAAAATTTATGAAATATTAGGATATCTGGAAAGTAATTATGTTTTATCAGAAAGGATATAAAAACAAATGCAAATTAAATTTCTTAAGTATTATTTATCAAAAATGTAATCACTTTCATTTTCAACTGCTACAACCCATTAGGAACACAAAATTTTGATTCTATATTTAAAGAAATTTTAGTTTTTTCTCAAAAAAGTCTGAAACAGTGTTTTCAACTTCTTTGTTTCTGAATGTCCTGCAACATATGAAATGTTCTAGTGACTGAAACAAATGAAACTCTGTAGATGCTAAATCTAGTGTGTGGAAGAATCTCCCATTAAAGCACTCTTATTTTTTCTTAAGTTTATTTTGCAGAGTATACCCTTGCATTGTCATAATATAGAATAACACCTTTCGTTTCCCAATCAGAACACTTTCAGCATATTGCTTCCTTTATTTGCTGAAGATGCTGGCAATAAATGTTTGTAGTGTTGTTTCTTTCATATTCCGTTCTCAGAATGGACAACACAACACCTTTCATATTCCAACAGACACAAAGTAAGAACTTCTGTGAGTGGAATCCTGGTTTTAGTGTTGGCACTGATTTCTCATTTGCCTTTTTCATTTTTCTGTTGACATGCAAAACCCATTTTTCATTACTTATAACAATGTGATGCAAAAAGGAAAAGTTTTCATTTCTGGTAAAAAAATCTACTGCAAATGTTGGCACCAGTGAAAACTCATCAGGAATCTAAATACTCTCTTTGAAAGTTTTCCTAATTAAACTTTGTAATGTTCTATAAACAATACATTGACAAATAAAAAGGATGATAAACTAATTCTAGGTGAAGTTTTGTACAATTCAGCCATGGTTCTGCCATGACTGGTTGACACGATCTATAGAAGTGAAAAATATAGTTATTTTTGAAACAGCCTGCTAGATACAATATATTAAATCTAAATCAGTTATCATCTAATGACCAGTTATGCAAGATGTAATCAATTTTCTGTGAAATAGAAAAAGTCTTGTTTATGCTGTAAAGTTGGTTTGGGAAAACAATTTAAAACTTTTTTTATATATATCAAGAACAATTTTAGAGGAAAGAAGTATGACAAAGTGGAAATCGTTTTTGTGTAATGTATTACATCCTTTAGGATTTCATCAAACTAATTTTATTTTACATTCACGTGACTACACGTGCACATTAAGGAAGGAAAGATGCTGAAAATTTTAAATTAAATTAATTTTTTTTAATTAAATATATGTTTTGGGTATATAATCTAGCTGATTTCATTTAGATATTAAATTAAAAAAATAAATTTCAATCGTAAAATTCTCAGCATCTCCCTTTCCTTCATGTGCATGTGTAGTTGCATCAACATAAACATAAATTTATACTGACAAAGTCCTGAAGGAAAAAAAGCATTATACAAAACCTTTTTCCACTTTGTCATACTTCTTTCCTCTAAAGTTGATTTAAAAATCTAATGATTGCATTTTTCATTTCAAATAAATCAGTTAATACTGCCTTCATTTTCAAATCATTCATGCTTAAATTATTAATCTTTTCATTTTTTGAGTATTTTTGTTTCATCTTTATAATTCTACTAATTAATTAAATAACTGCTAACACACATCTTTATTCATTTCAGTGGACTCTGTCACAGGAAACACACCCTCAGCACCTTTAATTCATCTTCAAAATTTTACAAGTGAAGCAGCAAGCACATACAAAGATGATCACAGCCAAAAAGGATTATATTTAATTGAATTGGAACCTGTTACAAGAGAAACATATGCTAGGATTTATGTAACTACAACCCCTGAAACTGATAAAGTGTTTCCAGCGCTACCATCAGACAACAGAGTAGACATTACTCAGAAAACAAATAAAGAAATTAACATTATGTGGAAACCAAGCCCAACAACTCTTGACCAGACTGAATACTGTATAGTATTCAGTCGAAAACAACAATTCTACAGCCACTGTGGTGTATTGGCCCATTTTTATGGTGATGTAAAACCCACTCTGCCACCACACACAGGTTTTGGTTTCAAAGGTGAAAAAGAAAAAAAAAAACTTTTACGGAAATCAGCAAAGCCAATTCGTGCTGCTTCCAAAGGACAAATATTTTATGAATGTGTTGGAAGCAAACATTCATACACATTCAAAAAAGCAAAAGCTGGCCGAAAATATTTCATAAATGTCTTTGCAATCAATAAGGCAACCAACATGTCTGTTAGTTATGCTGGTTCTCAAGTAAGGCTAAAACGTGGCAAAAGGAAACGACTTGAGTTAAAAGAAGGACGAATGAAAACTTTAATTTTTAAAAGGAAAAGAACTCAAAAGGTTCAGTTTAGACTTGTTCAAGATGTGAAAGTTTTAAATCTGCATATGCAAGCCTGTGGAGGTACAATGAAAATACGTATCTCAAAGAATAAAAAAAAGATAAAAATTGCCAGGACCAATGTAAAATTATTAAAAATACTTACTTTACAAGACATGAAAAGTGGAGAGTATCTGATAAGTATTTCTGGAGATAAAAGAAGAAATGGAATTGATCAGTCAATGACATTACTGTTCAATGATAATTCATCCCAAACTGATGTACCAAAACTACCAGAAAACATGCAAATAACAGTGTCAGAAAAGTTAATCCGGTGTGATCAAGTGACTCTTGCTTGGACCTCCATTAAAGACAAACAACGTTATTGCATATATAAGAATGAAGTTCAAGGTGCTCAAGTCAAAAATATTACAAACTGGAATGCCAAACCACAATGTACAGCACTCAACACAAGAAAGAAGTCACAGAAAGTTCTGTGTAAAATAGCACAACACACAACTAAACATCAAGAAGAGTTAACAGAAACTATTGAGAAACTAACTCCAGGAACCAGTTATATATTTTCTGTGTATGTAGGTCCAAAAGAACAAGAAATGTTTACCTACCAGTCAGTAATTGTTACAACGAAATCAAGCTGTTAACAAAGGACTTTTCTATATACATTTGTACACTCACTCATTCGCACATACACAATTACCTACACATTCTTACATACATGTATATATCATGTAATACTTATTGCATTACCTCTATCATTAAAACTGCATGGAAAAGAAAGTAATCGATGGCAGGAAAAACTGAAATGGGTATAAAAAAACTCATATCAAAATTTTATCATAAAAGTGATTAGGAAGTTCAAATTAAAAAGAATGAATATTTAAAAAATGAAAGCTTTACAAAAGGTTGAATTATTTTCAAATTACTTTAATTCATATGAAATTTGTAGATTTAAAAGCAAACTCAATTTAAACATATAAATGCAAATTAAGATTTAGTTTTAATCATAGAAGTAATTAGAACAAGAATAATTATAGAAAATTGAATGAAGAATTACTTTTTTTAAGAAAAATGCTTAAAATTATGATATATGTAATTAATTCCAAATTTTAAAAATTAAATTAATTTATATTTTCCAAAGACATTTGATGTTTTAAAGAATAAATAATAAAACTAAATATATTGTGAACTAAAAATGCAAGCAGGTTAAGAAAAAGAGTTTGAATATATGAAACAAAACTTTTAGATAATTAAAAGATTTCAATTTGAAAATAAAGTTTATTTTCAATTTACATTTCAAATTAAGCAGATCATAAAGAATTATTTTATGTATGAATGAGTATTTGTATGAATAAATGCAAAATATCGTCACATTAAAGATTATAATAAGCCATTTTAATTTGAAAGAATAAACAAGAAAACTTAGAATACATGAATACAGAAAATTCAATTTACATAAATATATACATATGGATACACATATGTTGTCATTAAACTATATGATAGTCTAAAACTTAATTCTGAAAATGGAAGACAATCTGGAGTATACTGGGAACATAGAAAAGGGAAACACAAAACCTATTTCTTATAACTCTCATTCTTTTTTCTGAATGGGCATACAAAAATAATCTAAACTTTTTAGGTTTCTAAATAATATTATTCAAGATGAAATGCATTCAGTTAGAACTTTCAAAATCCAATCAGAAAAAAAGGTTAATATAAAGTTGTTTGCATTACATCAAATGTAGAATATTGGATTTGTGATGATGGTGAAAAGGTATGATCTATTAATTTAGAGATTACTGTTACCTCAGATGAAAATTTATATTTGTTTCCATGGCAAGATGTCAAAGTCTAGAGAGAGAGAAGACTTATATTCAGTACCATTTAGATGGTGTAAACTTTGGATTGGTCTTTTCCACTTTTTTGTATAAACAAGAGAAACCATCACCTCTGAATGTACTGCTACTGTATAAAGGAAACAAATATTTTTAAAAACACCTGTAAAACAATGGGTGATCTCCCGTAATCATTATAAAAATGAATAGAACATGTGTATGTATTTATTAAAAAAGAAAAAATTAGACCTCAAAAAGACAGTAAAGCTTTTCAAGGTCATTTTATATTCATATGTTGACAGCAAGGGATGTCAATGATGTCCACCAACAATTCCAAAAAGAGGAATTCTGTCAGCTGAACTCACCCATAGGACTCAGCTGGTGATGTGTTACAGAATTTGCTATTTCTTTGTTTACAGGGTTTCTGATAAAAAAAAAAACAAAGTTCCTATATTAGTTGATGTATTTTCTTTTTGTCTTTTCTTTATTTTTTGTTTCTTGTATTTTTTGTTCTTTTCTATAGATTTTCTTACTCAGATTAAGAATTCTACTAAGAATTAAAAATTTATATTTTTGTAACTTCAACTCAGTTTCTTTGCAAGACTAACTGAAGTAAAAAAGCAATATTTTCAACCTGTTTTAATAATAAATATTTCAATAAGCACAGTTTAATGCCAAACTAGAAAGTAAACTGAATCATTTTTTTACAAATATACTCAAAAGATGAATAAACATGTCTGTTAAAAAAAAACACTGAGAAGACTGGCCATTTGTAATAGGCTATGAAAATATATCATAGAAAATAATGAAAGGAATACTGAAAATTAATAAAGATTATTCATGATAATAATTTGGAATTCTAAGTTAAATCAAGAAGTTCTTTGTTTCACAACATCAATTTTGAAATAACATTTAAAGATATTATATCAATAAAAGAAATTGATTTATTTTATGTGCATGATAAAAAATTAAATGCAAATATCATGTGTGCTTGTCAATGTACATTTAAATGTATTGTTTTCTCAATGTCATCTCTAAGTAGAAAACTGAAACACAAGAAAAATAAGTCAAAATATATCAGAAATTAATAATAAGATATAATTGTATATTTAATCTAAATCTGATCCAAAATCTAGAAATTATCATTTTTGAAAAAATTTTGATGCTTAGCAGGTAAGTAAAATTATTTTAAAATAGTGCATGATTATAACTCATAAAGTTTAAATATATATACAGTCCCCTCCAAAAGTATTGGAACAACAAGGCCAATTCCTTTGTTTTTGTTGTTCACTAAAGATATTTGGGTTCAAGATCAAAAGGTGAATATGAAACATGAGTTCAGAATTTCAATTTTTATTTCCTGGTATTTACATTTAGATGTGTTAAACAACTTTTTGTTTGAACCAACCCATTTTTCAAGTGAACACTTGACTGACAGGTGTTTCTCGTTGCCCAGGTGTTGCCTTATTAGACTGATTGTTTAACCATTAAATAGCTCTGAATGATTACTCTTGGTTTTAGCCTTGGGTTTCATCTCCAAAGACTGCATTTCTTGTTAAAAATGATTGACGAGAAAAACCAGCCATTTTGTATCTGAGAAAAGAAGGAAAATCGATCAGAGCCATTGGAAAAACATTGAACATAACCAACATAACAATTTGGAATGTGTCTTGAAAAAGAAAGAAACTCTACTGATGGACTGAGCAACAGACATAGAACAGGTTGGTGAAGGAAAACAACAGCAGTTGATGACAGAAAGGTTGTGAGAGCTGTAAGGAAAAACCCAAAATCAACAGTCAGTGACATCACCAACAACCACAACAATTCAGGGGTGAAGGTATCACAATATATTTGAAGAAGACTTTGAGGACATACCACAAGATGCAAATCACTCATCAGCAGTAAGAATCAGAAAGCTAAACTTGAATTTGCAAGGAAGTACAGTGATGAGCAACAGAAGTTCTGGAAGAAAGTTTTATGGATTGAGAAGACCAAGATTAATTTCTACCAAAGTGATGGAAAGGCAAAAGTGTGGTGAAAGAAAGCAGTTGCATATGATTGAAAGCATACAAGCTCATCTGTGAAGCATGGTGGAGGCACTGTCTTAGCTTGGGCTTGCATGGCTGCTTCTGGAACAGGCTCATTCATATTTATTAATGATGTAACTCATGATGGAAGCAGCAGAATGAATTCAGAAGTCTACAGAAACATTTTATCTGCCAGTTTACAGAGAAACTCATCCAAACTAATCAGAAGGGTCCTTATTATGCAGCAGGACAATGACCCAAAACATACTGCCAAAGGACTTTATCAGGAGAAAAAAGTGGACAGTTTTAGACTGGCCAAGTCAATCACTGGACCTTAACCCAATAGAGCATGCATCTCATTACTTAAAGATGAGACTGAAGGAAGACACCCCCTGAAACACACAAGAATTGAAAGAGGCTGCATTAAAAGTTTTGAAAGCATCACAAGTGAAATTTGGTGATGTCAATGGATCACAGGCTTGATGCAGTTATTGCAAGCAAGGGTTAAGCAACCAAATATTAAATGTTATTTACTTTAAGACTATCTGTTCCTTTACTCTTGCTCACATGAAAATGGGGTGGTCTGATTCAAAAGGTGGTATGTCCTAAGATGTTTAACACATCTAAATGTAAATATCAGCAAATAAAAGCTGAAATTCTGAACTCTTGTCTCATATTCATCTTTTGATCTTAAACCCAAATGTCTTCAGTGAACAGCAAAAACAAAGGAATTGACTTAGCCATTCCAATACTTTTGGAGGAAACTGTATATAATATATAAACTTAATTAAAAAAATAAATCAAGATGAAATTTTTATAAACATATTTGAATAAAATATTATTTTTAATAAACATCACTGCTAAAGATTAAATAATTACCTTATAATGTTCAACATATATGAATATATTATAAATTATCAGAGAAATTTAGTCACTATGGTACAATCTATGAAATTAAGTACCTCAAGGAAGAAGCATATGGAGGACTGAAATTTATTAATAAATTATAGGCTTTCAAAAGCTGAAGTAATAGATATCAAAAAATATGACAGTAGCTTTTCATAAATTAAATAAGACCCTGTACAGAATAGAAATGTTTGTAAAATTTGTAGAAATTTATTAAAGATGTTCCTGGCTGACTGACCAGGGGCTTAAACTAATAGCATATATCTATAAAACATGAATTAGCCACTTTCTCACTGCACACAACTGAATTAAATATTAGTAATTTGAATGTTTAATAGAAATGAATAGAAATGAATCTATTTTGTTCTATTTGATAATAAATAAGAATTGCTGTTTATAGTGAAGTGTTATGAACATGATTTAAATGTTAAGCCACTGAAGAAAGCATCAATTATAATCTCAGATATAAAAGAATGGAATGTGTTGCTTTGAGGTAATCTCGAATTTATGACATACTTTTAACTTTTCACTCTATAATATATTTTGAGAGGAATTATTAATGTGAACCAAAACATATTTAGACAATATTTTATGGAGGATTTGCTAACATTGACACAAAGTAATTACAAACATTACAGAATCAGTAAAGATGGTGTGGAAAGTGCGTGTTTGATGAGCTCTCATATAATCTCATGTGCCATTTAATTATATGAACAAATCTATATTTACAAAGACAAAAAGAAAAATAAATGTTTTCAATATTTTCCAAAAGAATGGATTAATTTATATATATTGGCAAGAAAGAGAACATAATCTGAAATTAACTTGAACTTCTGAGATGAGAGTTTGTTAATATTCTGCATTCAATCATCTGGATCAGTGTCCTTTGAATGAATTAATACAATATAATAGCAAATAAGATGCAATTAATTAATATTAATATCAATGTTCAAATTATTTATTAACAAATACCAACTAAAATTAGAAAATGGATTGTATGCTTGTCTGCATAGGTGGCTAGCTAATCCCTGATTCAGGCGCCTGCTCAGGCACATTTGGGTTTGTTCAATATTCACAAAGTCAACCTGTCGTTTATCCTGCAACTATGATGAGCAGACCTTAGTTACAATTTCTGGGAGAGAGCACATAATCTGGCATGTTCGGCTTTTGTGAAAAAAGTATGCTCAAACTTGTCTATGATGACTTCTGACTTTATACTAGCACAACTATCAACAGCTTTCAAGCAATTTCACTTATTCAATTTCACTTACAAGGCTTCGGTCCATCCATGGTGTAACGTTTCAGGCATTTCCAATCAGTACTGCACATAGGATAATTTGAAACTTGGTAAGAATGCTAATATTCTAACTACTCAGTCATGCACACACATTTAGAAAATAGATACCAAAATATTTAAAGCAACTACTGAAATTAATTAACAAGCTATAGTAAAAATATAAATAAATAAGTAAAATTCATTAACTAATTTATTTAAATAAATGACAATATGAAATGATAACTTGAAATTTCAACATCTGAGGAATATGCATTTATAATGGGGTTTCACAAATTAAGGATAATTAACATTTGTTTTAAACTCCAGTAATTTGATTGGATGAATAAAAAAATTAAGAACTGTATTCACCTCCAACTTTACATCACTTACCCTTTCTCTGAATATTATTCAATATATTTCATGCACTAAATTTAGAAAGCACCTTCTTTAACATTAACAGCATTAACACCTTCTTTTTCAAGTAATCATCAGTTAGTCTTATGTGCTGATACCCTGTATCAAATTGTATATACATTAATTAGAAATTAATATTCATTTTCCAATAGAATCATTTCAGTTATCTATCAGAAACTTGTGCTTAAGAAAACTAGGTGATTTTGCATTCTTTAATTTGGCTTATGCTTACATCTCTGATCATTCTTATTATAAAACCCAGATTGTGTGTGTGTGTGTGTGTGTTCGTTTATATATGGGATCGGATTTCCTACATTTTTCAACCGATTTCAACCACACTTCACAGGACTACGTAAAAATACCCGCCGCTGGTCCTGACAGCGCCAAAAATTGGAAAAACACAATTGTTTTTGCACGAAATCAATTTGAAAGCACGGGTAAGGGCCATTTATGCAGATTTTTCGCAGTCTTTGGACGATGTTTTGTTACCGAGACACGAAAAAAAAAAACAAATGGTCCAGTTTCTGATAGCACTAACGCTTGGCTATCTAACAAGTACCAAATTGTTTGCAAGACTGTCAAAGCCGCTTGACCAGGGAACCATAAACGGTGGTACTAAGAGACAGGATTTAGCCCTCTGAACACACATTCACTGGCACAGTATGTACAGTTTTGGTTTGATTCAAATGAAATTTACGACACACTTGCGGCTTACTATCGCCTTTACGTGTGTCAAATTTAAGAATTTTTCGTAGCTGCACGCGGATCAATCTTTTTGTAACTTCCTTACACACACACAGCTGCGTACAACCGAGTCCGCGTGTCGATACCGAGACTGCTGCAAGCCCATTGGTCGCTTACACAGAGCTTGACCTTGGGGCCTCTCCAATCATCGCGCAGGATTTCTCACACGTTATAGCGCCCGCGTGATCGCGCGTCAGCTTATGTGTAAGTGCGCTCAAGGTCAACCACCTCTATTGCGTAACTCGGACGCGCTTTCACACTTTTGCGTTTATTGTTGCCCGCGTGCACGCACTTGGCTTATTTTATTCGCCTACTTCGGACACCGCAAGTTGTTGATTACGTGTTCTAACTGCTTTTTTGTTTTATAGTTCCAACCCAACCCCACACATGTTAGCCAATTGTACTAAAACCCATTTCCTTTTGGATTTACCCTTGATTTACCTTTTTAAATTTTCACTTTTTTAGTTTCGAGTTCCCCTTTAGTAACATCTGAACTCATTTTACTGGGTGTTCCCCTTTTTGTGTCTACGTTAGTAGTGCACGTTTTTTCGTTTGGGATTTGTCGAAATCTCTTTTTAAGCTTTACCCTCTATGACGTTTTTACTGTTTGAATGCCACCTAAAAGGAGGAAATTTTTGGGACGGCGCGCGGCAGCTGCCTCCGCTGCTAGAGCAGCGAGGGCGAGTGAAACCCCTGAACAGACTTCTTTGCCTCTTTCACGGATGGCCTCGAGCTCAGCTGCTGGCTTATCTACGGAAAGCGCCGATGCACGTACTGAAAGGTTGGCTTCAGCGGCTTCAACCATATCCGCTCGCCGCGCCAGGCTTTCAGTTGAAGAACGTTCACTTAAGAATTGACAGGACGCAGTCCGCGTGGCTAGGTTGAGGGCTTCACAGTCCCCAGCACAGAAAACCCTTCGTCGTTTGCGGGATGCCACCGCCAAAGCTTGCTCCAGGGGTTTAGAAAGCCCCGAACAAACAACTTCACGTCGTCTTAGGAATACTAGGGCTACAGCCGCCTCTAGAGCTTCGGAACAACCCCAAGAAACCGCTCATCGTCGCTTTAGAAATGTCCTGTCCACCGCGTCTGCCAGAGCCTTAGAAAGCCCTGCACAGACCACTGTTCGTCGCATTAGAAATGCCCGCTCCACTAAATCTGCTAGAGCCATAGAAAGCCCTGCACAGACCACTGTACGTCACGTTAGAAATGCCCGCTCTACTGCGTCTGCCAGGGCTGCAGAAAACTCTGAAGTACGCCATCATTGGCTCGAAAACATTAGCCAACTTCGACCTTCTTTGAATGGCGTAACTTCGCCGTCTGCGTCCTTTTGGTCAAATGCCGCATACAATTATGACTGCACTGTCAACTATTCCGCTAGGAGAGACGTACAAATAGGGGCCATGGATAAAGTTTGCACTTTTTGCAACGCAAAAAAATGGGCCGGTGAGCAACCTGGGCTTTGTTGCTCTGGGGGCAAAATCAAACAACCTTCTTTAGACGAATATCCCCAGCTGCTTAGGGACCTCCTTCTGGGTACAACTTCGGAGTCAACGCATTTTCTTGAAGCAATACGGAAGTACAACCTTTGCTTCCAGATGACGTCTTTTGGTGCGAAGGCTATTAGTGAGTGGAGATGGATGCCTACTTTCAAAGTGCAAGGCCAGGTTTACCACTTAATGGGATCACTTTTGGCTGATCAGGGAGAGCCACCTCAGTTCCTACAAATTTACTTTCTCGCTGACTACAACGAGCAGGTTGATGCGCGTCTCGGCATTCTGCCTAGCGATATTTCCGTCGGTCCCCGTTGAGACATTCTGTTCCGTCTATAAGACATGCTTCACGAAACTAACGGTTACATCCGAAGCTTAAAGTTTGCGTTGCAAAACAACTCTTCGCCCTCTTTCAGCGTTGTCATCGATGCAGACAGATGGCCTCACGGCGAGCATGAGCGTCGCTTCAATGCTCCTGCATGTAATGAAGTCGCCGCAGTCATCCACGGTGAGGAGCATAACAACCGTGACATTGTCATAAGGTACCGGGGCGGTGGTCTGCGCCGCATCAGTGAAACCCACCGTTCATACGACTGTCACCAGTACCCCTTCTTTTTCCATACGGAAGCGATGGGTACCACTTCAAAATCCCAATATACCAGGCAAGCAGCGATTCCATGTCGACCTCAAAGACGGTCTCCTGTAGGACTTACTACGCCTACATGTTTATGGTTAGGAAGGGTGAATTTAACCACTTGCACAGGGCACAGGTGCCGTCAACTATTTCTTCAATTTGCTGTTGACATGGCTGCAAAAATGGAGTCGGAGAGGTTAGGATTCATCAAGTTAAACCAATCCAAACTTAGACCCGATTCCTACATTTACCTTCATGATGGTCTGCGTTCTGATGGTGACCCACGCAATCTCGGCAAACCGTGCATTTTGCCTTCCTCTTACACTGGTGGCCCTCGATACATGCATGAAAGGACACAAGATGCAATGACCTATGTCCGTCATTACGGGAGGTCTGATTTGTTCGTCACGTTCACGTGCAATCCGAAATGGGTTGAAATCACACGCGAACTTTTTCCAGGTCAGCAGTACTCACACCGCCCTGACCTAATTGCCCGCGTTTTCCGTTTACAGCTGTGTAAGCTTATGGAGTTAATCCTTAAAGGGCAAGTCTTCGGACGCGTTAAGTGTCATATGTATACAGTAGAATGGCAGAAACGCTGTTTGCCTCATGCCCACATTCTGCTGTGGCTCAATGATAAGGTTGACGCAAACAAAATAGACGATTTTATTTCTGCTGAAATTCCGGATCCTGCGCTGGATCCTTTGCTCCACGAAATCATTAAAAACAATATGATACACGGCCCCTGTGGCGCGAATTACGAAAAAAGGTCATGTTGGTTAAGCGGCCCCACTTGCGCAAAGGGTTACACCCGTAAGTTTATTTCAGAAACGCAGACTGCGACAGATGGTTACCCACTGTACAGACGTAGAAGCCCCGCTAAGAGCCGCAGAACTGTGACAGTTAAGGGGCACACTCTGGACAATCGTTGGGTGGTGCCTTATTGCCCGCTGCTGTCCAAGACTTTTAGAGCCCACATAAACGTTGAATACTGCCACTCGGTTAAGTCAATAAAGTACATCTGCAAGTACGTTAATAAAGGCGGCGATGCTGCCGTTTTCGGTATCCGGCGCGACAATTGCGTTGACGAGGTGGCCGATTACGTGGCTGGGCGCTACCTCAGCAGTAGCGAGGCCTTTTGGCGAATTTTAGGATTCCCCATACACCAAAGGGCTCCAGCCATTGTGCAGCTTGCTGTTCACTTAGAAAATGGACAGATGATGTACTTCACCAAGCAAAACGACCTGCAGGTTGCGGATAACCCTAACGGCTTTTTTTAAATTATGCTCAACAGATGCTTTTGCCAAAACATTGATATACCCCCAAATCCTGTCTTACTACGTGTGGTCAAACAACCGGTGGGTTTGGCGAAAGGCTGGCGACCCTGTCGAGGGTTATCCCGATGTAAGGTCTAACTCTTGCCTTGGGCGCGTTTATACTGTGCCCCCCAGCCAGCAGGAGTGCTTTTACCTCCGCCTTCTACTTCATGAAATTGCTGGGCCAACGAGTTTCACAGATATTCGCACTGTCAACGGCATAGAGTGCCAGTCTTATAGAGAGGCATGCTTCCGTTTGGGATTGCTTGAAGACGTTCTGATTCCCAGGATGCATCTTCTTCCGTCAGACGCAAGCATACCAATCAACTTTCGTCGCTCACAATTTTCCATGAAGCTTTGCTTTGCTATGTCCATTAACAAATCGCAAGGAGACGCTTAGCATCGCAGGTCTGCATTTACGTGAGCAGTGCTTCTCTCACGGCCAACTTTACTTTGGGTGCTCACGAGTTGGATCTAAGGAATGGGTTTTCATTTACTCTCCCAACAACTGTGCTAGATACATAACCTACACGGAGGTCCTGTAGACAACCCGCCTGGTAGCGTTTAAGCGCCATGCACACATATGCAGTCCGATTGCATGGCAATTTTTTTGTTTGTCATATTGGCTTTAACGTTAGGTCGTCGTAGTCTCCACTTGCCATTACTAAGACATCTTTGTAAAGGTTATCGAGCTCTTTTGCTGCCTTCTGACTTTCATACCTTCACCCGCCATCATCGCGTTTGTACACTATGATAACCTCACCGTATTCAGTGGCAACACAAGCTGCTAGACACATGAACGCCGGCATTAGACATGATTGCTCCACTAAAGTTCCGGTTTCATTAACAGTTGATCAGAGCACCTGCAGTTCGTACCAGTGCATACAAGCACATTCACACTTGAGAAGCTTCGGAGTACGTTTAATTGTCACAAAAGTCGAGTGCGTCTACGAAATTCAGGCTTCTGCTTCCATATACACTTTACGGCTTCCATGGGTGAAACATGTCAGCCATACGGCTCTATCGTTTTGTTTGTAGTTGTGTAAAAAAACCTAAAAACACACGCCAAGTACGGCGACCCCGGTCGGTTTTCATAAGCTCTCAGCCGTGATGTTGACTGCGACTGAAGAGAAGGCACTTTTCCATTGCAATTGAGGCGCTCGGCCGTACGGCGACCCCGGTCCGGTTCCATGAGCTCTCAGCGTGATGTTGACTGCGACTGAAGAGGTGGCACTTCTCCGCTACCCCCGTTACGGTTTTAAGGGCTCTCAGCCGTGATGTAGATAGTGACAGTCTTATAGAGAGGCATGCTTCCGTTTGGGATTGCTTGAAGACGTTCTGATTCCCAGGATGCATCTTCTTCCGTCAGACGCAAGCATACCAATCAACTTTCGTCGCTCACAATTTTCCATGAAGCTTTACGGCTTCCATGGGTGAAACATGTCAGCCATACGGCTCTATCGTTTTGTTTGTAGTTGTGTAAAAAAACCTAAAAACACACGCCAAGTACGGCGACCCCGGTCGGTTTTCATAAGCTCTCAGCCGTGATGTTGACTGCGACTGAAGAGAAGGCACTTTTCCATTGCAGTTGAGGGGCTCAGCCGTACGGCGACCTTGGTCCGGTTTCATGAGCTCTCAGCCGTGATGCTGACTGCGACTGAAGAGAAGGCACTTTTTTGTTGCAATTGAGGCGCTCGGCCGTACGGCGACCCCGGTCCGGTTCCATGAGCTCTCAGCGTGATGTTGACTGCGACTGAAGAGGTGGCACTTCTCCGCTACCCCCGTTACGGTTTTAAGGGCTCTCAGCCGTGATGTAGATAGTGACAGTCTTATAGAGAGGCATGCTTCCGTTTGGGATTGCTTGAAGACGTTCTGATTCCCAGGATGCATCTTCTTCCGTCAGACGCAAGCATACCAATCAACTTTCGTCGCTCACAATTTTCCATGAAGCTTTACGGCTTCCATGGGTGAAACATGTCAGCCATACGGCTCTATCGTTTTGTTTGTAGTTGTGTAAAAAAACCTAAAAACACACGCCAAGTACGGCGACCCCGGTCGGTTTTCATAAGCTCTCAGCCGTGATGTTGACTGCGACTGAAGAGAAGGCACTTTTCCATTGCAGTTGAGGGGCTCAGCCGTACGGCGACCTTGGTCCGGTTTCATGAGCTCTCAGCCGTGATGCTGACTGCGACTGAAGAGAAGGCACTTTTTTGTTGCAATTGAGGCGCTCGGCCGTACGGCGACCCCGGTCCGGTTCCATGAGCTCTCAGCGTGATGTTGACTGCGACTGAAGAGGTGGCACTTCTCCGCTACCCCCGTTACGGTTTTAAGGGCTCTCAGCCGTGATGTAGATAGTGACAGTCTTATAGAGAGGCATGCTTCCGTTTGGGATTGCTTGAAGACGTTCTGATTCCCAGGATGCATCTTCTTCCGTCAGACGCAAGCATACCAATCAACTTTCGTCGCTCACAATTTTCCATGAAGCTTTACGGCTTCCATGGGTGAAACATGTCAGCCATACGGCTCTATCGTTTTGTTTGTAGTTGTGTAAAAAAAACTAAAAACACACGCCAAGTACGGCGACCCCGGTCGGTTTTCATAAGCTCTCAGCCGTGATGTTGACTGCGACTGAAGAGAAGGCACTTTTCCATTGCAGTTGAGGGGCTCAGCCGTACGGCGACCTTGGTCCGGTTTCATGAGCTCTCAGCCGTGATGCTGACTGCGACTGAAGAGAAGGCACTTTTTTGTTGCAATTGAGGCGCTCGGCCGTACGGCGACCCCGGTCCGGTTCCATGAGCTCTCAGCGTGATGTTGACTGCGACTGAAGAGGTGGCACTTCTCCGCTACCCCCGTTACGGTTTTAAGGGCTCTCAGCCGTGATGTAGATAGTGACAGATCAGAATAAAGGAAGTTATATCACAGAAATTTTCTTACTATGACACCCTGCCACTGTTCGCTCTTCTCTCGGTTTTACGGTTTTGCTTTGTGGTCGTGGCAGCGCCGTCTTTTGGGCATAAGACGCGTCTTTTAGTTAGACAAGCGGTTTGTTTGTGATTGCGCACGGCACATACTTTAAGTCTATGGCTTCCTCACGGCACGTTTTCCCTTCAATGCCTATGTATGTTGCAACTGAATCGTGATTTCTTGACTACTTACCACAAGTGCTTCCAGTAATGCTTAACGGTCCAATTGGTTAAAGCAGTAACTGCTGCCAGCTTTTACTCACAGATGTCTTAGTAATGGCAAATGACTGATGCTACAACGACTTTCCGTTACTTCCTTCGATACCTTCGAATACTTGGGCCTGCATGATGTCTGCTTAAACTTTGTGTGCATTGCGTTTCAACGTTTTGTAGAAACTTAGTTCCTGTCGACTTACAAAGCACATCTTTCAAAGCAACAGCCGTCCCCAACTCTTACTGTTACATCGCCGGGCAACGCCGGGCTCTACTACTAGTTATCTTATATAAGGTAGTGCTGAAAAGTTCTTCTCAAATGATAAAACAGAGTTTTGGTGCGTGGGGGGACTTCTTGGTCAGGCCATGAACTTTTCAGCACACTGTAGTATATTTGTAGCTTTTAGTGGTGATTAGTTATAATTACAGATGACAGTCTATTGTAATTACAAATTTTATTTTAATTTCAGTTTATGCCCATATAAAGACTGTTTTGATTTCATGTATCTTCTCAGATTCATATGATTTGAACAATTTTACCAAATTTTTCAATGACACCTTGATTATAAATGTTGGTGAAGCCTTCTTAATGTTTATAAAGTATTAAATCTTTTCTGAGTGGTCTAATAGAACAGGTAATTTTTTTTTTTTATTTATTCCATGTAAATTGTTTTGGATAAATATATTTTCCACACCTATATATTTAGTAAGAAGACAATACCTAAAAATGAAACAGTATTACATTTTAATTACTTGGACAATATTTTGATAAAGTTTATTTTACTAAATAATATGGCAGTGTTTTTTAACTTTAATTTGGAAAAGAAAAGAATTAAAAGCAAATAAAAGAGTAAAAGGATTCAAAATAGAATTTCATCAAAAATAGTTTTTAAAGACAAAATTGTGACAAGAAAAAGTTTTATATATATATATATATATATATATATATATATATATATATAGTATTCATATTCAGTCATAAAAATCAATTCCAATTTTGATTTAATTCAAGTAATTTGTGAGTATCTTGAACATTTTAGAACCACTGCCCAGACAAGAAGTGTTGAATGGAAGGAAACAATGGACTGATCTGAAGATGAAAGGTCTGCAGAATATGCTGCATATTAAGAACTTTCTGTTCCAATTCCATAGGTGCTTACTAAAAAACCAAGCAGAAAAATCTTTAGCCAAAATTTTTCCTTTAATACATCACAAAAATGAGCCAGATACTCACTGTAGTATTGAGAAGGCAGGCTCCAGCAATCCATAAAAAAATGTTTTTTCTTTTTTAATTCAACTCAGCATAAGTGTAGCACTGTTAAAGACAACTTTGATCTGGCTATGAGATTTGAGATTTTTTATAATTCCATTTATTATTGCTAATGGTAACTTCATCCCAAAACAGCTTTTTTTCTGTATCCAGTAAGAAGAGAAAGACAGTAACTAATGTTCCTTTTTGTAAGGTACAATTCATTTTTTCCTAGGTTCAATTTTTCTGCCAAATGTAGCTTGTACCACAGCTTCCTTCAAATGTTCCTCTATCAGTTCTCAAATTTTGAGCTCTCCCAAAGCATTGTCTTTGTTCTCAAGATTTTCTTTAAGCTTCATAATATATTCTTGATGCATGCTTGCACCCATCTTGTCATAATCATAAGCTTCAGTGATCCATTGCTAACCTTTCATTGTACTTTTTTCCCCAGTGATTATGTGATGAAGTAAGTGGTGACTTAATTGTGCAAAGTGAATAGAGCTCCAAGGGGGCTTGACAGTGGACAATCAATTTTATGGTACAGAATGAAGAAAAAATGTAATAGAAGGTTTGATTGCATTTAACAATTTAATTCTACATATTTAATTCTGTTAGTAAATTAACAGAAATAAATGTAGAGAAAAAATGTTTCCTTAAAGACCTATCTGATTTATTCAATAGGTTCTTAAGGAATCAAACCAGAAAGTGTTGTCATGTACAACTGCTGATAAAGAAGAATGCTTTGCTCAGAAATGTCTCTTCCAATTCTAATCTCAACATCAGGAGTATCTTTGCCTGATTTTCCACCTAGAACGGAGTTTCTACTGTATGATATACTTATAACTCTGTCCATGTTTTCCCCTATCATCTCCAAACTAGATCCCTACAAAGCATATGAACTTGATGTATGGTATCCCTGCAATTGTCCTAAAGGAGTGTGCCCTTGAACTGGCTCCTGCCTCCCCTAAACTCTACAACAAATACATTAGCTGCTTCTTGCTTTCCAGCTTGTTGGAAATCCTCTTCCGAAGTCCATGTTTTTAAGAACTCTACTGAAAAGTCTGATCCTTTGAACTAACCTATTTGTCTTCTACCTCCTTTTCACAAAATGCTAGAGGCTCTAATCAATTCCAGTCTTCATCAGTCAAACAATGTGGCTTTCATTTCTATAAGTCAACCACTGATGTGTTAACAGTTATTAGCGAAAGAGTTTATCAAGCTTTAAAAAAGATTGGTGAAGCTCAGGCTATGGCTTTAGATGTCTCAAAGGCATTTAACATGCTGGTCAAACAATGGTGTCTCTGGCTGAATTTTTGATTTGACCCAATCTTTCTTGACAAATCTTCTAGATCCTTTCACATTATTGCAGTTGTCCCCCACGGTTCTATCTTTGAACATAGTTTATCTACATCAACTTCCCCAATGCCATCAGTTCTTAACTCAATATCTATACTGATGATATAACGATTTACTCCTGTCTCAGTAGTAAGTCCAATAAGTTTGATAAAGTAAAACTCAACTGATTTCAAAAATGGCCATCAATCCTTTTCTAACTGGGGTAAGAAATGGCTTGTAAATTTGAATGCCTCCAAAATGAAATTGTCTTTTAGCTTTTCAGAGAACCATTTCTGCCTCCATCATCATGGCTGATGCCAACATTCAGGAAAGCAACTCATTGCAACTTCTGAGTCTCGTGGTTTGCACTGACATGAAGTGGAATGATTATATTGAATCAACTGTTAGGTCTGCTGCTAGGAAATTTGGTCCATTGTGTTGTGCCAGACCATTTTTTTTTTCACAAGAATCCATCTTGCATATTTATAAGTCTACTATCACTTTTCTATCACCATAATGGAGCTTCCCATTGTCTTTTCTATATTTTCATGGTAATTTTTAACCTTAAGAATTAGGGCATAGTACTAGATTGACAATTTGCTCTCATGATTTTACTACAGCTAGATGTAACTATAAGTTCTATTCTAATAGTTTCTTCCAGTTTCTTGCTTTTCTGCCAACTGCAATCTTCAAAAATGTTTTCTCATTTTCTTTCACTTGCAGTAACCCCTTGTCTTAGTGGCATTATCACCTAACTTAGGGTGAACTGATTTCTAAGATAACCACCATCTACACTTTCAAAATGATGAGTAGTAATAATTTTGATTTCAGTTGAGGAACTAATTTAACTCAAAAATGTACCAAGACCAAAAGTTTGTAAGCCTCAGATTACAGAAGAGTGTGTAGTGCAAAACTTAATGACTAGAACAATAAGTTTCTCAACATAGTGCTACATTTACATCTTAAAACAAATCAATGATAAAAAAATCTGTACACTATCAAAGATTTGCATGAGTGTTTGTACTAAATAAATTTCCAAATATCCTATTGTTGGTATAGATGCTCATCTATTTCTTACCCAGTTCCCCCCCCCCCCAATCTTTTTCATTTGTATCTCTTTCTTTGTTACTATTGTTTAAAATATTTTTTCCTAGATTTTTCTTTTTGTTATTAATTACTTTTTCTCTCCCACCACTTGGCAAAAATGTATTGCATTTACGTGTTGACTGATGTCTGCCATACATAATCATTTACTAGAATTTAGATTTTTTTTGTTTACACTTTTGAACACTTAATCTTTCAATGTTTTTTTCTTATTTTTATTTTTCCGCTCTTATCTCTCTCATGTTTTCTTTTATTTTTCATTCAAATATCTATTTTTGTTTTTTTGCTATTTTATAATAAGAGTCAAAAAACAAATATGGATATTTACAAAAGTCAGTCAAGTTAAACATGTTTAAGTGAGTAAAGTGTCAAATATGTTTATCTTTAAGACATGACTTTCACCAAAATAAATATCATTTTCTGTCAATAATTTTTATAGAGCATGTATACAAAAGCAATAAAAAAGTGAGTAAACTAAGATTTCTGTAATACTGGGCATAATAGTGAAAACTTTCTCATTAACCAATTAAAAAAAATAGATTTGAATAATACAGACACATAAACAATAACAAACCATAACATTCAGCACATTGGAAGAAGGGATAAAAATTGACCAATAAAAGGATACTAAATCTGAAATACCCAATACTTGCATAATATAGTATATACTATATAATAGTACTAGTAGGGATACCCAGCACTGCTTGGGAAAAATAACTTAAAAAAATTATTCTTTCCTGTGTTATATTTTAATACATTGCTTTGTACACAATATAAAAAAAAATTAAAAAATTTACACTCTTTTCACATAAAGTAAGTGCAACTGAAAAAAATATTCTGATTCACAAAACGATATATTTCCTGACAGAGCTTCTGAGTATACATTAGTGCTTCTCCTACTAGGTACCAGTTTGAAATATAAAATAAAGTTGTTTGGGGATCCCATCCTAGAACAATCAATATAAAGTTGGCTAGGGGCAGGGGGAGACATCAAGTGGAGACCAGTGATTACAGAAGATTGTTATTATACCACTGTTGATGGCAAAGCTGAGATTCACTAGGAAATGAAGTTGCTTGAATTCAAAAGGAAAATATTTTAATTATAGGGACCCTAGAAATGAATGCATCCTCTCTTTGTCCGACTTCAACATGCTATTGAAGCAACTATCCTATGCCTAACTTCCCACTTAGAACTGAGTCTCTGTTGAGTGATATGCATATAACCACTTTTATAGTTTCTGCTATCATCTCTAACCTAGATCCCTACAAAGCATGCGGATTTGATGGTATCCCTGTAATAGTCATTAAGATGTGCACTCCCAAACTGGCTCCTGTTCTCTCTAAACCGTATAATAAATGCCTTGCTGCATCTTGCTTTCCTGCCTGCTGAAAGTCATCATCTTTTAAGAACTTGGGTGAACCATCCAACCCTTTCAACTATCAGCCTATTAGCCTTCTACCTCTTTTTGGGAAACTCTGAGATGTCCTAATCAAAGCCAAATTGGTTCATCTCTCATTGCTTCAGACAAGCAATATGTTTTTCATTTCTCCAGATCAACTGCTGATGTATTGTAATTCTGGAAAGAGTATCATGATCTAGATAAAAACAATGAAGCTCAGGTTGTAGATTTGGACCTCTCAAAAGCTTTTGGCATACAATCTGAAAAGTTACGGTGTCTTCAGACACATTTTTGAATCGATCCAGTCTTTCCTATCAAATCATGAAATGAAAATTATCCTTTACAGTTACTCAATATCCTTTCATACTAACATGGGCTCCATCCTTGATCCTACTTTGTTTTTAATTTTCATTAATGACCTTCCCAATATCATCAGCTCCCAACTTAGTAGCTATGCTGATGACGCAACAATTTACCCCTGTCTCGATAATATGGCTAATCAGTACAACAAGGTCAAAATATCCAAAACAAAATCAAGTCCAGTGTTAACTGGGGCAAAAGATGCTAACCTCCAGGAAAATAACTTGCTGCACCTTCTCAGGCTAATGTTCTCAGCTGACATAAAGTGGAAAGACTATATTGAATCCATTGCTAGGTCAGCTGCTAAGAAAGTTGGTTCACTATGCCATGTCAGACAATTTTTCTCTCAGAATCTATCAGACATATGTATAACTTTACCATCCACCCATGCTTAGAATATTGCTGCCACATATGGTCCAGTGTCCCTGCTATTTATTTTGAGCTCCTTGATAAAACCCAAAAGAAGAATCAGCAATATTATCAGTCCTGATCTGGTCCCTTGGCTTCAGTCACTTTCCCATCCCCATAAGGTTGCCTCTCTGTGCCTTTTCTATAAATACTTTTACGGTAATTGTTTGGATGAGCTCTTTGTTAGACTTTTTAATTTAAGCACAGTACTAGACTGTCATCAAGATTTCATCAATTTACAATTGAGCTGGCAAGATTTAGCAATAATTCTATACTAATAGTTTCTTTTCTCACACTTCTCACTTGTGGAACTCCATTCCAGCTCCTCTGCAAAAATTTAAATGCAATCTCAATCTCTATCTACTGTCCTCCTGTTTACTCTTTTCTCTTCCCACTCATTAATATTTCTGTTGTTAATTATTGTGTCTTAGTGGCTTTACTGCCTTGCATGGAGTGAAACTGATTAAAAAAAACAAAAAAAACACACAACACACTTTTACTGACTTTCAAGATTAACCTCATTAAACTGTTATCACAAATGAATATTTTGAGTCTTCATACCAACAGAGCAAACTCAATACCTTGGTCCATTGTGCTTGAAATTGTTTATTTTGTGTAGAAATAGTACACTGTACTCTTTGACGACTTCTGTGATCAAGCTAACATAGCCCATGTTATTGCTTGAGGTCAATATACTAAAAACTGAATTACTGGAATTTTCTGTTTGACCATGATGTACAAACACACATCAACTTTGGCATAGTAATATAGATTCCTAAAAAATATATAATGAATTTTAATAAAGCTTCAATTTTTTGTTCTAAGTTTTTATATATATATATATATATATATATATATATATACATACATACACACACACATACATACAAAGTCAAGATCAATATAGCAATTTTATTCTATTTGCTATTTCTAGAAGAGACAGACATGACTTATATCAAAGCATTCACCATTTGTCTTCCTAGAATTGAATATACTGAATAGTTTTTTTTGTTTTTGAAATCTCTTCTTGGACAAGATGACAACATTTTAGCACTCCTCATATAAATTATATTTTGTTTAATGTTCTCTCTGACAAAAGAAAATATTAACTTGCTTCAAAAACTGATTTGTTTTATGCCAATCTTAACTTTACTTTAAGCAATTACATTTTTTAAATATAAATAAAGCAAGCTTACAATCAATGTCAAATAACAGCCAGTAGGCCTTAAAAGGAATTTTATATTTAGAATCAGAATAAAACATTACTTTCAATATTCCTGAAGAAAATTTCAAAGTTGATTTTTTTTCTGGAAAATACAAAACATACAAATTTTATATCAACAAATTCTAATTAAGCATTCAGTGATGAAAAAGAAATAGATTTAAACATCTAAGTATACTTCTTTCTTTTTTTAAGTTCAACTGATTCTAATTAGTCAAATAAAAATATTATTAGCATAAAACCAAAGTCTTCAATGTGGGTATGTGTGTTGAATTTTTTAGAGACATAAATTGTTACTAGATTTGTGCCATGTTCTTGGATGTAATTGCCATTATATTGTTAATGAAAAAAGTCTTGCTAAAATATATTTGATATTTAAGAGATTAAATGTAAAGGGTTTCTTTTTCAATAGACATAACTGAAATTAATTTTGTAATTTGTTCAAGATACACATTATCTTTGAACATAAGACTGAGCTTCCAGAATTGTCACTTTTACTGTTAATGTGATAATCTTTACACATTCTAAGCCAAATACAAATAATGTTTATAGTTATAAACTGTGGTATTCCAAATCAAGTTTCAAGATAAGGTCAATGAAAAATGATCCAGTAATTTTATTGCCCTTTACATGATAATTGAAAAATATTTGTAATATATGAATATGCATTCATAAATGTTAATTAAATAGTTATCCTCAAAATCAATGTAAAAATTCACTAAAAAAGCTAATAATTGAGATAAGCTTATATCAAAACACAGGTCTATATTCACATCTTTATGTTCATATAAAAAGGTATATGTATAAAAGTTTCTATGTAGGAAATAAGCAACCATTTTAACAAGATTTCATAGTCAAATGGTATATCAATTAACATTTTCAAACAATCAACAACCTGACAGAATATTGCTATTCCCACCAAATATCAATGCTACTAAGAATTTGAACTGGCTTACCTATTTGTGAATAAAATTTACATTTTATTGTTTAGAATACATGTTAAAAATGGGTTTTATATATATATATATATATATATATATATATATACACACACACACTCAAAATATTAATATTTTCACTTCAGGAATAAAAAATTCCCTGAATGTTAAAAAATATTTTACTAAATAAAAATAATTTTTTTTAATTTAAGAAAAACAAAAGAACAATTAAAACATGGAAAATATGTTCTTTCAAAATTTACTAGATTTTATTGTCTTTAAAACTATTTCCTTACAGTTTGTAATGAACAGATAGTTGTTTTAATATCCATTCTTAAATTATCTTAGCTGGTTAAAATACAAACGTCTTTACCAAATAAGTCAACCAGAATTTTATAAACAAAAATTCTTACTATCAATACATAGTATAAACCAAAAACATCAAATATTAGTTTCTCTATGTATGAGAGAAACATCTAGCACAAAAAAATCAAAACTGCTGGTACAGATTTATCAGCTCTAGTATATATTTCATCCAAGAAATATCAAACTCACCCGCAATAGTTTTCAGTTTGGTTCATTATTGCCTTTTGTAGCAGATATTTTAGTAAAGATGTTAGTTCCAGCAGTGAAGTTGGCATAACTTGAAAATGTTAATTTCCAAAACAGCATCCAATTATATAAATATCAACATCTATGTCAATAGTTTTTATCAATAAGTACGGAAGATTTTATATTTAATAACTTTTTCACTCTCTCTTTATATACATTTAAATTCTCAACAGTTTCCTCCTCATCAATTAATGCAGTCACACTCTTCTTGTATCCTTGCACTTCTGAAAGGGATACTGCAGATTCCTTGGTAATGACTGGGTTCAAATGATCAGTTTTTTGCATAGAAGAATCAGCCTATAAAATAAAATAAAAACACCTGTTAATCTTAAATAATATTTTTTCATCAGTCAAATAACTGTCAGCTTTTCAAATATAAAAACATAACAGGATATATCTTTAATGCAAAGAGAAAATTTTCTTTCAAATGTTTTAGAAATAATATTGGGACTGCTAAATTCTGTACTTAAATATGTAAAAGAATTGAGGGGAAAACTCCAATAGTTCCATGCTATATTTATAACATATATTCCTTATTAAAAATTGTTATTTTCAAGAATACACAATATTTTACAAAGGTAATTATTTAAAACTAGAATTATATTTCCTTTTTTCAGCTTAAATTAATCAGGGTTTCCATCCTATATTAAAAATTTAATTAAAATTTAATCCTGAAATTTTTTCCTTAGTTTTGTTAATAGACCAAATTGCAACCATAATTTCTTTTAAGTTGTAAAGAAAAGTTTTTAAAATTGAGACTTGTGATCAGTGATTTGGTATTTTAACATATTAAATTTAAATGCATGTTTTTTTTAATAATAAAAACCGGCTTTTATAAAAATCAGTCTTATTGCAAAAATAAAGAGTTTTAAATTCCAAATGCTTGCTAAATTTTCTTTCACATTTCTGACATGGAGAGGAATATACATGAAATCTATTGTCAGATTTTTCTTTCTATTTATTTATTTGTTTGATTAATTCATCCTTAATCATTCAAGTTATTATTTCTAATAGAAAAATTGCAGTATTTAAAAACTCAGATAAATTTCTAGGTTTATTTTACTGCACAATTTCAGAATCTATGAAGATATGCTTAGTTTTGTAGTAAAAATCTGCTGGAGATTTTATTGTTTAGAATACACGTTAAAAATGGGTTATATATATATATGTATATATATATATATATTAAAAAGAAGAGAGGTACCGCAAACTTTTTTGGTTGTAATGTGGGTTTTTGTTTTTTCTTTTTTATTAAAAAATATTATTCTTTATTTTTCATAGTTTTACATAGTTTTACAACACGTGTTTCTGGTCTTACGACCGTCTTCAGGTAAAGGGTGGAGATTTCCACATATTATTAAAAATAATTATTAAAAATAATTAATTTTTTTCCTTTATGCTTTTCAATGTTACATCTTCTCTATATGAGACATTCTCTGTTTTTGTGTTGGTCATTCCAATGTCTTTCTTTAAATGGTAGTGAAGAGTTCTGAGGGAAGGGTCATAAAACAATTAAGGTTGGTTTGAGAAGTGATGAATCGGGTTGTCTTATCTTTTAAT
>OZ038486.1:84522669-84547669 GCA_964036315.1 Acanthosepion esculentum
TCAAATGACAATTTAAAAAAATAAAAATGCATCCTTTTTAGATAATGAAACTTGAATAGGCAGTTAAAATTAAAATGCTGATGTTTCTTTTGTTACTCATACTTGATATGTACATCTAGACATATTCACTTGTATTGCCAAAAGGTTATCAGCCCAATTAAAGGATGCTGAAAAAGATTTTTGATGTCTGGTTAGTGAAAATTTGCCGAGTTAAGCCAAGAACTTTTCAACACACATTTCAGTATTAGAAATTATTTGCATAGAAATAACTTTTTCTTCTTATAATTTGTATGATGGTAATAGAGTTGTGTTGATTGCATTGTTACAATGTTTTAGCTAATCCCGTTTACAGCCTTTTTCAGATGTATACTGTAAAGAGAGGAATGTATTTTTCAGAAAATGATATCAAATAGAAAAGAAATAGTGACAAATTTATTGGTTGGTTCAGATCATTCCCAGCAACAGAAGCTACACAAGCAATTCCATACTCAGCAACAAGTAATTGATTATTTTTTTCATATGTTTCTCCAAGTTTCTCCTTTCTGAGCAAAGAAATACACACTGGTCTGACTTATAGACCTTAAAACATTCTACTTCAGGTTATTTCAACTTGAAGAATTAAGAGATATAAATACCAAAATAGCAACCATCCATCCTCTATTATTTTAAATATATGAACATGAAGGACAAGTCCAAGAGACATACCCTATGTAACAGGAACTAATTCAAATCATATCAGAGTGGTTTTCAAGATAAAATCTTTATTCATAAACTTGATCCCTTGCAAGAAAAATAGTATAGCAAAGAAAACGGTGATTTACTTCATCAAACCTACGACTGAAAATGTGGTGAAAAAGAAAATTACTTACCAAAAAAAAAGAAATAAAAAAGGGGGCACATATTCCGCATGATATATTTAAATTAAAAACAAGTCCATCGCAGGAGTCGCTGTAAAAGTATTTTGATATGCAAAAATTGGGTGTCGTCTCCCAGCTGTCGACGAATGAAAAAAATGCTCGGCCGATAAAAGGAGTTGTGTTCTCAAATCGGAAAGAAGTTTGTGTATTTTGGTTACCGCATTCGTCGGAGAGTGAGTTATATTTCTGACTGGTTACATGCATTGTGATTTGTGAGATAGTACCGGTGAATCGAGTTTTCTGCATTTCTGTCTGCTCCCGATATTCGAGTCTGAACTTACAGTGATTTGTTCTTTGTGTTGTGGAAGTAATCTGCGACAAATATTTCCTATGCTTTCAGAATGCTTACAAGCTATTTTGGCACTATGAGGGACAAGACATTTGACGTCAAGTTGACACCCGAGTTTAATGGTTCAGTGACCAGACAAGAAGTTACTGAATGGATTGAGAAGGCAGAACTTGTTTGTGACCTGTGTGGAATTAAAAAGGTTGAACCTGTTCTTCCTCTGAGGTTGATGGGCGGAGCATTTGCAGTTTACCAACAGTTAAACTCAGAGCAAAAATCAGATAAAACGAGCCCTGCGGATTGCCTTTGCACCGGATCGTTTCTTGGCTTACGAGCAGTTCATGGAACACCAACTGTGCCCAGATGAATCCGTCGACGTGTTTCTAGCCGACTTGAAGAAGTTAGCAGGTCTATTTGGCTGGATATCCAAGCAAGGACTAGCATGTGCGTTCATAACAGGGTTACCAGCGCACGTCAAGCAACTACTGTGCGCGTCTTCCAGGATAGAAGACATGAATACAAACCAACTGTTGGACCGAGTTCGGACCATAAGATCAAAATGCAACTGACAAAATGGTTGCTGCTACCATTTCACCAGGCAGAGCTGATAAACATCCAAATGTTAAACGTCGGGAGGGTATGCGATGCTATCGATGCTCTGGGAGGAATCACCTTTCCAGGGACAGCCCGGTTCGAAGAGAAGATGCCTGCCAGCCATGCAGGTCACGCGCAGCAATGCGTTACTTCCGGTGTCAAGAAGTAGGCCACATTGCTTCATCATGTCCGGGTAAAAGAGGAAGGAGACAAGACGACAGTGCCGGTCCCTTCCCTAAGCGAGTTATGAATGAGGTGCTACCTGTATTGGGTATTTACGTGAACGGAATTAAGAGAGTAGCATTGAACACTGGCTGCTCACAGACACTCGTGAGTAAGTTGGTCTGTAAATCCTGGCGGGAGACGGAGGTGGATGTACTCACCATAAACGGAAATACTCTCAAATGTTGCGGAGTTGGAAGTGTCAAGCTTGACGTGGACAATGCAAATTCCCTCAAAATTGAAGTCTTGGTAGTGGATGGAGAGCTATTGGGTTTTGACTTGTTGCTTGGGTTTGACGCTATTAAAAAGTTGGGCAGACTCCAAATAACAGAGTGTGGCGATGTATGGTTTCCTAAGCATGGGATAGTCTGTTGTGCCACTATTAAAATAGAAGAACCTGTTTTCTGTGCCGAATTCAACCCAAACTGGAAGATATGGGTCACATCATAGTAGTGGTCTGATGATCAATCACCGGAGTGTTTGCGAAATCGGATGCCTGAGTACCCAATACCACAGGGAGTCAAGCAGGAATATGACAGTGAGCTGCAGACCTGGCTTGATAACGGTTGGTTGCAGCCTTACCATGAAAAGGAACCTGGTCCTCCAAAAGGTTTAATTCTGTTGATGGCGGTGGTGCAGAAAAACAAAAATAAAGTGCAGCCAGTATTAGACTGTCGAGAGCTGAATGAGTGTCTCAACGCACACGCAGCCAATGCTGACGTGTGCGCACAGAAACTGAGGGAGTGGCGTAAAAAAAGGACCGGATGTCGCTATACAAGTACATATCCATAAGTCACTTTGGCCCTTTCAAACTGTAATCTTCAAGGAGTGAAGATATTGCTTGACCCGAATGAGTTTCGGGTTGAATGTTGCACCAGCCATAATGAAGGCCATTGTGGACACCATGTCGTCGAAAGACGAGTCAGTTCGACAGGCAACCTCATCATATATTGATGATATTTATGTTGACAAGAGCATGATTTCAGCAGCTCGCATGAAGGAGCACATGGCTGCATTGGTTTGACCTGCAAGGATCCAGAGCGGTTACGGGATGGCACACATGTGCTGGGTTTGCATGTTGAGCAAGATAACAATGCGCTATGTGGAAACGTGAAAATGGCATTCCACCAGTTCCTGAGGTCCTGACGTGGTGTAATGCCTTCACGTAGTGTGGAAAACTGGTGGGTCACATTCCTGTGTGTGAGTGGCTTTGTGCTGCTGCATCATTTGTTAAACGCAGTACAGTATCAATCACGTCTGGCTGGGACGACAAAGTGACAGATGCTCCTCTTAAGAACATGATTGAGGACATAGCAGAAAGAATACGCCAGAATGACCCTGTACATGGTAAGTGGTGCACAAGCGGACACACTTATGAGGTATGGGTCAATGCAAGTTCTCTCGCCACAGGGGTTTTGTTGGAGATTGACTGAAGCGTTGTAGAAGATGCATGTTGGCTGCGGCCTGCGAAGGACGCCCAACATATCAATTTATCTGAATTGGATGCTATTCTGAAGGGCGTCAATTTAGCACTATAGTGGGGCACAACGGAGCTACATCTCTTCAGACTCCGCATGTGTGCACCAGTGGGTGTCAAACATGCTCACTGGGAAAGCCAGAATACGAATTAAGGCGGCAAGTGAGATGCTGATCCAGAGGCGGTTGAGTACTCTTGAAAAGCTGATTCAAGAGTATAACTTATTGATCACGATAAGTTTAGTAACGTCGAGTGAGAACCAAGCGGATAAGCTCACCGGAGTACCACAACGATGGTATGATGTGATCAAGAAGGAAATCGAACCAACACGCCCAATATGAACTTCCATGGTGAACGAAACCTCTACTGATCAGATACGTGCCAGTGTGGACATCCTGGCATCAGGCGAACACTGTATTTTGTGAGACGAGTTCACCCTATGACATCCAAGGCTGCCATCAAGGCAGTGGTTAGAAAATGTAAAGAATGGCAGTCAATTGACCCAGCCTCAAGTCATTAGCCATGTGGCAACCTAGTGTGACTGAAATCTGGACCCACTTAGGAATGGATATTATGCATTTCAGTGGGCAACACTACCTTATGTTAATTGATTGCGGCCCCAGTCGATTTGCAATATGGCAACGCTTGCTTCAACAAGACTCAAGAAGAGTCATCTGACAGAAAGTATTTTTTTGAACGAGGTCCACCATCAGAAATTCTAACCAACAATGACACTGGATTTCGCAGTAAGTCCTTTAAAGATTTCTTGGATGACTGGGGAGCCCAACTTCGTTTTCGCTGCACCTATGTTCCTGCAGGTAACGGTATAGTGGAAAGATCTCATCGGAGCATAAAGCAAGTTGCAGCAAGAAAGCAGTGTTCGATAATGGAGGCAGTATACTGGCATAATATCACGCTGAAGGATGATATATCGTCGACTAATGCACCTGCCAATATGATTCACCGTTACCAACTGAAAGTGAATGGAATTACTACAACATTACCTTCTGATCGTTGTAAGTATCACGATATATACAAAGTTGGGAACAGAGTATATGTGAAAGCTCCCCATGGCCGGTGTACCTCCAGGTATCAAGTGGGTTGCGTGACGGACATTGTAAGTCCACAAACAATAATTGTCGATGGGATGCCACGGCATGAAAAAGATCTTTGCCTTTTCATTGATTCTGAAACATCGGCGAGCGAATCCGATGATGGTTCATCGTCTGACAGTGTTCGGATAATTGAGATCCGCGAATCTGATGCTTCCACAGACACAGAGATTCCAGAAACTCAGGATACGTCTAATGACTCGTCAGGAGACGACTCTCCGGCATGCATAAGGAAGATAGTTCCATTACGACGAAGCACCAGGATAAAGAGAGCTGCTCCAAGCTGTTCAATTTGTGATAATGATATCAGGGGGGAGTATAGCGAAGAAAACGACGATTTACATCATCAAACCAAGTGACAGCACATCACATGTATCCTACGACAGAAAATGTGGCAAAAAAGAAAATTACTTACAAAAAAAAAGGGGGGGCACATATTCTGCATGACATGCTGAAGACGGAATATTTAAATTAAAAACAAGTCCATCACAGGAGTCACTGTAAAAGTATTTTGATATGCAAAAATTGGGCATTGTCTCCCAGCTGTCGACGAATGAAAAAAAAATGGTCGGCCGATAAAAGGTGTTGTGTTCTTGAATCGGAAAGAAGTTCGCGTATTTTGGCTACCGCATTCGTCGGAGAGTGAGTTATATTTCTGACTGGTTACATGCATTGTGATTTGTGAGATAATACCGGCGAATCGAGTTTTCGGCATTTCTTTCTGCCCCCGATATTTGAGTCTGAACTTACAGTGATTTGTTCTTTGTGTTGTGGAAGTAATCTGCGACAAATATTTCCTTTGCTTTCAGAATGCTTACAAATAGTCAACAAGAAAACATTTATAAGATCCAATACAAATGTGGAAAAGAATATAAAGGAGAAACACAAGAAAGTTATATTCAAAGGAAAAATAGAAAAGTCAGATATAGCAAATCACGTCTGGAAAAGAAAGGTATATCAGCCTCTCTTGGATAAGGTCCAAAATAATAGATTGCTGGGGGATGCATCATTGTAGAGTGAGAAAATTGAAAGTATGCAATTACCTGACAGTACTGTACACAAGAAAAAATCTGTAAATTGGATTGACCAAACATTGCAACAACACAAATGAGTCAATAGTCTAAGCAATTCTAAAATGATAATGAATCATCTCAGAATTATAGATGATATCATTACTATTTAAACACCACATTGTACAGAGCTTCCATTAATTTTACAGTCTATCTGTGCTTTGAGATACTAAGAAATATCAGAAAAAATAGTTCTTAAAGTGTCAGGGAAAATATCATATCTTTACAAAAAAAGTTAGCATAAAATTGATTATATTCAAGTTCATCTTGCTACTTACTTTTTTGTCTATTTCTTTTATTTTTATTAACAAATTAATGATATTCTCCTTGGACACATTCAGATTCCAATAATATCTCTCCCAGTCAAGTTCTGTTTTTCCAGCTTCCCAAGGTTCTGTACGCTGAAAACAGGAATAAAAAAAGCCAAATATTATATAATCATATCTAATACTTAATAAAATTAAATGATCTTTTTCAAATATTTACTTTCTATTATGTTATTTTTAGATAAATGCATGTATTGTACACATACACCTCTTAAAATGGTTTAAGAAAAAAAAAGCAGTACAGATTAATTTTTCATCAAAACATAGAATAAAATATGCAATTATAGCCATTGAGAAATCTACAGACTTTGTGTCTGTTTTCTTCAGAGAACATTTAACTGGCTGATGACACTGACCTCATTTCATTCCTCTCTCTGTTTAAATTAGTTATAACAGGAAAGAAAATATATATAATCAAAGATATAAATTTTGAGATAATAAAAGCTGGCAGGACAGCTGCTGTAATGAAAATAACTTTAAAAAGTCATTGCTATGAGAAAACAAATTAAAGAGGAAAAAATAAAATAACCAAAGATCTTATTCAAAGGTTTGAAACTGAATAAGGTCTCTTAAGGAGTATACACAATAGGGGCACAATAATAGTGTTTACTCAAAAGCCATCATACAAACACAAAAAGTAATAACTTCATGGTCTCACCATGAACTAACATCAGATCTTATGTTTTTTCTGGTTTTATTTCTTTCTCCTTTTAAAAATCTATCAGCATATTATGGGAGAAAAATAGTTATGACTAATGTATCAAATTTAAAATTTATTTACATGTCTTTCTTTACACATTTATTAGACTTAATAATTGAAAAATAACAAAGAATGTAAAAGTTCTTATTTCAAAAATAGGCCAAGCAAAAACATTTATTTCATATCAGATTTAATGATTCAATTAATATTTTTTTTCACCAATGAATACCAAATTTTGTAATAAAAAAATGCTCTTCTGAAATATCAGCACTATGCCTGTATAAAACGAATCATAGCAGAACTATACAACACAAAATATTTCAGTCTTTGTACTACATTCTGATGTAAACTACCTTTTATGTTAGAATATCTACAACTCAAAACATCAGCAGTTTTTGATTTTTTGTAAACAGAGGAAATACAATCTTTTTTATAATATCCATAAACTTTCTAATAGAAGACATTTTTAATTTGAGGTAATATGTAGGACTACAGTTAATACAGATAACAGAAGACTGCAAGCTATATTGTTTAATCAACCTACATTTAGTTTTAGGTTTTCTTTGGGTTTTTTGTGAGAAGTTGATTTATTCTTTAAAAAAGAATCAAAATTGATATGATTAAAATGATTCAAACCATTTCATAAACATGACTTTTCTAGCTGAGAACAAATTACTATTCATAATTTTGCTAATGTCACTTGAGGTTCTAAAATAGTTATATTCACATCGACTATACCTAGTTGGACTCAAATTTGGTGATAATGTCAGAACTAATCATGCAAGTCGTGACTTCACAGGTTTTCAAAAACTATTCAAACAATCAAATGAGAGGTTCTTTAGACACCAGTGCCTATATTTCAATGAGCTCAAATCAATAAAATTAACAATGAAAGACACACTTACCAATGATTCATGATATAGAGCTGTCAGGACATACACCAAATAATCATAATTTTGTTTTTTCAAGGGACACCTGGAAAAGCAAGTTTGAATGTCAAGCATTAAAAGTTTCACTCTCTCTCTTATATATATTAGTATAATTTATGTAAGTTCAAAATACAGAGATTAATTTCTGATCTTGATGGGTCATTTTGGTATATCAGAAGATTGAAAATATCAAGACATTTTGTCTATCTATATTTCTTATATGAGGTATTGTAACTATTTACATTATTTGGACTGTTGCCATATTCATGACATTTCAACTGTTGTACACTCCAGCCTTCTTCAGGTGATTGGAATTTCAAACTGAACCCTATGCCTCTTCCATATATCTCAGTTATCTCTACTTCCACCACTGCAGTAACCAAGTATTGAAGTCACAACTCTTTAGGAATCACTAGATCTAACCAACACTTTTACCCACTGACCCAATTACATATGCTGATGTCCTTGAGGACATCAGCATATGGAATTTTTGGGACTTATAATCTTAATGTCTCAATTATCATTTTTTTATCAGAGCTCATATTGCAATTTTCATTGTTAGTCATTGCTTTTCTCGAGCACACTGTATTACTGGTTCCTATATTGTATTAATTTCTATGCACTCAGAAAACAAGCTTCACTCTGCTTACCCTATGTAAAGGGATAATGAAATAAAATACAAAAGATCTGTGGTCCATATAACATCAAGACAACTTTCAAAAGTGGTTCAACACTCCAGACACCTCTCCCAAATAAGACCCCCCCTCCATGAAGGAGGACATGACTAAAGACTGTGTGTAACGCCATCCCGTGCAGCTGTGTTAAGAAATATAAAGGAGAAACAGGCTACCTCCTTAAGATGAGAACATCATAAAGCCACAACATTAAGCTTACCACATTAGCTGACCACATATGGAGGGAAAAAGGAGCTCACCGCTGCCCCCCCCCCTTGTGGGATGAGGTTGAATTAATAGACAGAGAACATCACCGGAAAATATGAAAACTTAAGCAATCAGCACATATGCTAGGCCACAAAAATCTCCTGAGCTTACCAAGCACAGAAATAAATACAATATGGGAACCAGTAAAACGGAGTGCTAGAGAAAAGCAATATTAACAACAAAAATTGCAATAAATGATTAATGAGACATTAAGTTCATAAGTCCTAAAAATTTATACACTGATGTCCTCAAGGTTGGTTGGATCCAATGACTTGACTTTACAAAGAGCTGTAAGTTCAATACCTGGCTACTCAAGTGGTGAACAAAAATTTGGAGAGTTGAGTTAAAGGAAGATAGCTGAAAAATCCAGAAGAGACATGACACGTGAAACTAGAACAATCTACCCCAGTGGACAAAATAAAGGGCTCAGTTCAAAATTCCAATCACCTGAAGAGGGCTGGAGTATACAACAGCCGAATCATTGTGAATATAGCAACAAAGATGAGAACAACAATTTGAACAATGTAAATAGTGTAAATAGACATTTTGTAAAAAATAAAAATAAAAATAAAAAAAATAAATAAAAAACAACTAGAGCATTTCTATAGAAATTTAATTTGTGCACTAATTAAAATGTTCTTTGAGATATGTTTTTGTTTTTCATTTATAATTTTTACCAACTCTAGGAAAAAAAGCTACTTTATAATAATTGCACTAGTTAAATAGCTCAATAAAGTTAATATTTTCTCAATATGGTCAATTTTTTCAAAACCATATTCAATGCTGTTCAGAGTTACAAAAAGGACAGCCATGACATTTTTCCATTATTTACAAATGTTAATAACAATGCTGTAATCAGTTATGTATATTCCACCTCATTTACACATATGCAAAATAAATTAAAAATAAATAATTATGAAAATTAACTGTTACCATTTGGAAATTTTAACTTACAGAAAAATGAATAGAAGCAGCAGTAATAATGTAAAATAGAGAGTTCAAAGGGTACACTCTTTCCTATTCTATTAAAAGTAATATACATCAGGCATTTGAAAAAAAACAGTACATCACAAGGCAAGAGATCAAGAAGTTGTGCCTAAATCAACTGTTGTTTATGCCAATATGAGTAACTTTTTTCTTTTCTTTTTAGAAACTATGATGTCTCATTATGCAACAGCTTTCCTTTGCTTCAATTTTTCTGGTGGCAATATCAGTAAGAAAACAATTACTTTACTGTAAACAAAATTCTTCTTTTAATGCCATTTACAAATTAAGAGAAAAGAGAATTATTTAAAAAAAACTACTTGGTGAACTTAAAAAACAAGCCTTAAAACATAATGCTAGACAACTGCCTCAACAAAGTTCAAGCTAATGCCAATGTGGCTGATGAAAGCACTAATGAGTTTCCCAGATGAGCCATGCCACCCAACTCAAGTAAATGATTATGTAAGCTTTATCTCAAATAGTTGGGACAGAGCCAACTGTTAGTGCTGATTCACCAGGATATACACTCACACCTGCTGATCTAAGTTACAGTAAAGCAACAAGGAGTGGCAAAGCAGGTGATGCACAGACAGAAAAACCAACAGATAAGCAAGCAGCAGTGAGGTAGAAGCTGAAACATACAATATCAGCAAAGGCTACATGGCATTGCATAAGGTTTTTGGTAATATGCCCTCTAGATTGAAAAAAGTCTTTTAGAAATTTGATAGGTTCTTTTAAACTTAACACCCTCCCATCACACAAATACAAACACACTGATTGTTTTGGTACATTTGGCAAAGTGCCCAACAAGTGTTACCACTAATCTCCCAACTTTGAAGACTAAAGAAAAATAATACATAACTAGTCCCAGAGGGTAGAAATGCATAAGCAGATTCCAGTTGTCTGAGTTTAATTTTAAGACAGACAAAGAGTGAAATAACATTCCATTTCCTACTTGAATGCTATTTCACTCTTTGTCTTCTATCAAAAAATTTTATACAATGTCAATTTTTTTAAATATAACAATAATAATAATAATAAAGAGAAAAAATAAAAAATCTTTCAAAATCAAAGTTCAAACTGATATCAGCTAATTTGTGTTACAATTCATAAATATATACTGTTCATTCTCAAGAGCAACTTTACTTGCTAGACCCAATAAAACACACTTGAAAATAATTTCATTTTAATTTAAAGTATACTTGATTTTTGCTTCATAAATCTAAAATTATTTATATTATTATTTATATAATTATTAGTGTAACTTTTTCTATATATTATGTCTTAGTTAAAAATTATATTTGGAAATAAATCTTTTTTTCAATGAATCTTGGTCTAAATTGATTACTTTTGTAAAGACAAAGTTAAACCAATTCTCAAAATTATAATTAAATTATTAAAAAAATATTCAAATTTAGAAATCATGACATGTACATCAATTGTTCTTTCACAGGGTTTTAGTGGGTATCATAAAAGTAATTTCAAAGTGGTTTGCTCATTAAGTGTGTCAAAAATTTAAATTAACTAAAATTTAAAATTTTTTAAATAGTTAATGAATAACTGGTGAATAGAGAGATTTTAACAAAAACTTTATAGAATTCCTTTATCTATATTCACAACATTTAGAATGATTAGAATGCTTAATATGAAAATAAATAATCAATTATTATTAATTTATTATTAAATGTCAAATTTATCACAACTGCTAGATTAAAAAAGTAAATACTACATGTTTCACATTATTAGCAAGGTTACTGAAATGCCAAGAAACATTATGCTGTAATTCAAATTTATAATTAAAGAGCATATGTTAAGTTTACAAAAACAAATATTTTAAACAAAAAATTGAAAATAGTATCATAATGTAATGACAAAGTTACAAGAAGAACATTAATGTTAAATGTATGTTCTATGTTCTGAAACTAGTTTTAAAAGTTGTTAATCCATTTGAGTGGTTTTATTTCTTCATATGAAGCAGACAGCACAGCATGTAGGATAGCATTCCAAATTTTATCTTTCCTGATAAGTTACCAGTTTTCAATTGGTTTATGGCTGGATGAACAATCTGGCTATTGATAGTGTTTTTGAAACATTCTTTGTTTTTTTGCCAAATGTGAGCAAGCACTGTTGAGAATATAAATCCTTTTTAGCGTTTCTAGTTTCTTCTTGAACCAGGGTTCTATGTTTGCCCCCAAAAGATCAATGTATGTCAAAAGCAGAAAATTGCCACAAACCAGTCACTTTACCACCAACAATCCACCAAGACATTTCATACTAATGGCTGGCATTTGTTTACATCTGCACAAAATGAACTGGCTTATAGACATTTTAAACTATGAGTAACTCTCACAAGCATTTTTTTCTCTATCCAGCTTAATTTTTATTAAGTGCTCAAAGAATATTTTGAGCAACCCTTCTTTCCTTTCCACTTAAATCTATCGTAAATAAACAAGTTCATTCTGTTCAATTTCAAACTATGTAAGAGACCTTTTTTTGTGTGCCTAATGATCCACTAATTTTTAATCTTTTTCTATGTGGATTAATTTCCATGTTAATACAGATCACAAATTAGTGAGATAAATTCAATCTGCTAATATCAGACCCACATCAAAATCATTCAGGATATTCAATGAACTTCTTCAGTTTAGTGGTACCTGCTGATCATTTTACTTTTTACAAATTCTTATTAAACATGTTTCTTCATCAATTAAATTAGCCTTAAGGTCCATTTTAAAACATCAATCTCAAAATGTTGCTATTAATTTGAGACTTCAAAATTCAAGATATTTTATACAAATGGCTATCATTTTTTTTTTACATCTGTATAGGACAAACCAGCTTACATCTAAACTATAGAGATAGATGTTGCTATCATTCAACCAAAACAAAACTTTAGCTTCTACTTCATATTTTATCTTATATATAAATAAAATATGAAACAGATACTAATTTGAAATGCAGTGTGCATGTGCGTAATATAAAACATCCTAAGAAATGTAACAATCATAGTCTATGTGTTCCTCTGATTTCAGATAAAGCTGGACATCAGCTTAATTATACAAATAATTTTATAACAAAGGTGTATGTGACATATTTGATTTACTATTTTTTTTCTTTTTCCAAAACCACCTGAATTTTCAAATAGCTAATTATCTAATAATGATCACACAAAGATATTTGAATATAAAATCTTGATTATAAATAGAAAAATAGTTGAGTAAAATAAATAATTTTCTCTTCATTAGAACGTAGATTTATTACATACAATTCATTAAGTTATTTATATGGTCATGGTATATCAATTTTGTATAAACCAAACTGAACACTAGAGATAAAGGTTCTTTGCTCTGGGCTCAAAGTTTCTCTACTTAATAAATACTTTATAACTGTGTGGTGCAAGGACAGGTCAAAATTATACCTTGATACCATATTTCCAAGTTGAGACTAAATGTTACAACCTACATCCTATGAAATGTTTCCAAATGAATTATATCCAAAAATGTTTATTACAAATGAATAAAAAAAATTCTTAAAAAACATGTTACCAGAATTTACCAAATTCTGGAAGTATACTTCAAAAGCTTGTACCATGAAACTGCAATAAACCCTTAATTTTTTAAATTCATATGAAAGTGAAAATGTAAACAGCATGTTTTCAATTATTAACAAATCTATTACTTCATATGCAAGATCAGTTGACAGAATAAAAACTGACATAGACTAACAAGCTTAAATTATTGAGCAAACTACTGCTGAAAATAGTTAATATTTTACAATTGGAAACTTCAAAAGTGTAAGCTATTTAATAAACAAGCTTGTATAAATGGAACATGCACAATAACATCTTTATGACAACTTTTAATTTTAATTTTCCATTGTTAACATCAGGGTAGTGATGTGAAAGCAAACAATTTTGCAAGAAATAAGTCCCTTTTAAAACAATCTATGCAGAAGGAAGTATTTGTTTTTGCCTTCTTAAAGGGCTTGTTTATATAAACCCAAAATAAAAACAAAACAATTAATGAAAATAAAGAACTGACTTTAAAAGGAATTGTACTGAAAATAACACTGAGTAAATCTTACCTCTTAGCTGTAACAGTTATTTCATCTGTTTCTTTATTATATCTATGCCCAAGAAGACGTATTATCTTATCATGAGCATGATAGTCAAAGTTGAAGTTTGACAGTTTTACCTGGGAGAAAGATAAAATATTTAATGTGACAATATGAAACAAATATTAAATTTCATAAAGGAATGAGGAGAATTTGGTCAGTACAAGACTTAAAAACAAAAATTATAACTACTGAAATGTAAAATCAAAAGGCTCATGGTAGTTTATTGGATACTGACAGTACATAAATTAATCTCATAAAATATTCACACAATAATAAAAAAAAAAGGATTGGTAATCAGTACAAAAAATATGAAGTCAAAATCTTATTTTTTCTATGTCCTTTTTTTCATTCAAGAACAGTAGTCAAACAGTTAAGGATATAAACTATTTGTTTATAGTACATTTGAATGAAAGTATACTGGGTTGAAAACCATTGATAGAAAATTCAGAACTCATTGGATTTTGCATACAAATATACTTGTAAATACCAGTTTTTCTAAAACTAATACTTGCATGATTGAGGAGTTATTTATTGCCTGGAGAATTTGACAAGAAACTTCCTATACAGAAAAATAAGAATCACACACATACACATATATAACTATAACTGACCCAATTTCTTCTCCTCATGCCCCGCATTTTTTAATTTCCTTTCACCATGTTAAAATATACATTTAGCACCCTTGATAGGAATTTGGATTTATTCATGCTGTGACAGTTAATTAACTATTGAACAATATAGCTAGTTTACGTCTAGAGGTTCATTTCAAATTTTGCTCTCAAAAATTGTTACTTCATGTACATGCAGGATGGATTTTATTCTTCAGTAACTATTAAACTATGATCTCTAATCAACTTACACTAAACATAACAGTATTTTTTCTCTCTTTTTTTCCTTTTCAGATTTTATTCCTTTTATTTTGCATATAATTTATCTTTCAATGGAGACAGGTAGGGGAGAACGGTCAACTTTATACACCTCTATAAATAAATTAGATTAACAGAATTGTTAACTTTCTGTTTTTATACTGTTTGAAAGAAAAAACTATCAAGTTAGATAACTCTTTCATTTCTTACGTTTTTTCCATTTCGTTTAACAATTTTACTAAGGGAAAGAACTCTGATAAACAAACTGCAAGTGAATTATAAACAATTTATTGAAATGACAAAACTTTTTATTCATTTTAAATTCATTTTAATTGTTAATTGTATAATCCTAAATTTACTGCATGAAGACAGTATAAAGTTTCTACAACTATTCATAAAAATATTTCTAGACCAAATATACTTCAAACTGTTCAAAATTATGAGAAAAATCAATATTATTTTACAAGTTTTTCTTATCATTCCTGTTCTTAACATAACTACAATCATCTGAAATGTAAAACTGAAACTACACTTGAAATATACTTCAAAATGTAGAATATTTTTTCATTAACAAATAAAGTGGAAATGCAGCTGAAGAATAGGAACAAATGATTTATATTATTATCTGATATAAATCTATTAATGGTAAATAACACATTAACCTAGCAGGAAGCTTGTTCCTTGGCTAACAGTGCACTGGTTTCTCAAATCACTGACAGTAAATTTAATTCTGAGTGCTTCATAATTGCAGCTATATATCAGATTTAAAGAAGTTCAAAACTTAAAAATGAAATTCTTCCATGTCTTAAGTTTTTGGTGATCTGACTGATCAGTGGCTGCAACTTTTAATTTTGAGGATACTGGACTGGCAGTTTTATGGTTACTGCATCCCAACTTAGTAAGGAACCCAAACTCTTTGGTAGCACTTAGAGAGGCGCATTGCCAACAGTCGAATAATACCAGGGTATTTATAGTGCCATTTCACACATGGATAGGTGTCCCTGAATGTACTTCCAATGAGTAACCCTGAGACCACATTATGCTTTAGTCTCAGCCACCTTCCAGTCAGTTTGTATTGTCATAGACGATAGTGATATTTATTTTGGCCTTTTTCTTCTTAAAAAGTGAAATAATCTTCTTATAAGTTATAATTAAAAGAAATAAGAATAAACCAGTAAACAAAAAATCACCTACTTCCCCTCAACCTTTCTTTCTCCAATATTTGTGGTATTCATACCAATTTCTGTGGTGTAGAATATTTTTCTTGAAACATGCTCAAAATATTTTAGTGCTTTGTGAAACTAATTTAAACTCTGTTACAGACTATCTTCCTATTTTTCAAAAGGTTCTAGGACATATATGCATCCAGGAAAATCTTTTGATTGGTAAGGGAATCATCACCCAAGTCCCCAGATGATTCTTTCATATGCTTTCAACTTTCTTTATTGCATCTGTTAGCTATCTCCGTTTCCTTTATTGTTCCCCTTCTTCTCAGGACTAACATGTTAGACAAAATATCTAACAGTATAGAACTCTCTCTCTCTCTCTCCATTCAACTGTAAGCATTTTTATATTTGGTGATTTTAATGCTCATGTTAAGTAGCTTAATCATTCTAATGTTACTAATGTTGCTGATATTCTGACATTCAATTTTTCCATTGATTAGTATGTCAGTCAAATAGATTTCCATACTCATTTCTCTAATAATTCTGATCAATGTGCTTCTTTATTTGATTTATTCCTCACTCTCTGGTTCTTCTTGAGTATCACAACTGTCCTCTCTGCAATCATTCCATAGTATCTGTTGATATTTCCTTTGAGTTGTCTATTAGACATGAACCTCCTACTTACAAGACTTTTTTCCATTATCAGCATATTGATTGGGATTAATTTCATGATTTTCTTCCAGATGCCCCTTAGAGTGAAATTTTTAACCTTCCCATTGAGAATTGTGCCACTGAGGTTTATTCTTGGGTAAATGCCGGCATTGATGCTTTTGTGACTTCTTGCAAATATCATGTGAAACCACAATCTTCTTGGTTCACACCTGCCTGTTCAGCTGCCAGGGTCCACAGGAATTACTTTTTCTGACTGTATGATTGTGATAGTTCTGATCACAACAGATGCCTCTTTGTATCTGCTCATAATAAGTGTAAACATGTCCTCTTTGAGGACAAGTTTTGTTCACTGACAAAATGAGACACTACAGAGCTTGGCTCTCATGACTAATAGTGGCTCTGTAAAATGTTAAATAAAAGTCTTCTATCCCTCTTCTCTTTACTCAATTTGAAGTGTTATCTTCCAATTCTACTCTTGACTCATATAGAGTATCTTTGCCTGACTTTCCACTTTGAACTGTCTGTTGTGATATTCATATAACTCCATCCATGGTTTCTGCTATCATCTCTATACTGAATCACCACAAAGCATATGGAATTCATAGTATCCCTGATATAGTCCTTAAGAAATGTGCTTCTGTGCTCTCTAAACTCTACAATAAATGTCTCACTGCTTCTTGCTTTCCTGCTTGAAATTCTCTTCTGTAATTCCAGTCTAAATGTAACACTGAGATCTCCGGAGATTGATCAAACAAAAAGAAAATGAAAAGAAGGAAGTGGAGAGAGTCTACTAACTGGATGATAACTGTTGAAATTGCAGGAAGATGGATTGAAAGGTTGAAAAGAAAATTAAAAACGAAATGTGTTGAAAAATCATGTTTTAAGATAATTCCAAGGAGAATTGAACCCAAGATTAACTAGACAGAATTCAGTAAGATTGAGCAAACCCAAGACTACCCATTTTCCCCCACTTCTCGCTGATAAGAAAGAAACTCCATCCATGAAGATGTCAGATAAAATAAAAATATATGTTGACAATAAAGAAACCAGAGCAGTCACAGAAATAAATAACATTCACAATTCCTCTGGACAAAGAAATAAACCATCTAGTTTGAATCAGCCACACCGAAGAAAAGTACCCCCACTTAGAGACCAACTGGATACATTCATCATTATAGTTTCAGTGACATTTGTACAGAGAAAATTTTATATCCAAACATTAATTCAGACACCTTTGGATAAAAGGTCCTAAGGAAAACATAATCACTATTTTGAAGTGAACATGGACAAGAAGGGTGAGTGGTCTGTTCAATTGTAAGAAAATGAATAAGAGAAAAGATCAACTTTCATGTTAAGGAGAGTGGAAGTAGATTTTTCTTTCCTTTTCCAGTTCTTGAATGGTCCAGTTGATCAAGAGATTCCAGTATGGTGCAAGCTGATAGATAAGGATTAATGACTGAAAATCCCTTATGTTTTCGCGGTGTCATCTGGAAGTTGGATTTGTCACTCCAGCTGAGAAAGTGAAAGGAAGGAAGGAAGGAAGGAAAGAGAGAGATTAGCACCACCTATATAGAGCTGTGGTGAGAGGCAAAGTGTAAAGAGAGTTGGAGTTAAGAAGTAGCTTGATCCTGCTGACCACTCTCAAAAGGAGGCTGGACAACCCCAAATTTGGAAAAACATTTGAGTAAATATATATGGGAATTTGGAAAAAGTTGATACTTAGGGTAGAAGACAACCAAACCCAGACTCTAGTCAACCTCACCCGTCAGACACAGGACTCCATATAAGCTGGAGATTTTGAACTCAGAGACGAGAGACAAACACACGCACAGAGTCCCCACATTACTGTTACCAGTATCTGCATCAATCACTGAGACCTCCTGACCAAGACCTTGTGCTGCACATGAAAACCAGAACTTAGAAATTTAAGTTACTGCTAAAACAAGCTTCAGACTCCAAAGGAGATCTCAGTGTCATTTGATTATAACAAGTGGGAAGGGTTAAAACCACAAACCATATATAAACCAAATTATTGCTACATTTTTAACCCGAGTTATTTCTTTATTCCAAAGGATTCTTGTTTTTTTTTTGTGTGTAACTCCCAAAATGTTGAACAGACTTCACTTCAAGTTTGCTACATCAGCGACCTTCTCACCCTCTGAGATCAAAAACACAACGTGGCAGAGTGAATGTTCATGAACAGACAGATGCCAGCTAAATCACAATACCAGCAACTAAACAAGTCATGCATTAATGAGTGAAGAGTCAGCTAAATGGTAACCACAACGGTCTGAAGGACTTTAGGACCAACTAAAGAGTTACATTATTGGTTACCGCTGTTTAGGAAGAAAACAGGTTACATTATTGGTTACCACAGATAAGGGATGACTCAAAGGGTACATAAGAACTCATGTGAACTGTCTCATCTTTCTAACTATTGACCTATTAGCTTTCTACCTCTTTTGGGCAATGTACTAGAGACTCTAATCAACTGTGAATTGGTTAATCATCTCACCTTGCAGGGAATCAATATCACTCTCGCTTCTCTAGGTTAACTGCTGATGTGTCAACAGTTATTGATGAAAGAGTCTATCAAGCTTTAGATGAGAATTGTGAAGCTTGGATTGTTACTTTGGATATCTTGAAGGTGTTTGACAGGGTTTGGCATGTTGACCTCCTTAAAAAATTAAAAGTTTATAGTATTTCTGGACAAAATCTTTGAACATATTCAATCTTTCTTATCAAATTACAAAATGAAAGTTGTCTTGAATGGGCAATCTTCTAGATCATTTTACATTAATGTGGGTGGAGCCCAAAGTTCTATCCTTGGACCTATGTTCTTCCCAATGTCATCAGTTCTCAACTTGGCATCTATGCTAACCATACAACTATTTACTCGTCTTAATGGTAAGTCTGATAAGGTCAAAACTGGCAGCTGATCTCTAAAATGTCCTGCAATCTGGGACAAGAAATGGCCCTTTTAATTTTAACACCTCCGAAATGAGACTGCTCTCTTTTAATCATCATAGAGGAGCTTTTTTGCCTCCAATTAGCATGGCTGAAGCTCACCTCCAGGAGAGTGACTCGTTGCAAATTCTCAGAATAATATTTTCCACAGACCCGAAGTGAAAAGATTATATTGAATCAGTTGCTAGGTCTGCTGCAAGGAAAGTCTATTTACTGTGCTGTACCGTCCTGGATATGACGATAAACTACATCTGCGTCCAGTGTAAGATGATAACAGCAAGGCCTCTGATCAGGAGGTTTTGAGGAGTGTGGAACCACCTCTTAATTGCTGGCGTTCCCAGATCCACCTTCACCCGAGGAGGTAGCACCTGTTGGGGTCCCAGCTATGGGCAAATAGTTAACCCCCAAACTGAAGTAAAAAGCCTTATGAAAGTGTAAAAATAGGTTTTAATACCAGAAATACTTTGTAAAAAATTATTACCAGAAATAAATTTTTCAAGGAAAAAAACTATTACCAGCAGTATATTTTTGAAAAAAAAATATTACCAGTAATATGTTTTTGAAAAGAAAAAAAAATACCAGCAATACATTTTTAAAAATAATATTACTAGCTATACATTTTTGAGGAAAAAAAAATATTACCAGAAATAAATTTTTGACAAAACAAAATATTACCAGGAAAAAAGATGTCGGCATTAAATAACTCATTTAGGTTGATATGCCATAAAACAAAACAAACCAAACCAATCCCTGTGCTGTAGACAGTTTTTCTTACCAGAATCTATCTTACACCTTTATAAATCTATCATTCCTCCATGCACTGAATATTGCTGTCATATCTGGCCTGGTGCTTCTACTATGTATTTAGAGATTATACATAAAATACAAAGAAGAATCTACAGTTCTGACCAGGCATCTCAGCTTCAGTCATTTTCCCCATCACTGCAACATAGTTTCTCTGTGCCTTTTCTAAAAATGTTTTCATGGTATTTCTTCTGATGATCTTTCCTCTTTGGTACCTACTAGACTTTACAAACTTAAGTAATAGATTGGCACCTAAGTCTCACATTTTACAGTTGAAATAACTAGATGTAACCATAAGTTCTATGCTAATTGTTTCTTTTCACACACTTCTCATTTGTGGAACTCTCTTCTAGCCTCTTGGTTTCCAGTGAACTTCGATCTTCAAAATTTAAATTCAATGTAAATCATTATCTTCTTTCTACTTAATTCCTGTTATTGTTCTCCCTTCTTAACAATGTTTTTCTTTTTCTCATTCTTTCACACTCAGTAACCCATTGCATCTTAGTGGCATTGCCTTGCTTGGGGTGAAATGATTAAGGGCGTTCACAAAAACCAATCCTAATCCATTGTTACTCCATTATTTAATTTTTACATAAAACTGTTAATGTTATAAGATGCACATATAGCATTTATATCAGATGAAAATTAACAAATAGAAAACAAAAATCCAATCATTTTTTTTCCCAAAATCTAAAAATCTTTAGCAATGTAATAGGAAAGTCTATTTGCTCTGGTTACCTTGAATGTAACTAGATTTGCCCTGGAATCTCGTAAGGATGGTCCTGCCATCAGGTAATCTGAGGATATTACTTCTAAAGGTAAGTGCTCCTCACATTTTTCATTAGTTTCAAGTCCTTTAGGCCAAGCAGTGCAAAATTCTAGCAAAGAAACAAAATAAACATAATCATAAAGATTGCATTGACTATAAAAAGACAATGATTATAATTTACACATCATTTTTTGTGTTAGCATATAGAAAATAAATGAAATTTTATTAAAACTGAATTAAAAATATTATTTAAATTAACAAACATTTATCATATTTGCTGGCTTAGAAAACACACATTTTTAATGTAAAAAGATCATAATCCACATGGGCTAAAATTCCATAACCTACAATCCTAAAATAAAGACTGAAATCCCAAATCTTAACCACCAAAACCTGAAAAAGAGCAAATGCTATGAGGCAAACTGAACAGAGTCTGGCATGTGTGTTGGCTGGATTGCCAAACTATATGAAACAAATATTGCAAGTGTTGTTGAGAATGAACAAGATGAATGTAAGCTAGAGCCCATACAGTTATGAAAGATGAAATGGCAACCGAAGAACTAATCATGGCAGCCACTTGTCCAATTAAAACAAATGTTCCCATAAATGGACCTATTCATTATGCCAAGCATTGCCAGTATTGCCATCCACAAAAGGTCCAACAACAAGCACAGTGTTTTCAATGCCAAGGAATAGGTCATATTGCTGTGCAGTATCAAGGGAAATGGATAAACGAGGCACTCCCAGTGATAAATGTGTACATAAATGAGCAACAGTGTATGGCAATGGTAGATTTGTGGTATATAGGCATTCTCTTTTGGACAAATCCATAATATGCATATAGAAAAAAGTTAAGTTTTATGGGTACATATATTCTTTTTTTTTTCTTTAATTTATTAATTTCACACTTTTTGACTATTTATATTTTTTAACCCCTCATTTATTAAGATCCCTATTTATTGCATACACATATCTTGCTATATTAGATTCAAGTAACAATTTTTTTGTTCTAAAAGGCTTTCCTTCTATAAAAAAAATGAACTTCAAATTCCAAGTTACTGATATATTTACATTCTTTTCCATTTTCAAATGTGAAATAAACTTACTCTTGAGGGCTTCACAATGTTTTTTAATATGAGCAGGAGTCAGATGGAGAAAATTAGGAATCTTCATCAGTTCAGCATTAGCATAACGACCTGGAGGAATGCCTTCATTTTCATTCAGCCTCTGAAACATACAATAGAAATATGAATAAAAATTAGCAAATTTTGTACTTCATACTGTCAGATTGCATTATGCAAGTCAATATTTTCAGAAAATTGGTAATAATCAATGTTCATAAAATTTTAATGATATTCTTGTATGATAAATTATGTGAATTTCATCTTATGTGTCTTATTAGAAATATTTACAAATTATATTGTGGTGCAACATTTTCTTAATGAATTCAAGGGTTGTTCATCATATTCTACATAAATACATCTAATCATAGTTATTAATATTTTTCATTTCTAGCATGTAGATATTGCCATGGTTTGTAAGAAATATATAAGCTCAAAAAAGAAACAAGTTTTTGTCAAGTTATTGAATGATGAAAACACAATGTTTGAAATTACAAAAATGTTAAGACAGAGATCAATTGAAAAAGAATGCTATATAGAGATAGTATGTGTGTGGTGATGGTGGGTAATGTTTTGAGCCAGAAAATAGAAATAATGTAATGAGTCCCCGCCTTCTGCCCCACCGTCTCCAGATATTAATCCAAGTTGTGATCCATCATTAAAAATAGATGTATATGATAATAGAAAACAATACTCAAACAAATAAAATTTTTGGAAAGCTATAAAAACTGCTGAAGGTTTTGAAACTGAAACAGTAGAAAAGTAAACAAAAATCAATGGATAAAAGATTAATGAAGGTGATAAAAGGTCAAGAAGCCCATATTAACATGTAAAATAAAAAAAAAATATTTTATACAGTTATATGGGATATTGTGTTAATAAAATATGTTTCTGTCTTTTGAATTTATTCAGTTTGTTATCATAATAAAAGTTGACATCACCAAAACAAGTTACCAATATTTTTAATAAGGATAGATAGGCTGAAAGAATCACAATATATTTGCTTGTATAAATATAAGCATATTCTGAATATTTTACCAACATTAATTTGTTAATACCAATTTTTACTGTGAAAACATTACTTTCTATAATTAGAAGGACCAATTTTCTGCTATCATGAAATTGCAATTCTGAAATGGAATCTGGTTTTTCATGTAATTATCAATAAGAAATAAATTAATAATCATTTGGAATTTTTTTAAAAATCCTTTTCAATTTATTCTTTCAAAACTTAATAACTCATCTCTACAATTTTGCTATTAGAAGCTTAATTTGCTTTAATAAATAAATATAACATAATATTTTTAAAATTTATTTTTACAAATATTTTTCCATTATTCGGACTATTGTCCTCATCTTTGTCGCCATATTTATTACAACATTTCGGACATTGTACACTCCGGCCTTCTTCAGGTGGTTGGAATGTCAAACTGAACCCTTTATTTCGCTCACTGGGGTAGACTGCAGAAAGAAATATAATGGGGAGACAGGCAGATTATACAAGAAATCTGGAAGACCTCATTAGCAATGGTAGCAACAGCGAAGTAAAAAAGGATCCTACAATGAAAACGGAATGCAAACTGTCATGGATACTAATCAAGAACAAGGATCACTTCCCACCTAAGACATATAGGCAGTTATCACAGCATTACACCAAGCTACCTCACATATACAGTCTCCCTAAGATTCACAACGACGGTATTCCTCTCAGGCCAATTGTTAGTTGCCAAGGCTCTGAGTCGCTTCCTTGTAGATATAATTGACACATTGATTGGAAAGTCTCCTTCATATGTCTGAAACTCCGCCCACTTCGTGGAAATAATCAAAGATGCTCCCATCCTATCCAACTAGATGATGAGCTTGGACATGGTGAGTTTGTTCACCAAGGTAGGTACCCATGGAGGAGGCACTCTCAGTAGTCAGAGACAGATTGGCCTCTGACTCATCCCTAGAAGAACGGACCAGTATTCCAATAGATAATCTGATGGAGATGTTGACTTTCTGTACACAAACAACACACTTCAGAATGGGATCACACATATATCGACAAGATGAGGGCATTATCACCAGCAATGGTGAATATATACATGGAATACTTTGAGGAAATGGCATTAGAATCTATATCTCTAAAACCAACTCTATGATTAAGTTATGTAGATGACACCTTCATACTCTGGCCACACCAGGAAGATGTTCAGGTTCTACTGGACCATGTGAACTCAATAAGACCTTCGATACAGTTCACAATGGAGAAAGAGAGAAACAACACACTCCCATTCCTAGATGTTCTAATATCTTGAACAGGGCATGGGTTCAAGACATCCGTATACCGTAAACTGACATTCACAAGACAGTACCTCAATTTCAACTCCCACCATCCAGACAGCGTAAAGAAAGGGATTGTCCGCTGCTTACAACACCGAGCAAAAGTCATAAGTGGCGACCCAGAGACATTAGATAAAGAATTAGTCAGTACCCTACAATGTAACAACTACCCTGGGTACATGGCAGCAGCCAAAAAAAACTGGGATAGGCGGAAACAAGAGGAGGACAACACTCAGAAAACAGTCTGCCTGCCTTATGTGAAGGGGTTATCAGAGAAAATACAAAGGATCTGCAGTCCATATAACATCAGGACAACCTTCAAAAGCTTGACGACACATCGCAGATATCTTACCCGAGTAAGAGCCACAATAGAGGAGAACATGACTAAAGACGGTGTGTATGCTATCCTGTGCACCTGCGGAAAGAAATATAAAAGGGAGACAGGCCACCCCCTTACGGTAAGGCTTCAAGAACACCAGAAAGCTGTAACATGAGGGGAAGTGGAAAAAACAAGCGTGGCTGACCACATATGGAGAGAGAAGGGAGATCAGCGCCCTCTGTGCGATCAGGTTGAAATCATAGACAAGGAACACCATTGGAAAATTTGTAAACTTAAGGAATCAGCACATATGCTAG
>OZ038486.1:84552290-85029790 GCA_964036315.1 Acanthosepion esculentum
TATATATATACATATATATATATGTATATATAACATATTTATATATATATATATATATATATATATATATATACATATATATATATATATATATATATATACATATATATATATATATATATACATATATATGTATATATATATAATATATATATATATACATATATATGTATATATATATATATATATATACATATATATGTATATATATATATATATAATATATATATATATAATGTATATATATACGTATGTATATATATATATATATATATGTATATATATAGTATGTATATATATACGTATGTATATATATACGTATGTATATATATACGTATGTATATATATACGTATGTATATATATACGTATGTATATATATACGTATGTATATATATACGTATGTATATATATACGTATGTATATATATACGTATGTATATATATACGTATGTATATATATACGTATGTATATATATACGTATGTATATATATACGTATGTATATATATACGTATGTATATATATACGTATGTATATATATACGTATGTATATATATACGTATGTATATATATACGTATGTATATATATACGTATGTATATATATACGTATGTATATATATACGTATGTATATATATACGTATGTATATATATATATGTATATATATATATATGTATATATATATATATATATATATATATATATGTATATATATATATATGTATATATATATATACGTATGTATATATATACGTATATATATATATACGTATATATATATATATATATATATTATATATATATATACGTATATACATATATATATATATACGTATATACATATATATATATATACGTATATACATATATATATATATACGTATATATATATATATATATATACGTATATACGTATATATATACACGTGTATATACGTATATATATACACGTGTATATATGTATATATACACGTGTATATATGTATATATACACGTGTATATATGTATATATACACGTGTATATATGTATATATACACGTGTATATATGTATATATACACGTGTATATATGTATATATACACGTGTATATATGTATATATACACGTGTATATATGTATATATACACGTGTATATATGTATATATACACGTGTATATATGTATATATACACGTGTATATATGTATATATACACGTGTATATATGTATATATACACGTGTATATATGTATATATACACGTGTATATGTATGTATATATACACGTATATATGTATGTATATATACACGTATATATGTATGTATATATACACGTATATATGTATATATATATATACACGTATATATGTATATATATATACACGTATATATGTATATATATATACACGTATATATGTATATATATATATACACGTATATATGTATATATATATATACACGTGTATATATATATATACACGTGTATATATATATAGTATATATATATATATATATATATATATATATATATATATATATAGAGTATATATATATATATATAGTATATATATATATGTAACATAAATCATTCAAACGAAAAACAAATACTGAAGCTAATTATAGTGATTTTCCAAGCGTAGCTCAGATGTGGCACAAGGCCGAAAGTATGGGGCACCCAGTGAGGATCGAACTCACTACTCAGTCGTAATAGTTCTAGCGCGACATGCTTGCTAACCATTACACCACCTCGAGGTGCCCAACTGAAGCTAATTATATGGCGAGAATCACTCTCACAAACAATATTTAATAATAAATTATAACCAACTTCGAATCTGTTAATGAATGGTGGGATCCTTGTTCATAAATTCCGAGTTTATCTGGTCTTATTTTTTGTACGAGCCAGCTTTCAGTTGTTCCGAACGACCATCCTCAGATAGACATATTAGTGTGTTTTTGTTAAATTCTGAATAGTAATGCCACATCGAAAGATATTGCCATCCGAAAGAGTGCTTTTTTAGTAATGAGATATTGTTAAATGTAAGAATAAATGTTGCAGACACAACCCTAAGGATGAATTTTTTAAATTTGAAAAATGTGCGTTCTTGTACTGGAGAAAAGTGGCATGAACTAAATTGTACAAGAACGCACATTTACATGTGTATATATAGTGATTGATGAAAAGAATGATTCATTTTGTGTATTCAATAGCTTACAAATAAATTCAACGTATGCTTGATTGTAACTTGCCTGTAGTTTCTACTCTCTATGTTCATTTTTTTAAATCAACATATAATTCTATTTTTCTGTTTCAAAGAACGATTTTTCTCTTAGATAGGAGTATGGCAGCTACTAGATTGTTCCTGGCCAGGAATGAAGAGTACAGATGTCTTTTTATACATTCTTACATCATATTTCTGCTTATATTGTGAAATTGTATTGGATTTTCTGCTGAACAGCTAAAATACTTTGTGTTACTTGTGATCTAAAATGGCCTAAACATGTTACTGCTGCACTCAAACTATGCATGGTTTGGATTCACCTACTAATCCTTATGTTTAATTTAATGTTATTAAATTGACATTGGATTAATTAAAATTGTTGTTCAAAGGAGACATAAACATGGATGTCAGCATCCTGACACCATTAATTATATTCTAAACAATGTTTTTTAGAAAGTACTGAAAGACAAAAACAAATACAAAAGAATTATTTTACACAAAAAAGATAATTTCAGTCATTTAAACTTCAATGTTTACATTATCACTATTTATATCATATTTTGCCATATTGTTTGTTTTTTCTAAGTAAAATCTTTCAGAAATAAATTTAATCACATACCCCCACCCAAATCACTCACACACTTTTTTCATCAGATAGAAGGAAGTAAATGGCTATTTTTTGCATTGCATTTGATTGATCTTTTTTGTTTTGTTCTCTCAGGCTTATGTGAATATATGTATATCATTTTAAAACTCTACTTTCAGGAGGTATTTGAATTGTTGAATTTTTTTTTAATAATGGTATCAAAGCAAAAATTATTAAATGAAATTTTCATGTCAAAATCTTCCATGAGTTTAAACTCAGCTCCTCCACTGCTAAAGCTACTCACACAGTACTTAGAAACTGGAGTCAGCTTCATAATGGACTTTACATCATTGGTTTCCCAAATTTGCTTTTGGTGATCTGTATTCCAAGATGAGCATAACTGTGGTTACAAGACATTACTCGACAATAAAGAATTGAGGACAATCATTGAACATTGAGTGAAAAGCAGTTAGAAGAGATATGGTACAAATCAGCAAAAATTAAAAAGAAAATGCAAAAGTGGGTACTCACTGATCTAATGGATGATCAGATTGCATAGTTGCAATTTGCTTGCTTGTTTAAAAGATAACACTTTGTTTGCTGTTGTTGAAAAGTAGTTTTTTTTGTATAATAATCAGAAACCTGGCATTTTGGGGATTTGCTAATTTGCTTCCTTTCAACCTCTTGGTGTTTTAATGGTATTGTAATAGATTACTTATAATGGAATACTTGCAACCTGGTCATACAGTCAGTGTCCTATTATTATAATTTGAAACTATTGCATCAAAAGTTGCAGACATTTTAGCTTGCAATAGTGAAAAGAGGTTTATTCTACTGCAGGATAAATCACTTCAGAAAAACTGATGCAGTTAGAAATTAAAGTCTTGTCACATCCTCCCTTTTCACCAAACATGTCTCCCACTGATTGCCTTTTTTCTGCCTTTGGGTGTACATCAATACAGACGACCTGTTTGAAAATACCTATGATGCTCATGACTCCAGTTTTTACATGATAGAATAAATTCACTGACAGATCATTGGCAACATTTGTGTTATTTCTATTGGTGCTTGCTTTAACTAATAAAGTGCTGTTTGAGCCAAGATATGATATTCTAAAGTTTGTGGTTCAAAATGTATATTTATTTTGTTCCAATCTGGTAGCTAATTTAATGATTACTTAACTCACAACTGCACCATGAAAAAATTGGAAACTAGTTAAAATATGAAAAATGGAAAGATTGAATGTTTCAAGCTGTCAAGTGAGGAGTGGGTCTTATCAGCATGCAGCAGGTGGTGTTAACAAGTAGTTGACTAATGGGAACTGACTGAGAAAAATGATACACCATTCAATAGTATAGATGTCAAAATGAATATAATTTTTCTTTCATGTTGCTGTCTGCACATTTTATGAAAGTTTTATAAGGGTTACTTTTACCTTTACTCCTGAGTATAAAGAAATGTTAGTAATCATGTATGTGTTGGGGGACAGCATCTAAAAGTAAACTTTTTTCTATATAATGTTCTTTAAGTTGAATAACTACAAGAGAAATTTTATCACAGGTTGTAAAATTGTTATGTGGGCCTTCATACAAAATATATCAATTTGCTCAATTAATAATTTTCATTGCATATTTACGATATATACTCGTGTACATTGCTAGTTTTTATGAACAAAAATAGGGGGTTGTACTATGAACAGGTAAGTTTTTTTGAAGATGTTAAAATTTATGCATTTTCAGTTACTGGTGCACTATACACAGGTAAATTTCTTGAAAATTCATGCAAAAAATTCAAAGGTCTTTTAATGATTTAAAAAAAAATGTGGATAAATTAGCTATTTTCAAGATCTTTTGTTTCAAGCATTAAACTTTTTTTTTCTGTAATGTTTATTATTACTTTCTTACTGGCACAGATTAACTTTCAAATTTTGCATATTCATACTAAGAGAGAAATGGATAACAACTCATCTCCTATTATTCCTTGTTCAAGAATTGAAGGCATAAGTCATTGTGAATTTTGTTAAAATCTATACTTAAAAATATCATTAACAAAAAATGTATTTGCTTATCTCTTAGAAAATTGACTTCTCTTTTTCTAGTTGAAAAATGTAAGCTATATCTTGAGAGCATGTATAATTATCTTTTCACTCATATTTTTCTTTTTTTTTTCTTTTAGCACAATATTCAGCTTGTTTTTGCATTCTAAACTTTATATAGTATGTTAAAAAGATGACCTGTTTTGAGATTTAAAAAAAAAATAAGATAAAAGGAAAACTATTCAAAATTTCATAATTAGATAAGATTTCTTTTATTAAGTAAAAATAATTGACAATTTTCTTTTACTTTTTTTTTGAGTAACTTCATAATTCCATTCACTACAAAATTTTCTTTGCAGAGAACTGCTCTAGGTGCCATTTGCAGTCTTTCAGAGAATTGACTTCTTTTTTTTTCTCCCCCATTAAATGAATTCCATAAAGAGTAGAATAAATGATAAATAAAGCAAAAGAAACAATATCTGGTGACTGGAAGATAGGTGAACACTTTCCAACCAAGCTGTAACAAGTTTTTGACTAGTTAACAAAGAAATGTATTTTTTACTGTTATCTGAATGGAATATTAAACCTTTGCTCTTTATAGGAGTAGATATGTTCGTTTATCATTCAGTTCACACACACCTACCTGGCTTTTTTAAACATTAGTAGAGGTTTATCCCTTTATTTCCTGCTTGGACTGGGTTTCCAGATTCTTCCAAAGTCTACTTCCACCCTATTACTTTTAATGTCTCCAACTGAACTCTGAAATGTTATACACTAATTAAATCTTGACAACTAGAGTTGGCCATTGTTTTTCCTGCATAGCCCGAGGAACTTCATTTGTTCCCCACACACTTTTTCACGTTCATACAATACCACACAGTAATCCTCTACCTTGAGTGGTTCTTCAATTTGATGAACATTATTAAAAAAAACTAATTCCTGTTGCTTTTGGTCTAATTGGAATTCATATGGATTCAAATCCAGAAGGGTTTTGTAAGGAACATTATATGCATAGCATCATTTCATTTGAAGGTGATTCATTTCACTTGCCTCATAATCTTTTGCATTGTTGTAAAGTATTCAAATTTCATTGCCTATTACAATTTATTTAGTTACAATATTTTAAGTTAGAAATCATTTTGGTTTTCATATTTAACTTAATATGGAAACAATGTATTAAAAAGACTAATATAAAAAAAAAATATAGAAATGATTTTCAATATTTAATTTTGGATATTTTGTGAATGTTGCTTATCTCTTGTATTGTATAATGTCTTGATTCAATTGCTTTTAATGTTAACTGATCTAGTCTATTTTGGAGCATAGTTCAGCAAGAAATCTCCAGTACAAAACCTGACAAGGCATTTTTAACATTTGATCATTCACAGTACCTTCTTCATTAATTGTAAATCCTGCATTTTTACCTTTGTGTGTGTGTGTGTGTGTGTGTGTGTGTGTGTGTGTGTGTGTTTTATGTAAAACGTAATAATATGGTAAAAAGTTTTCTTCCGTCTTCAATGTTTCAATATACATACATACATACACACACACACACACACACACATATCTACTAGTTTAAATTGTAACAGTTGAGATACTTTACCTATTCATATAATTATTAATAACTTCTGATATCCTTATAAATACTAAGCAAAAGTGGCAGGTTCACTAATTTCTTTTTAATTTGTAAGTTTATAATGACTTTCTGTAAACATAAATTTATGATAGGACCATGGATTTCTACGGCCTTATTCTTTAATTACAAATTTAAATATATAACTGCATGGTAGTATTATTGAATATTAGTTGATCAGTTCACCTATTGTCCAATTCACACCCCTTGGTCTTTTAACAGGAGTAGATGTTTATTCCTTATTTTCTGTTTAGGATTGGGTTTCCAGTATTGATGAGACGATACCAATATTTTTACTGATTCTGATACAATTCCCAAGACTGTTCTAAATTTCCAATTCTGATATCTACAATGATTAAAATCCATTATTTTCAAGCTCTACAGTTGATTAATGAACAAAGTACATTTATTAATAAAACATTTAATAGAAAAATGAGTTCAAAAGCTTATAAAGTTAGATATCCTTTTTATTTAAAAAAAAAAAAAAAATTGGGTAATAGTTTAAACAATAAAGAGAACAATTTCTTTATATGAATCACTTAAAGTATCTAGCTACAGTTGACGTATTGCTTTACTTTGATTCTCATCAGAAATCTAAAAAAAAAAAAAAACTTCCAAACTACACTTTTCTGCTTGACATTGGATACACTTGCTATAACTGGAGTCTGAAAATAATAAACATCAGTTAAAATTTAAACCTTTCAGTGTTAGATAAAAAAAATGTTTCTAGTTTTCTAATGTGTATAATTTGTCAAAATTTTTTTTTTAATTTTTTTTTGTCCACCTTTTTAAATTTTAACAAGCAAAGGTGCCCTCTCTAAATGTTATGCAATCTCCTTAAAATTTTATATGTAGCATTTTTCAATGAATGGAACAAATTTAGGAGTGACAATTCAATTTCAGCATGCACCCTAATATATATATATATATATATATATAATAATAATAATAATACTCTAAGCAGAAAGACATCATCCTATGTATTGTTGTTTAATTCATGCATATATTTTGATAAAGTACAAAGGGTACCTAGTCCTGCAGGACAGTGAATAAAAAAATTTTAAATTTGCTTACAGACATTTAGTAAGAATTAAATATGAATTATCACCGCAACTTAATAAATAAATAAATAATAATGGGTCTTCAATCTTATCTTTAAAAAAAAAATAAATAAATAAATAAAAAATTGGTCACTAATAAGTTTTAATAAAATAAATTTCTCACAACTAAAAAATTTAATCATTTTTAAAAGGAATCAAAAAGGTGTTTTATTTTTGTTAAAAGAAAGAGTACAAATGCAAGAACACAGTAAGAACATATCTCTTGATAATATTTTTTATTTTTTTAAATTTGATTGAGATTCAGCTGTATAATAAGATGAAAAATTATTAAAATCTTCATAAGGATGAGAACAACTGTAAATGTGTTTTTTTTTTTTTGTTTTTTTTTTTGCATTTTCAGCATGCACTTCTAAAATAAATAAAATTGCTGGAAGTGAGATCTTTTGGGGGGGGGGGGGTCTCAGTTATTAGATGAAATTTTACTTTTTTTTTTTTTTTTTTTTATGAAATATTAAAACAAATCATGTTAAAAGTGGAAAAACTATAGCTTAATTACACCAGATAAGTATGGGATAAAAATACTCATTTTTAACTTTTTTTATATACTTATAAAACTTGCTTCACATTTATCTCTGAGGAAGAATAAATGAGAAAAAAGTTCAAAATATTTTAAATACCATAATAATTTAACACAGGAAAGTTCAATTATGCAAAAAAAAAATATTAGTAAAATTAAATTAAATACAATTTTTGATGAAAATTAAATTTTAGATTTTTAATACAAAAAAAAAAAGTCGCAATGCTGGAGGTTAACATCAGCCATATTGATGGAAGGCAGAAAGGAGTCTCTCAGATGATTAATAGAGAGCAGTTTTGCCTTGGAGGTATTAAAATTAACAAGCCATTTTTTGCCCCAGTTAACAAAACTGTAGGTCATTTTTGAGATCAACCACCAGTTTGACCTTATCAAACTTACTATCAAGACAGGAGTAAATGGTTGTGCCATCAGCATAGAGGCTAAATTGAGAGCTGATGCCATCAGGAATGTTGTTAATGAAAATTAGAAACAAAGGATAGAGCCCTGGAGGACACCTACATTAGTATAAAAGAATCTAGAAAAGTGGCCATTCATTATAACTTTCATTTCACGATTTGATAAGGAAAAAAACTTGTGACACCATAACTTTTCAACTTGTGAACAAAGCCAGTATACTAAACCCTGTCAAATGCTTTTGAGATGTCCAAAGCAACAGCTATGTTGATCTCACAGCAGTATATAACCACATCAATAAAAACTTCCTCCTTTCATCCATTAGAAACAATCTTCCAAGCTCTGACTCTTCTGGCAGACGCACATGTCTGAAGGCCCCAACACCAAACATTTCACTCCTTATCAGGAGTACAAGGAGGAAATGAGACCACCAATCTATTTAATCTCTTAGACTGTGCTCTGCACCTGTGCAAAGTCAAATGTGAAGAAATAGACACTGATCATTTAAACATTCCATACTACATCCTAACAAATCTACCAATAGATAAGAACTTTCCTCCGACTCACAACCCCACCCACCACTGCCACTCATGTGTACTAATGATGACGGGCTATGCTGATGATATAGGTATTCATAGTTGGGATAAGGATAATCTAGAACAAAAAAAAAAACTCAACATTCTTTACCAAGTGTTCTAAGTAGGACCTTCCCAAAGCACAACTATTATCTGGAATTGGAAAGAAAACAGGCACATATCCTGAATCCATCATAAAAATTCAGAATGTGGAGTTAATGAATACTAAACACTACAAATACCTCAGTGTATGGATCAGTTATAACAAATTTGTTAAAAAGAGATAAAGAAACTGAATATAGAATAGGCTGCACTAGGTTTTGTCCAGTACCACAAGATGCTACAAAACCAAAACATTAATCAAAGAACTGAAGTCATGTTCTTAAATAACTTTGTTAGATTCGATCTCTTATATGGATATCATGCTTGACATTCAACTCATTCAGAAATGTTTAAACTATCAGCTATATACAATGGTTTTCTCAGATAAATGATTAAAAATGGATTCAATTGAATGAACTATGTGAATCTTGAAGACTGTCCTTCTTTGACTCTTGTAGACTGGTACTACAGAAAAAAAATCACAAAGAACTTTACCAAATTATAGAAACTACATCACCTGAAGGTTTTCAACAGCAGCAACAACTGACTACCTTAAACAAATGGTTAGGAAAGAAACTCCAATCAATACTAAAACAGCAATAATAGTGAACTTGAAAACCCTATTTTTCCTTCTTTTTTTTTCTTTTTTTTTTTTTTAATATGTTTTTAGAAAGATCTTATAAATTTTCAATCAGCTGTTTGGTCAATGAATTTTGAATGTTTCTTTGTATAAAAAGAGCTGATCTTATAACTAATATTAAAATAAAATTTACTAGAATATAATATGACCACCCTTGTTTTCATTTTTTTTATCTACACAGTAATCTTAAAAATTTAGAAAATATTCTAAGTAATCTAATATTAATATTTTATTAAATTTTAGATACTTTGGCTTTAAATTTACTATAGTTACCACTCTTATTTCCTGATAGTCATGTATATGCATTCATATTTACAAAAATTTACATGTTTATCCACTTACAAAAAACATTCAAAATTCTTTTTAAAATGCTGGGTTGGGGGTATTTGCTGAATTGTAAGTTTATCCATTTATAAGTATAGTTTTTACTTAATAACAATATCATCTAACCACTACGAATTAATACAGAATTTTAAAACATCTAAGTTTATAAATTATTCTAATTAAGTTTTAAAAAATTAATTATTTATTGAAAAAAATTTTTTTTTTCATAAGAATAGTATTCATAATGTATCTTAAAAGCAATTAAAAGCTTTTGTAATTAAAAAATATCTTAGTTTATTGTATTTTTTAAATTCATAGCAAATTTTCTCTAACTGAGGTCTTGTTTGACAAAAAAGAAACTGATTTAAATTCACCAAGGACTTCCATGAAAATGCTCCCAATTCCTATAATGGACATGGTAGCATGGAAGGTAAATTTGATAATGAAAGAGATAGATTTCCTCTCTCTCTTTATGCAACTTTGGGGCCACATGGTAACCCTGCCACATGACCATTGTAACTATAAAGGGTTATTACAGAAAGTAACAAGCTTTTTTTTTAGTAAGCATTTCAACAACAACACTGCTCATTTCCCACTTGATCAAAACTCAATTTCTCCACAATAACTAATATAAACATTAAGCCCTACAAAACTGAATTTCTCAATTTCATAAAATTAAATAAGTGGGCGAAGTTTCCCAACCACTGAATTGAACTTGTAGAAATCCTATTGTTTTACAGAACTTTTTTTTTTCTTCACTGACAGTGTAGTAACTAACACTAGATATTCTTTTGCCATAGAGTTTCTTCCTTCACCAGTGTTGTAGACACTGGAAAACATTTTATAATTTGACGTGAAGACCATTTCTTTGAGTCCTTCATTGCCAAGATGTTGTACAACAAATTTTTTTATGTTTTAAATTGAAGTTCTTTCATCAAATCCTTCATCGCCAAGATGGTGTGCAACATCTAATGGTTAAGAAATAACAAAACAAGGGGTTGTAGATAAATAGTGTATTGAACAGTAAATACAACAGAAGTGTGTTACACAACTTGGGAGTTTGTGTCAGTTGACCAGTGTTAGTATATATCACTATTCTCCTGAGGCTTACTTTCCTACTACTTTATAGTAAGTGGAAGAGTACACAATAGCATCATTAGAGGGAGCACACTGCACCCCCCCTTTCAGTCTGACTCCACATGGGGTCTTTTTTTTTTTTTTCATTACCACACAATACTTTATTCAACCAAAAATAAAAGAATCAGCAACAACCACTATGAAAAAAGCTATATGTAGGAATTACGTCACAAAAATTTTTTTCTTTTAGATTTACAACATGTAGTTCACATGTTACAATAGACTCTATTCATTATGCCAAAATAATGAAAAAAAAAATTGGATAAGTTTTAATCCAATGAGTATTGTGTTTTTCCTGGTAATTCAAAAGTTTATATGTAAGGAGAAGGGTTTTTTCTAAATCTTTTCCTTTTCTTTTTAATGTAAAATGTGGGAGATGCCCATTCACTATATTCAACCTTTGCCAGAACTTCCATTTCCTCAAGTTGATTCAATTCTTCATCAATTTGATTTAATGAGGCAAATGGAATGTTAGGTTTTTTTTTTTTGGGGGGGGGGTTCTTAAAAACTGGGTTTACGTCTGGCTTTAACTAAAACTTAGCAGACATTTTTGTGCATTTTCCTAGTCCTCCACTGAAAACGGCAGGAAATTTTTTTTTAGGTTCACCATTCAACTTTTCTGCTTTGTTAGTCAAATTTTCGACTCTTTGACTTAATGAGTTAATAGGCATATCCCAAAGTTGAAACTATTCTAACCAATCAGTCTCGAACAGATTAGCCATATTCTTTATAACATACGACTTAAGTTTTAACGTTTTTTACCTTTGAATAACACGTTCACTATAAGTTCAACCATAAACTTAATAGTGTCATCAGTTACTCCTTTAGCTATTCAGTTCGTTCTTAACAAAGTCGGCTTACCCAATTTTTTTCCATGTTTGATAATTAATTATAGATAAGTCTGAACCCGAAACAAGCTGTAGCTGTATATTTTTATTACATATTTGTACATCAATATATTTTCTGATGTTACTACATTCTGGTTCATCAGACTTGGTAATTTTAACAAAACTGTTTTTTGTTTTGCTCTTAATCCTGCAGTGGAAACGTTTGTGTCCCACTTTATCACAATTAAAGCATTTTTTTTTATCTTTAAAAGGACAATATTTATTCTAATGTAATTGACCACACCTGAAACATGCTCTTGACAGCAAAGTGACTTTAATATTTTTTGGTTGGCCCTTTTTAATTTTTTGGGGGTGTATTTTTTTAATGTGAGCCATGCCACTCTGTTCGATGTTTTTTGAATCCTCTCTGATGCTCACAAAACGTTGGCAATCTTCGGCAACTTGCTGTAAAGTAATGTCTGGCTCGTTTTCAAGCTTGTTGAGCACCCTACAACGTATGTTGGCATCTTACACTGAAATCAAACCCTGGACAAAAATCAGGCATTTAAAATTATTGGCACTTAAGTCTGCCAATTTGAAATCATCACAGTGTTTGACTACACTCATGAAAGTAGTATAATCTTCGTCGTCTTTGCGGGTGAGATTCGAGCATTTCCAATGCTTGTGAAACAGTGATGTTTGTGGACTGAAGAGTTCTGTTAATGATTCAATCGCCTCTTTAAATTTCAAGTCACTGGTTTTCTTAGGCAAAATATAGTTAATAAACTTAGTATATTCTGCTGTGCCTAATTTTCTGAAGAGTATGTGAACATTTTTATGGTCAGCCCAATTTGCACAATCCGTATTGTATAAGTCCTTGCAATGTTTAAAGTACGAAGCAAACGTAATTTTATTTTCAGGTGCGTGAAGTTTTCAATAGCACTCCATATAGCATTTGGAGAGAACGCGTTTTCGCTATGCTCATTTTGGCTTTTGTTGGCTTTTTGTTGCCTTTGCTCCTTCTGTGTTTTAAGGAGCAATTCCTCAAGCTTCTGTTGCCTAACCAGAATTTCTAGGTGCAGATTTTTATTTTCTTGTTAATTTTGCAAACACAATTCCACTTGTTCTCTTTGGAATTTCTCTTGTTTTTCTTGGTATTTTTGCTCCAACAGCAAATGTTGTTCCTCTTGGTGTTTTAAAAACTCCTAGCATTGCACTTTTAAATTCATCCATTTTACTGTGGTGGTTCAAAAAAAATTAAGAAATGAAGGTGGAAAATTTTTTTTTTTTTTTCACTTCACCCAACAATAAGTCTGCTTGACTTGAACAATTCTCTTTCAGAAAAATTTAAAAGTGAAAGAGGGTGTAAATTTTTACCCTATTAGTGAAAACGATGTCTGCTTGACTTATTCAGTTCATTTACTGTCTTGTTGGGAAAAAAATAACAAGGTTCACCAACCTTCTTCCCAACCACTGAATTGAACTTGTAGAAATCCTATTGTTTTACAGAACTTTTTTTTTCTTCACTGACAGTGTAGTAACTAACACTAGATATCCTTTTGCCATAGAGTTTCTTCCTTCACCAGTGTTGTAGACACTGGAAAACATTTTATAATTTGACGTGAAGACCATTTCTTTGAGTCCTTCATTGCCAAGATGTTGTACAACAAATTTTTTTATGTTTTAAATTGAAGTTCTTTCTTCAAATCCTTCATCGCCAAGATGGTGTGCAACATCTAATGGTTAAGAAATAACAAAACAAGGGGTTGTAGATAAATAGTGTATTGAACAGTAAATACAACAGAAGTGTGTTACACAACTTGGGAGTTTGTGTCAGTTGACCAGTGTTAGTATATATCACTATTCCCCTGAGGCTTACTTTCCTACTACTTTATAGTAAGTGGAAGAGTCCACAATAGCCTCATTAGAGGGAGCACACCACAACACTGAGGCAAGAAAAGCAAAAACTTTGAAGATTCTAAAAATGATAAAGAAATATAATTTAATATTCATAAAATACTTAGGTCTTTTCCTTTTAATAATGTGAAGAGTTTTTTTTTTTTTGTTTTTTTTAAATCATACCAGTTAGCTGCTGTTCACTACAATGTGTGGCAAAAGACTTTATTTTTCTACATTCACTAAATGCATTTTAGCTCTGTATTTCATTAAAAAATTTTATCTAACAAAGAACAATTTGTCCTTACCTCCTCTCCTACCTCTTGTCAAGCTTTGCAACACTGTCCTCTTGCCAATTTGGATCATGCTGTAGCATCTGTTGATATTTTGTTTCATTCATCTATTAGAGAGGAAGGCCTCTTTCTCTTACCAGCATGCTGATTGGGATTCATTTCATGACTTTCTTTGAGATGCCCTTTGAATTGATATTCAAAACAAAAAAAGTCCTTGTCATTTTTTTAACGTTTGATCACTGATATGCAAATGAGTGTCACATGCCGGGAGAGGGGTGGGAGTCATTGCTTTTGGCCAATTCAGGTGCATTGCGCACACACACACACTTTGAGCAACTCATTCGGTGTTGTCTGCTTTATGACTTTAAGGTGGGCTTTTCTACAGCTGCATCAACTCACCAAATCTGTCAAGCTTTTGCAGATAATGCTGTGAGTTAACACACTGCCAGGCATTGGTTCCAGAAGTTCAGGTCATGAGATTTGTCCCTTTGGGATAAACCCTCCAGTGGCTACAGGTCCTGGATGATGTGGATGATGAGGCTCTGAAGGCAGCCATATAGGAGGACAACAGCCAAACATATGTTGAGCTTGTCAAGTGCTTCCAGGTTTTGGATGAAATGGTCAGACTTCATCTGCACTGATGAAGTCTGACAGGCATACAAGTTAAGCAAGTGGGCACCCCACACACTGTTGAAGCCAGTTTCTTGTTACTGCAATATATTCATATTTAATTGAGTGTTTACCAGTATCAAAAAGTTGGTCTTGTATGACACTCCCAAGCATGCTAGACATTAGTTGTCACCACAGAACCCTGTGCTTCATACCACAAGACCACCTCTACACCCATGGAAGATCATGCTCTGTATCTAGTGGACTAGTCAACAAGTGGTGCATTCTGAGCTGCTACCAACAGGCCAAATCATCGCTGCAGACGTGTGCCCATAACAGTTGGAACATATGCAACAGGCACTGAAGCAGAAAGAACCAGCATTGATTAATCTTAACAGTGTACTGTTCCTCCATTACAATATCAGGCTTCTTATGGTGTGAGTGGCTTGAGATACTGTATGTTAACTTGGCTGGTAGATGCTGTGCCATCCACCTTACTCTCTGGACTATTGTGCTAACAGATTACCACATTCATGGGAAATCTCTCACAAATGAGGCAGACTTGCGACAGGCAGCACTCACAGACTTCTTTGCATCCAAGACACATGATTTTTACCACCAGGGCACTGTGCAGCTGGAGGCATGTTGGCAAATTGTTCTGGATGTTGATGAGGACTAACACTATGTCAAATTTGTTGCTTTGAACATCTCAAAAACATTTGACACGGTTTGGCATTCCAGTTTTCAACACAAGTTGGAAGGTTATGGTATTTCTGGATGAATCTTTTTAACTGATTCCGTCTTATCAAATTGCAAAATGAAAGTTGTCCTGAATGGTCACTTTTGTAGATCCTTTTGTATTAATACAGGTATGTCCCAGGACTCTATCCCTGGACTTTGTTCTTAATTTTTATTAGCGACTTTCCTGATGACATAAGTTCGCAAATTTGTATCTATGCTGATGATACAACTATTTATTCCTATCAAACCAGTTCAATGAAGTCAAATTGTCAGCTTGAAAATGACCTACACTCTCTTGTTAACTGAAGCAAGGAATGACTTGTTAATTTTAACACTTCCAAAATGAAACTTCTCTTTTAATATTCCTGGTTGACATAAAGTTGAAAGATTATATTGAATTTATTGCTAACTCTGCTGCTAAGAAAGTTGGTTCACTGTGTTGTGCTAGATAATTTTTCTCTCTAGAATCTATCTTACATATTTATAAGTCTACTATTCGTCCATGCATTAAATATGGCTGCCACATATGGTCTAGTGCTCCTGCTGTATATTTAGACATTCTTAATAAAAGAATCGGCAATATTATTGGGCTTGACCTGGCTTCTCGGTTTCAGTTCCTTTCCCACTGCCGGAATGTAGCTTCCCTTTTCTATAAATACTTTTTATGGAAATTGTTCTGATGAACTTTCCTCCTTGGTACCTAGACTTTGTGAATTTAAGCATTGTACTAGATTGGCAACAAGGTCTCATCAGTTTACAGTTGAATTGGCTAAATGTAACCATAAGTTCTACCCTAAGAGTTTCTTTTCTTGTACTTCTCACTCATTAAACTCTCTTCTAGCTTCATGCCAACTTAGATCTTCAAAAATTTAAAAGCAATGTCAATCGTTATCTACTGTCTTTTTGATTCCTCTTTTTTTTTTATTGTTCTCTTTAATAGAATTTCTCTTTTTCTTATTCTTTCACTCAATAACCCCTTGTGTTTTTAGTAGCTTTACTGCCTTGCTTATAATGAAATGATTTAAAAAAAAAAAAGTTGATCATTATCAATTAATGATAAATATGGTAATAGAATTGTGGTTTATAATTGTAAAATGCCTTTTCTTTTTGGTCTCATTTTACACTTTATGTACTTTTAATTTATAGATTATATCTGGTAATAATTTAGTCTTCAGTTTGTCACCGTTGATGATGCTATTTTGATATTGTTATTTTTTTAGTTATTAACTTAATCTGCTTTGTAGTTATCTCTCAACTAATTGGAAATGAATTCAACTGTTTCTGAAATTTTACTCTAGTATAATCAATGTCATTAATACAGTATGATTTATTTCTATGGTAATAAAAAATTACTGGAATAATGTCAACTCTTTGGTAATCTGCTACATTTTCCTGTCTATAAGGAAAAGCATCTTCTAATCTTATCAGTTTGAAATATTTGGGTTCTAAATGTAAGTTTGAATTTGATATCTTTTGTTTCTAATTACTAATTGGCAATATCACTAACTTAAATTGCTGCTAGCTATATATATATATATATATATATATATATATATATATATATAAAATTTTAAAAATTTTTTTTTTTTTAATACATTATTAGTGGGTATAAGCATTTAAGTTGGTTTCTCTATATTTTATTTTCTTAAACATTGAAATTAATACCAACCCACCTAAACTGAGAAGTCCTACTAAAGATCTAGGCTGGTTGGTATTAATTTAACTGTTTAAGAAAATAAAAAATTGATGTATCCACTAAATATAGCACTTATAGTAATGAGAGAAAAATTTTTTATGTCAATACATTTCATTCCTTGAGAAACTTAATCAAGGCAAGTGTAGAAATTTTATTTAGGAACCTATAAGTTTTTCTCAATATTATGTGTCCAAATTTGAATTAGAGAATGCTCTAAAATATTTAGAAAAAACTTGGCATTAACAAAAATTAAGGCAAACTAGTGTAGACACTAAATAGCATAAATCTTTGGTGTAATAAACAAAAATGAATTAATGTTATTGACTTTTTATTTATTTATTTTTCTATTTTAGACTATAACTTAACCAGTTTCTTTTAATTTTTGTTTACATTTTTATAGTCCCTGGTGTTCTTTAGTGAAGGCCAGGTCATAGGGCAGCTCATACCCAGAAATGGAGTGTTATCTTAAACCTAGTCATTCTACTAGGAAAGAATGCTGTGTTTTGGTCATACATAAAAATGTCTTGTTAAGAAAGGAGATATTTGGAAAATCCATATTGTATGTCTGTTTGGGCAAGTATCAATTACTGCACTTTCAAGAACTTTTTGTCTTAGTAACTTATTTTCTCCCTTAATAAGGACAATAGGTGTGTAGCCGAGTGATTAGAATATTCACTTTCTAACCATGAGACTCATTCATCAATGCTAACTCAAAGTTGCAAGTCATCATGGGTTTCAGCATATTGACTTTGATTCAAACTGTTGATTATGACAAACAATGTGCTCTCCTAGAAACTAACTATGGTCCACTCAGCATAGTTGCAGTATAAACCACAGGTTGGCTCTGTGTTGAACAAACACAAATGTTCCTGAGCAGGCATTTGCACTAGGGATTGGCTATCCACTCTAGCAGTCTGGCATACTCGGAAACATGCGACTAGCTATTATTATTAAGAAAAATTGTGGTTGAAATTATTTCTGTATTTAACTAATGCATTGGATAAATTGTTATGTAGGAGATTCTTCTATGTTCATAAATATATTGTTTCTGTGAATTACACTAATATATTGTACAGAACAGCTACTACAGTTTCTTGTATATGGCTGCTTCAGATTTATTATTATAGCCATATTTTGGATATTGCTGTAATTAAAGATTAGATAAATTATTTCTAATATATGTCATGGAGTTGGCAGTTATGTTTATTTTTATCAAATTTATTATTATAATAATTATTATTATAGATTTTATATGCTTTTCTTTCAGCATCATATCTGAAATAATAAGGATAAAGTATTAAAAGTATTTTCAATAAATATATATTCATCATGTAAATATTAGGGGCTTCAAATTCTTAGTGTTCTTAAATAAAATTCTATAATCACACCAGATTTTATTCCATTAGAATAGTAGGAATAATAGTTTATATAGTTCACCTTTGTTGGTAGATTTTGTGTAATATTTTTGTTGGAGGTTGTCATTGTTTCTATTTATAATAATATCTAGGAAAGGTAATGTGTTATTACTTTCATTTTCAAAAGTAAAATCTATCAAAAGTTACCAAGATCTATTCTTTTGCTAAGAAAAATGTTAATTGTAAATTTTTTTCTTTCTTTTAATCTGACTTTCTAATGATACTGGATTCAGCTTTCCCATCTATGTTGTTCTTATGCCAAAGCAGCATCATATCTTAACTTTCCTCCTTAGTATTTCCATCCTGTGGAACCTCCTCCTTATAAGAATCTACTTCTTCCTCTCCTTCATCCTCAAACAATTTCTCCACTTGCACATGGCATGCTTGCTCATTTACTTCATCAAAATGGATACACCACTTGCCACTCCCTCATTTAATCTGACACCAATCTAATGTTAACTGTATGTTATAAAAAAAAAAATTATCAGGCTTGGCATTATGAATATAGTTGTTCAAATTCCAGGTCATATTTATTTTGTGAAGAGTATCTTCAGATGGCAAGTTATCATCTCACTTCTAAAAATCTCCTTTGCTCTATCTTGGATTTCTGTTTTATCAACCACTGAGTAGGTTGCAGAAAAGTCTATTGCTAAAGCTATTAATGAATTGGAAATGATGAAACCTAACACATTGCATTCATAGATTAAGTGTGCAGAATATTAAAATATTCTTCAATATTGGAACCAAAATTGAATAGATAAAAGTATGGGTACATTTTGGTAGTTAGTAATTCTGTATAACTTTTACCTAAAATGGATCCTACTTTCTTTAAATATTAAGAACATTTCAGACAAATATTTTTAATGTGAAAATTTTAAGAACTTACCATTTATATAGTTTTATTCCTCTTTCTAATCTTGTATCTTCATCTATACTTTTAAGTTTAAGATTAAATGACTTTCTAAATAAAGCTTTGAAAAGTTCCAAAACTGACAGTGTAAAATATTAATTTGTTATGCATTTAAAGTATTTGAGATCATGAAAGAACATTTAAATTTTCTAATACCAAGTAAAATGTGGGAAATGTCGCAAACCTATCAATATTTCAATGGCAAATTTTCAGACAAGCTCTATTCTTTACTTCAGAACTTTACAGTTAAGACTTGTTATGTTCATGGAGTTGAACCGCATTCATTCCCTCTGTATTCCAATTGTAAGGAGGAAGTTCCACTCAGTCCCCCTCCCCGAACTGCTGTTTTGTAGAACTCCTACATGGATGCTTCCCTGACAATCTTAACCTCTTAGTCAAAGATCACTCATTATTCTTATAATCTTCACTTCCTATTCTTACATTACATTCATATTGCACACTTCATTCAGTAACCATCTACTTTGAGTGGCTCTTGAGCCCTGTCTCTGAATTAACATTAATTTAAAAAAGTTTTTTTTTTTTTTTTTTTTTTTTTTTTTTTTCAGAACAAAAATGTAGCAGCTCTGTATTTTATATGAAAACATGGCCTTTAATTTATTATGTATTTACCTTTAAATTGTTAAAATGTAGACTTAATCATGCTTTGAATTTGTGAATTAGGATATGCAATGTTTTGTTAAATATAATGAGAAAATAACTGAAGCACTAAAACATTAGGTAGCAGTACCCTGGATGGTCTCCACCTTCATGTGGAGAAATAGACCACCAGATGCCTTGTGTGACATACTATACAAAGAGATAGGGTAGCTGTGACAGCCATGAGACTTAACACTTTGGCTATAGCATGATTGTTGGGACCAAAAAGAGAGGTCACTTTATCTTAGATAAGGCAACTACTGTAAGTGTTTTTTTTTTTGTTTTTTTTTTTTCCAAGAAACAAGATCAAGTGTATATTAAGAAAATGTTAATTCTGAAAAGACATCATCAGAATGTAAAAACTTCAAGCACCTACAGGTGGTGCAAGAATGGGACCATAAGGGATTGAGAAGAATGTTCCCTACACAACAAAGCAGAACATTGCCTCAAATGACACTGGTGCCCATCAGTAAAGTGAATACTGCATTTCATGTGTTTCTTTAGTTGTCAACCAACCATTATTGACACCATAGCATCAGTGACTGCACATCAGCAGGACCAGAGAACATTACTGTTAGACCATAGAAGATTTGTGCTGTATCACTTGATCATACAAGACATTTTTCAAGCTCTTCTAGATAGGTAGGTTTTTGTACAGAGGAAACAGAGGATATTCTTTTGGCATTCACAAGGACCACTACTAGTTAAACTAGTTTTCACATGTCTAACATATAGATTATGTTGTAGACCATTTACATCTACCATCTTTACTGGTGATGGGTGGTATGTTCCAACAAAATAGTACAACCACCTATCATTGGTGACAAAATTGACTCTGGAAACACTCAGCTGACTTCCAGGTATTCTGTTGGTTTCAGTGCTTACCAAATTTAAATCTTATTGAGCATATATAGGTTATGTTGATGATGTCACTAAGTTTTTTGAAGCCACACCTATTGTAAGATCTATTAAGGTTTGCTAAAAGAGCTTGAATTAGAATTGTTCTAGAATTATCATCCTCAGTTTTTATTAATTACTTTGACTATCTTCATCTCTAGATTGAAATTTCTGAAACTATTGTTGTTGTTAACACATTTTCCTCCAAATACCAAATTTATGCCTCAGTTGTATTGTTTTCCAATTTAAACTTCAACAAAGAGTAGTCATACATATTTTCAAGGATGGAAAAATATAGTTTAAGTGACCATCTTCAAAATAATACCTAAATTTACAATATGATACACATCTTTACTACATTAAAAGTTAATATATGACTATTCAAAGATCAGCTATAGCAATTTGAATTAATGACATGGTAAGCATTTTTCTCCAAACAAGAGTCAACCAAAGGGCAGACTTTAATCTTGTTTCTGTATTAACATATTAATAGACAAGGAGGAGGCTTATACTTAATATCAGGAAAGGGCAGCTGAAGTTCCTGGGACGCATAATGAGGAAGGAGGGCCTAGAGAATCTGATATTCACAGGTCGAATAGAGGGAAAGAGAGACAAGGGAAAACGGTGCATGACGTACCTAGTGGCCTTAAGCAAGTGAATGACAAAACGTGGTCTGGGGGAGGTGGCAAAGGAAAGGAACTTGTTGAGAGCTGCAAGGGATAGAGGGAGGTGGAAAGCTATGACCTTAAAAGGATACGACACATAGAAAGAAGCCACCTTAATACTCAGTCCTGCAATGCTGTTGGGATAGAAAGTTTTAGTTGTAGAGATGAAAAGGAGAAAAGAAATAAATGTACTAAATGGATTCTTAAAATATGCACCTGAATAAGGTTAAATAATCTATTAGCCAAACTTTTTAAAGACAACAAAGATAAAGACAGTATTCTGAAAAATATATTGAATAATATTTTTTATACTAAACTATTATTAAAGTTCATATTTCTCCACACATAGAATTTTTTTTCTGTTTTTAATCTTTGATTCAATTGAATTAAGTTTTGTGTCTGATTTTTAGCATAAATTTAATTGATTTCCTCGAACTGTAGATTGTTCAATGTGCATATGAGAAATACACAAAACAGTGAAACATAATGGCAATAATTGTCTGCCTTGGAAAGTCATGCAGTTGTAGAGTAATTTAATGTTAAGCATTTTTCACCAGAAATTGCTTTGCTTTCTGTATAGGATCATAAATAAAAATTAGTTTGTAATATATAACATGAATTTGCATGACACTTTTGTTGCTAAATATTTTATAATTGATTCTTTTATGAGTAGTTATCACTCATTAAATACACATCCCTCTCTTTCTGTGTGCCTAATTTTTAATTATCATTTTAAATTTCATGTTTGTTTTTTGTTTTGTGGTTTTTATGATTTTTAATAGTTTCTTAATATTTGTTTTTCATCATAATCTTTTTAGTGGATGTATTTTTTCAGAAATTAATGTCTTGTATCAACTGAAAATATAAAAAGCAACAAATATTCAAAAGTAAAGTTTGTAATAATTAAGATACATGAAGCAAGTCTTAACAGGTTGTAGGAAATATTCTTCAAAATAACATTTAAAAAATCAGATAAAATGAAAAGAACCAAAATTTAAACAAATATTTTGATCATTTTTTCCTCATGCTTTACATTATTTCTTGAAGTTGTTTCTTTATGGATTTTCTTTCTAGATTTTCTTTCTAATCCTCAGAAAAAGAAAAAACATTTGAACAAAATCTTTTTACTTTTGTTTTTGAATTAGTAACCCGAACTATTTTGTTTCATATTTTTCATTACTTAATCAAATGCTTTAGTTAACATTAGTACCTCTTGATTTTATTTTTATGAATTTTGTTTTTGAATCTGTAGAATTACTACGTCATGATTTTTTTTCTTTGCTAAAATATTGTTTGACTTTTTAGGCAGTAGTGAATATGTAAGCCTATTTTTGTACCTGGATGTGCAATTTGTATTGTTTTCAGTGTCTATAGGTCCCTACCTTTCAATGAAGGAGAAATTGTTACTTGAAATATAATCATGATTCTCAAATATTTTTACTTAAAATATCTTTGTCATATTGCTTGGGAACCATTTTCTAAAATTTGTTTTTATCATTATTCATATTGTTTTAGAGATAAAAGGAAAGTGATTTGTTTTAAGTCCAGCTGCTTTTTAACTTGTTATAACTTTTCAAATGTTAATTTTCACTAAAATCACTGTTTGACTGCAGCTTTCTACATGGTTTGATTTTAAGTAGTTTGGCTCATTATTCTAGCATGTGTAACTGTACTAGAATGGTTTTTATGTATATTTTAAATGAATATCTTTTTTTTTTTTTTTTTTTAAGCTTATCACCCCAAGCAAGGCTGGAAGCCACTAGCATGCAAGGGGTTACAGAAGGTTGGAGGGAGAGCAGATAGTAGTGGTAAAGGAGAGGATGTGGAGAAAGATAGTGGATCGATCAAGGCAAGGGGGTTACGGAAGATTTGGAGCAAGAGCCGATAGGAATGAAAGGTGAAAGGATGTGGAGAAGGGAAGTGGATAGATCAAGGCAACTTGAGATGTCGATTGACGTTACACTTAAATAGTTGGAGATTGTATTTGTCAGGGAAACAGGAATAAGGAAGGGAGTTCCACAGGCGAGATGTGCGAGACATGAAGCTATTGGAGTAGAAGAGACGTCTACATCTAACAGTTTCAACGGTGAAGGGGTGGGAACGGGATGCCAGCCTCGTAGCACGTTTAAATTCATGAGGCCTAGGAACCAGCGAAAGCAACTCCTCGGAGCAATTACTGTGAAAGTATTTGTAAAAAAGACAGAGCGAGGCAACGTCGCGTCTGTGCGAGAGCGACTGCAGACGAGATGACAGATCAGGGCCAATTACGTTGCATATCCGTCTCTGGATCTTATCAAGATCCCTGAGGCAAACAGCAGGGGCTCCAGACCATATATGGCAGCAATACTCCATGCAAGGGCGAATGGTCGATTTATAGATTTGGAGGATCGATTCCTGTGAGAAAAATTTCTTGGCTCGGCACAGGGAGCCAACTTTCCTTGCGGTGGATGGTGCAATTGACTCGATGTATTTGTTCCATCTCAGATCAGCGGCCAGCATGAGACCGAGCAGCCGCAGAGAGGATTTCTTTTGTTTCTGTTTATATATAATGTCTTAAGCATAAAGAATGTTACTTGATGGATGCATTGTTTTATTTATTGTCATTACTTTCTTTGTTGCATATTCATCTTTATTAATCTCTGAAAAAGGTAATTCTAATCAAATATGTAGTGATAAACCAACAAGGAAAGTATTTATCTGGACAATTGATATAATAAGTAATTTTTGTTGATACTCATATAAAGCTATATAATTTACATTTTGTGCTTTTATTTCTATTCTATTGTATTACATTGTACAGTTTTTAAAAATATTAAAGCTTACTTGAATTTTTATTTTTCTATTAACTACACACACACACACACACACACACACACACACATTTTCTTCCCATGAATAAAACTGATATAGGACCATGATTACATCACTCTGACAGGAAGAAAAATACTGAACCAATGTAATCACATAATCATTAGTTAATTGACTCAATTACAATTGTCACAGTGGTTGATTTTGCATGCTTTTTTCAGTTACTATACTATACTTTTTCTGTTTTAATTTTTAACTTGGGCTTTGATTAACGTTTCCTTGCCATTTAAAAATAAACCTTTTTAGCACACTGTGTTACTAAAGATAATCTTATGAAGGTTTGTCCTTTCAGGTTGGTCACTAATTAACACCTCTATGTTAAATTTTAAGAAATAGACTACAATTAACTAAAATTTGTACAAGTTATGATGCACTGTATTGGGTACACAAAGAAATTCAATTTTAAATTTTGTTTTGGGTGTTATTTGAGATGAGGAAAAAATGGTTTAAAATTTAATGTTTTGTGTTTGGCTAAGCATACAGAGATTCAGTAATGTCAAAACAGTACTTCTTTTGTAACATAATTGAAATTTGTCAAGATTAAAGAAAAATATCTAATTCTGCACTATAAATAAAATAAAGCCAATGTCTTTTTTTTTCTCATGTAAAACCTATATATATATATATATATATATATATATATATATATATATAAAAAATCAAGTGAACCCCATCATGATTTGGACCTCTGACCAAAAGACAATTGGCATATCAACACATCAGCATGCTGTTGCTAAAATGTTCAGGTAAAATTAGCTTTGGATTACTAATTTAGGGGTTTTATTTCTTTTTTCTTTGTAATTATTTTAGTGGTCCACTTATTTATTTTCAAATAATATTGAACTCATTTAAAATTATGCAAACTAAACTTATATTTTAACAAAACAGATTTTAAACTTTAAAGTGACAACTATTACCACTTTTTGTTTACACTATGATATTTTTAACAGCTATTTTCCTTTACAAATAATATTGTATTGCTTTTAAAAACTATCATTAGATTTTTTAATGTAAAACTTTCTTTAGCAACTTTGACTTTCTCCAGTACCTCTAACAAATACTTCTTTAACTGGAGCTAATTCAAACACTGAGTATGTTGCATAGCCATCAATTCAAATGCAGAAGTGAGAGATAATCTCTCCAAGCCTAACTAAAAAACATTGCAGTTAATTTTAGCTCTTCACCATCTCATACAATCCAGTTTCCTTGCTCATAATAAGCATGGATATATCATTGACATAATCAAAGTACCTGGACAGGGTGGTACCATCAAGTAATGTAAATTCTTGTAAGAAGTATTCCAGCTCAAGGATATACAGCATTGGTGAATGTAGACAACCCTGACAAATACAAAAGGGGACAATATGAAAGGCTTTAATCTTAACCCTGTTCACTTCCACCAACACTCTTATGGTGGAGTGCCTAGTGCAGGCAGATTCAGGGCTTGAAACTAGCTGCAGACAGATACCATCCAGGAGATGGTCATTTCTTTCAAGCATTTAAATTGATCATCAAATCATCATTCATCTTGAATGTCCCTACTTTCATAACACAAGTTTATCAAAGGCTATTAGATTTTCCAGCACAGTCTGCAATTTCTTTTCTAAGAACTTGGCCAAATTTTTAAGTGCTAAAAATTACTTCTCATCATGTTTGTTCTTGTGTATCAACTTAACTGCTCAATGAAGAAATGAAACATTGGGGGATATTCCCTTGCTTCACCCAAATGTTGAAGATAAATGCCAATAAATTGAACAGAATTCATATATGAAGGCATTGATGACTGGAGTCTTGTCTGCCCCAAACGTCAACACTTCCCAAATCACATCCTCTGTTATGGGAACCTCACACCTGGCTAGTTCTGTTGTCTCAAGGTGAAGAAAGTCAGTTATATAAGCACTGAGCTGGTCAGAGCTCAAATTAGACTCTTGAATTTCTTTTTTTAAAAATACATTTAAATTTCTCACAGATGACTTCATTTGAAGTTAAGCTTCATCTATCTGATTAAGTTAAACTGACAATATACTGATCTGTAACACTTTAAAGTTCTTTTGCAGCCATAATCATTGCTTCAGCAGACATTCTTTTAAATCTCTTTAACTACCAGAGCTTGATGCTTCTTGTGAAACAAGGAAATTACCTCTGCTTTAAATATCACTACTTTGCCTATATCCCTTGATTTAACAGCCCTGTCGAGTCTACATTTGGCTGCTGTCTGCACCACTAATCTATCTACATTGAGTCAGTGGCTATAATCAGTAGCAAATGACTATTTCTACTATTCAGTTTATATCACTACTCTTTATTGCCAGCCACAGCCTTGTCAATTCCTTTTTCAGGGTTATTATTAGCTGGTTTTGACAATCTACCTCATCCAACAAGATTGTTAAATTTCCAGTCATCATAGATTTAGCCTTTTCTAAGTAAATAAATATATATATAATAAAAACTTAGACAATATAGAAGTTAACTTTTTTAACTAAAACTCTGTTAACACTGAATAGTACTCAAAGAGCCCCCATCAATCCAAGTTCATTTTGCTCTCTTTTGATGCTGACTTCAAAATTAACCAAATCAAGTATGGTAATAAATTCTCAAATATCATTGCATCCAACAGAATATTAAAACTCTTCCTATCTCATTTGTCATCTAAATCTCTATCAAGGACACCATTCCAATCACCTACTAATGCTACCCACCATACAACTTTCCAAATGAATCAGTCTGCTAAAAAAAAATAGTCTATTTATTTTCATTCAATGAAACAAAATGTTTTCTACTTGCTGGATTTGCAAAAATGAGCTAAAGCATTGTACTCAAAGTGCAGTTTACCAACCAAAAATACTATCAAAATATGCTGAGAAGAAGTTAAACGATAAAAAAAAAATTGAATTCACTTGCAATGAGATGGAGCTCTTGCTAGCAACATGTCAACACTAAGGCATTAATGGTCACAAAGTGAGTCTAGCCCTTCTCAGATCTAACCATTGGAAATAATTAACCAAAGATCCATTATTAGTTTACTGGTATTGTGCAGGTGAGAAATGGTGGGGTGAGGACACCAATAGTCAATTCCATGAAGCCTCTCAATTTAGAATGTATCATCTTGGCCCTATAAGTATATATGCACATAGGGACCCACCCAGAAAAAAATTGTTTTAATGATTTGAATTTTACATTGTTGCAGTTTGCCAGCGGAGGTGACATTTTTAAGCCTCCTTCATCATACCCCAAATTTTACTTGCATTCTAATCAATCTAGTTATGAAAGATCTTTAATTTAAATCTTTTAATCTCTGCAGCTAGAGGTTCTTCTAATCCAATATATCTAAGGCAACACTACAAATGTCTTACTCTGATTTATACTTTTTATGCTCTTTCTTTCTGCCTGTATTTTCCTCCCACTTGCTACTTTTATCAAGAAATATCTAGGGTGGCCACCAGTTTTGCTGATGGAAAAATCCTCCTGGAAAAAAAAGGAATAAAAATGTGTATCTATGCTGGACTTGATATTTAAAGCAGAGGTGATCAAGCTCTGGTAGTTAGAGCTAGATTTAAAAGAATGTCTACTGAAGCAATGATTATTCCTCGCAATACCAACATTCCAATCTTCTTCCAGAATTGATGACCAGCAGCCACTGGTCATAATCATCCAAACAGTTTGTAATGGGGCTTTCCAATTGATCATGAGGTTGAACTTTCATTCCCTGTGCAAACATTTCAGATTCACAATCCTGATTCCCTTGAATTTAAAGAAATATAAAGATACAAACACACAGATATATGGTCAGGTTCAATATTCCAACTGGAATTTTCTTTTGGCTATACAATCTTCAACAGTGGGCACCATTATGTCCCACTTGAGAAATGTTGCATCTTTTACAATCAGTGAGATTTTTATAACACACGCCCAACAGTCATTTTATCACATGGCCATAGAAACATTTTTTCCAATGAATTTCAATTAAGATTGATCAAATAGCAGCCAACCTTTCACAAAGTATAACAGTAACACTGATGCTGGGGTTGTTTGAGATTTTAAGATGTGAACACACACACACACACACCATTGATTTTCTCTCTCTCTATCTCTATCTCCCTCCCTCCTTTTCTCTCTCTATCTCCCTCCCTCCTTTTCTCTCTCTATCTCCCTCCCTCCTTTTCTCTCTCTATCTCCCTCCCTCCTTTTCTCTCTCTATCTCCCTCCCTCCTTTTCTCTCTCTATCTCCCTCCCTCCTTTTCTCTCTCTATCTCCCTCCCTCCTTTTCTCTCTCTCTCCCTCCCTCCTTTTCTCTCTCTCCCTCCCTCCTTTTCTCTCTCTCCCTCCCTCCTTTTCTCTCTCTCCCTCCCTCCTTTTCTCTCTCTCCCTCCCTCCTTTTCTCTCTCTCTCCCTCCCTCCTTTTCTCTCTCTCTCCCTCCCTCCTTTTCTCTCTCTCTCCCTCCCTCCTTTTCTCTCTCTCTCCCTCCCTCCTTTTCTCTCTCTCTCCCTCCCTCCTTTTCTCTCTCTCTCCCTCCCTCCTTTTCTCTCTCTCTCCCTCCCTCCTTTTCTCTCTCTCTCCCTCCCTCCTTTTCTCTCTCTCTCCCTCCCTCCTTTTCTCTCTCTCTCCCTCCCTCCTTTTCTCTCTCTCTCCCTCCCTCCTTTTCTCTCTCTCTCCCTCCCTCCTTTTCTCTCTCTCTCCCTCCCTCCTTTTCTCTCTCTCTCCCTCCCTCCTTTTCTCTCTCTCTCCCTCCCTCCTTTTCTCTCTCTCTCCCTCCCTCCTTTTCTCTCTCTCTCCCTCCCTCCTTTTCTCTCTCTCTCCCTCCCTCCTTTTCTCTCTCTCTCCCTCCCTCCTTTTCTCTCTCTCTCCCTCCCTCCTTTTCTCTCTCTCTCCCTCCCTCCTTTTCTCTCTCTCTCCCTCCCTCCTTTTCTCTCTCTCTCCCTCCCTCCTTTTCTCTCTCTCTCCCTCCCTCCTTTTCTCTCTCTCCCTCCCTCCTTTTCTCTCTCTCTCCCTCCCTCCTTTTCTCTCTCTCTCCCTCCCTCCTTTTCTCTCTCTCTCCCTCCCTCCTTTTCTCTCTCTCTCCCTCCCTCCTTTTCTCTCTCTCTCCCTCCCTCCTTTTCTCTCTCTCTCCCTCCCTCCTTTTCTCTCTCTCTCCCTCCCTCCTTTTCTCTCTCTCTCCCTCCCTCCTTTTCTCTCTCTCTCCCTCCCTCCTTTTCTCTCTCTCTCCCTCCCTCCTTTTCTCTCTCTCTCCCTCCCTCCTTTTCTCTCTCTCTCCCTCCCTCCTTTTCTCTCTCTCTCCCTCCCTCCTTTTCTCTCTCTCTCCCTCCCTCCTTTTCTCTCTCCTCCCTCCCTCCTTTTCTCTCTCCTCCTTTTCCTCCCTTTCTCTCTCTCTCCTCCTTTTCCTCCCTTTCTCTCTCTCTCCTCCTTTTCCTCCCTTTCTCTCTCTCTCCTCCTTTTCCTCCCTTTCTCTCTCTCTCCTCCTTTTCCTCCCTTTCTCTCTCTCTCCTCCTTTTCCTCCCTTTCTCTCTCTCTCCTCCTTTTCCTCCCTTTCTCTCTCTCTCCTCCTTTTCCTCCCTTTCTCTCTCTCTCCTCCTTTTCCTCCCTTTCTCTCTCTCTCCTCCTTTTCCTCCCTTTCTCTCTCAGTTTATAAATAAAGCCTTAAAGGCTTTACTGACTTTCATGTTATAATAATAATAATAAAATCGTACTTCATGGTAGTGCAGAAAGAAAAAATGCACAACTATCAGTCTAGGTTAATTCAAATGTTTAGAAAAAAAATACTTTTTCAAAACACACACACACACAAAGTACCCCCAAAATATCCAACAACAAACTTCTTTATGGACACCATGTGGCTTTTTCCTGGAACTAATTTTACATGAATTTACAAATTATTCTTGTGCTTTATATTATGAAACAAGAATATTTTATGACACTGGCATCAAATACAGATGCAACTGTATGTTTTTAAATCTCTGAAAAATAATGAATAAAATCCATTTAAAGTTCTAATTAGCTATTATATTACTCTTATATATTTAAGGCTGGACTCTATTTTCTGTATTTAAAAAGAATTGCTTTATTTGATATGTCAGTAACTGCTTATTGCTGTTCTCGTGTACCATTAGCATTCACTTGGGAGTTGCCAAATGGTATTTTGTAATCAAATATTGTCAGCCAAATCAAAGTTGCTATTTTCTCTGTGAATGCCAGAACATTATGCAAGCAGAACAATAAAACCGGTTTTTTAAGTGTTTAGAATCCTCTAACTTTTACTGTGTATTTGACTGCCCCCTGCATTTATTTTGCAAAAATATTTAGATATATTACTGGTTCCTAATTCTTTTTCTAAACTGAACTTTTCACAGAACATTTAGTTTTTACTAAAGGACATGTTTTTTTTTTTGTATATAATGCATGTGTTTCATTTTGATGAACATTGATGTGTCGATGCCAATCTTCCAAACTTTATACCAAACCATGATTTTCATACCACATATTTGAAGCAAAATTTATGTTCACTATAGATCAGAATATACAATTAACATTATTCATTTCCACTATTAGAAGGAATTTTAATATATTACAACTATATACAGTATAAGTTAATTTTTATCAATTTCATTTATATTTTTAAAGCATTTAATTTTTTTAAGAATGTAATAACAGAACACATTTACCAAAATAAATTTAACTTAAATATTAAAAAATTGCAATATGTACAATCGTATTTAAGAATTTAATTTTTTATTAGAGTAGATGAAACTTCACCAAATCAAATGGAATTATACAAGAATATGATAAAAAGACTGAACCACTTCCCAAAATCTAACCAGATAACCTAGTAATTTCAAGTAAATTAAACTTCTGAAAAAGTAGAGAAACCTGGGATTTTTGGTTAGTCTGAGCACTTTTTAGCTTACTGTGTATGTGTTAATTGGATAAAGCCAGTTAGCTAAATTAATTCATTAAATCTGGTATTTGGATGCATTTAAAGCTTATTTGTGTGTGTGTGTGTGTGTGTATTTTCTTGTACAAAAATATTTTCTCCTGAACTTTTATAATTTATCAATTATTTTAAAACATTTCATTATATATGTACTTTAAGTTCCCTCCATTTTGTAGTTTTCTCAAGATATTAAAATATTTCAGTAAACAGTTCCTGATTAATTGCTATAATTTTGTAAAACTTGTTTAGATAATATATATTTTTTCTTTTAATTCAAAGTTTGTTTTTTTTTTGTTTTGTTTTTTTTTCCAGGCTTGCATAGATGACAATCTTGATATGGTGGAATTCTTGGTTCAACATAGTGCTGATGTTGATGTCTGTGATAATGAAGGCTGGACTCCCCTTCATGCAACAGCATCATGTGGCTTCATAGGCATTGCTCAGTGAGTAACTTTATCCTCTGCTATTTTCTTTATTACATTGATATTTGTAAACTCTTGCTTGGCAAAATAATAACAAGGTTTAAACAACCATTATTCTAAATATTTCTTTAATAAAATCTAATTCTATAAAAATAATAGCAATTTAATGATTTTTTTTTTCAGCTGGATTTAAAAAAAAATAAATACTTCAATTTTTGACTAAATACAGTGTGGAGGTTATATCAGCAGAGGTTAAAGATCACAACTGGGAAAAAGGTGTTATGATAATACACAGGTTTTATATCCTATTGTTGTCTGTTTAAACTGATGCTTTTTTCCTATATACTGTGATCCATTCATGTTTTCTTGATTTCAGTTGGAAACATCAGTGAAATTTTCATTTTCCAAAATATATATACATATTTATTTATTCTAAAGAACTGATGGATACTCATATTTGAGTAGAATGACCTTTTTTTTTTTTTTTCTTTTTTCCTCTCTTTTTCCTCTCTTTTTCCTCTTTTTTTCCCTCTTTTTTCTTTTCTTTTTTCCTCTTTTTTCTTTTTCTTTTTCCAATTTTTTCCTCTCTTTTTCCTCTTTTTCCTCTTTTTCCTCTTTTTCTTCTTTTTTCCTCTTTTTCTTCTTTTTTCCTCTTTTTCTTTTTTCCTCTTTTTCTTCTTTTTTCCTCTTTTTCTTTTTTCCTCTTTTTCTTCTTTTTTCCTCTTTTTCTTCTTTTTTCCTCTTTTTCTTCTTTTTTCCTCTTTTTCTTCTTTTTCCTTCGTTTTTCCTCTCTTTTTCCTTCGTTTTTCCTCTCTTTTTCCTCCTTTTTTTTCCTTTTTTCTTTTTCCTTCTTTCTTTTTCTTTTTGTTTTCTTTCTTTTTGTTTTCTTTCTTTTTGTTTTCTTTCTTTTTCTTTTCTTTCTTTTTCTTTTTCTTTTCTTTCTTTTTCTTTTTCTTTCTTTTTCTTTTTCTTTTCTTTCTTTTTTTCTTTTTGTCTTTTTTTTCTTTGTTCTTTTTCTTTGTCTTTTTTCTTTTTTTCTTCTTTTTCTTTTCTTTTTCTTCTTTTCTTTTTCTTCTTTTCTTTTTCTTTTCTTTTTCTTTTCTTTTTCTTTTTCTTCTTTTTCATCTACTGATCTGCACATTGAAAGAAACTTAATAAAACGTTTTTTAAAATACCTGGAGAGAGAAGTGGTAAATTCATACATTTCCCTGTGGTATTTGCGTAGGTGTATATAACAAACTCGACTGGAATCTGAACTCTGCTCTCCAGAGTGTGTGTATATTTATAATGCCATCAGACAACACGTACTAGTAAAATGTCTTATATTTCTTGAAGCAAAACACACACACACAATCAAGACATTCATCAATAAATGAAAACAATTATAACTTAAGAGCCTGTATCTTTAAATGTATATAAAAAAATGCATCATCCCTGGCTTATGTCACAACACTCATTAGTTATACGATTTCAGATTCAAAAGTGTGCTTTATGCACTTGAAACCACCAAGAGCTTTTCTTTCTTTTTCATTTTTTTCTTTGTTTTCATTTTTTTCTTTTTTTTAAATTGTAATACCATTTCTAAAATTTTGTTAAATGCACAACCAATGTTGACTTGAGAAAGTTGAAAGCTTGGATCAAATTAAATTAAATTTTTCCAAAATAAACTCTTTCTTCTTTATTGAAGGAAGATTATCTGTAATTTGGGAAAGATGATCATTAAAATTAATCAATATTAAAAAAAAAAATCATTCTCAATAGTATTTTCCTTAAAGAACATTTACACAGAAAACACACACACACACACACATGGTGAATGCAACATCGTAAATCAGATGCAAGTAGAGCTGCCTCCTCACATCATTTGTAATGGCTTCTATCTCATTTTGGCATCCATAGCCTCTAAGATGACTCTTGAGACTGTTATTTGATTTCATAGGTATCAAACATCTATGACATATAAACTCTGTATCTTTGATTGGATCTGCATGCCCTATGACTCACCTGTGTACCACTCAGTCTAGATAATTTACAAACCTTGTTTCAAACAACGCAGGTATTTTCAGCAGGACGATGAGGCAGGTTGGCATATTTGTCTTGGTTCTGGTTGTTGATGACTTTTCAGAGGGTTTACATAAACTGTGCTCACACATACACACACCTCGTCCTGGGTATGACCATAAACTACATCCGTGTCCTGGGTAAGACTACATCCAGCAGCAAGGCCTCTGATCAGGAGGTTTTGAGGAGCATGGAACCACCTCTTAATTGCGGGTATTCCCAGGTCCGCCCTGACCCTGGATGGTAGCACCTGTTAGGGTCCCAGCTATAGGCAAATAGTTAACCCCAAAACTGGGGTAAAAACACTATGAAAGTGTAAAAATAGATTTTAATACCAGAAATACTTTGTTAAAAAAAAAAACTATTACCAGCAATACATTTTTGAAAAAAAAAAATTACCAACAATGATTTTGAGAGGGAAAAGAAAAAAAAAATTGCTAGCAATACATATTTGAAAAAAAAAAAAAAAAAAAATTACCAACAATGATTTTGAGAGGGAAAAGAAAAAAAAATTGCTAGCAATACATATTTGAAAAAAAAAAAAAAAATATTACCAACTATAAATTTTTGTGGAAAGAATATTACCAGCAATACATTTTTGAAGGGAAAATGGTATCAGAAATAGATTTTTGACAAAACAAAATATTAGCAGCAATAAAAATTGTCAGCATTAAATAACCCATTGAGGTTGATATGCTGTAAAACAAAACAAACCAGCAATACATTTTTGAAAAAAAAAATTACCAACAATGTTTTTGAAAAAAAAAATATTACCATCAAATATACATGTATACATACATACCCTTTTTCTCAAATTATCGCTATGAATCTATTTCAAAATTTTGTTGGCATTAATTGACCCACTGAGGTTGATATGCCATAAAACAACCAACCACACACACACCACATTTTCCAAGACTGCATATTAGTTGACAAATCAGAGTGGGTGCATCTTAAGAGACCACACTTGAGACATCATCCTCAAAGGTTTATAAAGTTCCTCTACTCTGTATGATTTAAAGTTAATTCTTGTGCATGAATGCTGCACATTTATGTGCAAAACCTTCAGATTATCCTTAAACCTCTTCCTAGTGTTGTGTTGTAGACACTTTCCTGGCTTCAGTTTGCCATAGAAAAGTTGTTTGAGAATCCTGTTATTCCTCATTCTTACAATATGTCCCGTCCATCACATCTGGTTGAGGATTATTATTGTTTCAATGCTTTTGCATTCAAATCTTTGGAGGACAACAGTATCTGCCATCAAAAACTTCTATTTGATGTCAGGTATTGTTATACACACACACACACATATATATATATTATTGAAATATTTTTTACAAGTTTGTTCTCTCATGGCTATTATCAAAAGGGCGTTATTATCTTGTGTTTGTTCCTGATTCAATGACTGATGATATCAGCTATGATCCTCAAATAGCTCTTTCATTTTAGAAAAAACAAAATGAAAACAATCTGAGGAAATACTGGGTATATTTTGTAAGCATAAAGCAACTGCGATTGCCTACAAAACTAATAAGGCTATCATTTACTTTGACATTATTTCAGGGAAAAGGAAGGCATACATGACCTCCATGGTTAAGTAGACAAACACAATCAATTTGACAGAAGCCATTGTGAGATAATACTACAATTGCAGAGATCATTGCATTTATTGGCCCATTATTTTATATCCCCCAACACAAATTACCAGCTATGAAAAGCTAGTTTCCTGATAATGTGGATTTTACAATGCTAACACTTGATGTTCTATTGCTGCTTGTGGTTAAAGATAAAGGAAGTATTTATAGTGTAACAGTTGTGTATAACACATCTTACTTGAAAGTGTATTTGAAATGGCTCACACAACTCATGAATTTATAAATTAAGTATTAAGAATTCTTTATAGCAAGTTTTTGTAAATATATACAAAATTTTGTGAAGGAATTGATTAATCCATAGTTTCAACAAAATGTATTTATAAATTGATTTTGATTCTGTTTAATTAGATTTAAAAAAAAAAAAAAAAAAAAAACTTTCTGCCACTTTATTTGCTAAGAGTATTACTGGAATGATATAACCCAGTATTATCTATTTTATGACCAGGTCATCTGCAAATAAGCTGGTTCCCCATCAAGCCCCCCCCCCTCCAAATCAACATCCACATTTCCATAGCCATGGCAAGCCTTCAAGTTAGAGGACATTGGCTGTGGTTTATCCTGGAGAAGCCAAACCTACTTGCCCAATACATGCTGTGCATGAATGAATACTCCTGCAGCTTTCAACCCAGATATGTGGAGGAAAGTGGTTGGGTGCACAGCTGTGCAGTGACCCTACAGCCACACCCAGTTATAAGACTGATTATGATAATGATGAAAGATATCAGAAGGGCATGACAAATAGATTATAATTTTTTCAATTTTTATTTTTTTAAGTTGTCTGTAAGATACATAAAGTTTAATCAGTATTGATATCACTTGTATAAGCTCATTCAAGTCTTGTAGACTCCCTGAGGAATGGGGTCACAGCTCAACACACTTTCCATTACTGCTGTAGTTTTCATAGCAAGTAGTAGGTTTTTACAGGATGGAGTTGCTAGCCCCATACTCAACTGGTTTTGAATTCAGAGTTGCCTTTCTCTTAGACTGGTTACCAATCACATCTAAAGAAGCCAGTCTGCCTTACTATTTAACTCATAGCTGGGGGAGAAGATGTATTCATACCTTTTTTTAAGGGTATTTGTGCATAAGTGAATGTGAGTTGCTATTCATTACACTACCCACACATCACTTGAATGAAAAGCTGATTGATCATATCCATCCATATCACATCAATTCCTTCAATGTAATCAGACACAATTACTTGGAGCTTTAGTCACATACATTGCATAATAGTTCTATTGTACTGGTCTGCATTTAACATCCCCTCTCATTGATCACCTTTATTCTGATTGTCTTACTCCACCTATTCACTATTGTTGTGCAACCTATATTAATGAGGATCCTTGCTTCCCTTCCACCTACCAGCATATTAGCTGCTAACAATGTATGTAAGCATACCTTTATTGGTCCAAAAATATAGCCATCAGTGTAGTAGTCACCCTCTGACTGTAATAGCTTATGTGGCCCACCTGACCACTAGTAGCCTGTTAACTCTGATTTTGGTTCTTTATAATCCATAACTATATACAGCCTCTGATACCTTAAATACAACATTCTTTCCATCTTTCAATGCATATGGCATATTGCCTCCTTTCCCTGTCTTATAGTCTACTGCTACCAGATATTGGGCCTTACTGTCATTAGCATCCTAGCTCTTATGTTAGGCAAGTGTTGCAGTCATACTGATCAGGAATACCATTTACAAACAAGAGTTTGTCTATCCTCTCCAATCCCTTTCCTGTGAATTCAATTAACCTGTCATGTAAACATTCATCTGCACCCTGGTGCACCTTACCCTTTCCATTTTGTTGTATGCCACAGGCTGTCCATCTATGAACACTTGCTTTAACCAGGCTTCAATTTTCCCCATGTCTAATTGGTCATCCTTGCTCATTTCCATGTAAAATTCTGACACATTCTCTTCCAAATGGAATGGCATGAAACTGACATCATCAGGCATTTTCTCCAGCTTTGCTGCCAATCTCATCTTTTACCCCCACACACACAAACACACACACATCTTTGTCATTAAACATCCTTATAATTTCACTGCTTATTATACCTCTCCCACTCCCTAACACCCTTCTGCCTCTCCTACTCCCTAACAACCTTCCACCTCTCTCACTCCCTAACACCCTCCCACTTCTCTGACTCCCTAACACTTCTGCCTCTCCCTCTGCTCTTGTGCCTCTTACTTTCATCTCTCACTCTCAATATCTTAATATTTTGTGCTTCTAATTCACTCTTTTATAAATATTTGTTCATAATTTATGTTAAATAAGATTACATTTTTTTTCTTTTGCTCATTACAATTTATTCGGGTATTTTTTTGTCAAAATTACTGACCAGATTGTCAATTAAGTCATGTATGAAATTTACAAGGGTTATTAACATTGTTAATTTCTATTTTATATAATAGATTTACTTCTTCAAAGTAAACTTGTTAATTATTTGAATTTTTATCATTAAATCCTTGCTACACCATTCAAGATAGCAAGAGAAAAGGCAAAAGCTATTTAATCTGATCTAACTTCTCTTTGTAAACCTACAAAAAAATACAAAAAACTGACTGTTCTTGTTTCAGAAGTAACAATTATTTCTTTGAATATTACTGAACTTGTACTTATTAAAGCTGCCTGCCAATGTAGTGCTGTCCCACATCCAATAGATTACAGATGGTATACAGGAGCATATATATTTACCAGAGTGGCACCTCCTTTTACTACTTGCTATTCCTACTTAGTCTGGCTTCCATCTTACATTCTTTTTTCTACAGAGTACAGGAGAAATACATCCTGCATAGTGATAAGACATTAGTAGCAGTGGTGTTTTCATATATCTAATGTCTTACTATTATGTGGAAGGTCTTTCTGTTGCACACTGTATATATTCTTAGATACACTTAACAATATATTGTGAATTAATAGTGGTAAAACTATAACACAATTTTGGAGTTTGAATTGCTATCAGGTGTTTGCAAGAACTTGAGTAGCTATAACCCCTTTTCTTATTAAGATTAATTGTTATAATTGTCTCTTTTATAGTGCGTTTATCTAGTTTTTATTTTTAAATTCAAAACCTCACTTTTGTGTTTACCTTTTTATCAGAAATTTTTAACAAATGTTTATATGACCTGCGAAAGTGATTGAAATATTTATTAATTAATTCATTTTTTTTCTTCAAAGTGAATTATGATTATCTTCGCTTAGTTCCCTAATACCTAAAGACCTTATAAAATATTGAATACCCAGCCATAAATATATTTTATAAATCAGATCAAAACAAAAACTTACCTTTGATAACATTTATATAAAATCTGACATGTACGAGTTTGTAAAATTTAATTTAAGAATTGATATGGCAGGTTTTCACCATGTTTACTCAATATCTAAAACATCAGTTAGTTTTACTGAAGTTTCCTTTATGGTATTCTTTACTTATGAATCCTATTTTAATAACTTTTATGCATAAATGCTAAGTGTCTATTAATCTGAAACAATACATTAAACCATACAAAACATTTGAAATATCCATTACAGAAAATTTGGAAAACAAATTAAAATTTCATGTTCAATAAATTAGCAATATAATTCTCATGCATATTATGTTTATAAAAGTATGTTTGAAGTTGGAATTTCTTTGGCTTTGCACCAGTTTTTCATACATCTTTCCCATTAAAATTTGCTTATGTACTTGTAAATGTTTAGTGGAGAAGTAGAATATTTTTGGTTATGTTCAATTCCATCCAAGGAATGTTTAACCTTTCAGTAGGTTCCTTGTACTCTATAACTGGCAATATACTGGTATCTATTTGTGAAATCCAAAATCTGATGAGAGCTTTTTCTTTTATATAACAATGACAATTAAAATTCAAAATTCAGCATACATTGATTGACTAGGTCATATTTCTGAAATAATTGCAATGGATAACATTAATTACAAAGTTTTTCTTTACTTCTTTCTGAAACTTAAGGCTAACTTTGATCATGTATCAGTAACATAAACTGCCAAGCTGTAAGTTCTCTTGGAAAATAAAGTGTTGTGTTGTGCCTTCAAAAAGTTCTTAAACCATTTTTAAATATAATTTACTCATCTAGTATTGTATTTAATGTAATTCATGTGTTTTCCTTACCAAACACATGACAGTAACTACAGATTAATTGGTATTTACAACTGAACTCTTCTATCTATGCTTCTGATTCTTCTCATAATAGGAATTTTAATGCACAGTAATGTCACAATGAACTCTGTACACTTTATGAATTGTCACTCCAGTAGCAATACTTAAACATGCTGTATTTGTAGTTTATATATGTTTACTATCTATAGCCTTGACCTGTTCCTCTCAGTTCAAGGTTGATTTCAGTTAGGACCCAAAGGAGAATCTATCCTAAACTCATCCAATAGTAGCAAAATGTGGTACATTGTGTTTTCGGTGCAAATTAACCTTGTTCATATAACAGGCAGTCTAGCTTATATGGTATAACGATTTGTTTGATCTATGCAATATTGTTGTAAAATAGTAATGAACAATCAAAGTTGACAAAAAAGTTTCAACTGAAACAGAAGGCAATCACAACTTTGTTGAAAGAGTTATGTTTGCTGTCTACTGAAGAGTTCCCACCTCAACCAAGCGGGTTCTATTTATACTCGTGTGGACATCACATCTGCCCCCTCCTTTGTATTCAGATTGTTTCCTTCTTCTTACGAGCTGCTGCCTGCATACCTTCGGGGTTTTCTTATATGGCGTTTTGTTCGTCTTAGGGCTATAGGGATATCTGCTTCTTCCTTCTCCTCGTCCTCGCTTTCTCTCTCATGTTCTATATTTTTCTGCCCCCCAAGGTCGTCGTTGAAAGGGAAGTCGTCATCCCTTGGTTGTTGGCAAGTCCTGTCTTCGGGGATTCTTTTCATTTGTGATGCGTGTCATAAAATAAGTTTGTCACTTCGCATTATAATTGCAGATTCACCTCTGCGTTCTTTTACTCTCCATGGTGTTGGGTGGTAAACTGGCGTTAGCTTGTTGTGTTTACTTTGTTTAAGTAGTATGACATCTCCGGGTTCTATGTTTAGCTTTATTTTTCTGATCTGTGCGATCTTTCAATCTGTCTTTTCCTTTTTTGTCTTTTTGCCGTGCTGTTCTCCAAGCTTGGTTTTCAGGCCTCTTCTGTAATCCTGGTATGTTGATGTTTACTTCCCTACCCATGAGTAGCTTAGCTGGAGTTTCTCCCGTCATGGCATATGGACTATTTCGGTAATACATTAGGAATTTTCCTAGATGTTTTCTCCAGTCCTTTCCTTCTGTGTTCATCGCCCAAATGGCTTTCAACATGGTTGCGAAGAACCGCTCAATCTCCCCATTAGCTTGGTGCTGGATACCCCATTCTTTGCAGAAGTGCTTAAACTCTGAGGATATGAACTGGTGTCCATTATCTGAAACGATAATGGCTGGAATGCCATGTGTATAGAAACACCTTTGGATTGTCGATATGATTGTATCAGCCCTAGTGGATTTGGTAACAAATGCCTCAGGCCATCTTGATCCCGCATCGATTATTCCGATTACATAATCCCCGCTAGGGAAAGGCCCACAGATGTCTACGTGGAGTATTTCCCAGGGGCCTTTCATTTCAGCCATATGCACCGGATGGTGGTTTCCCCTTGGATCTAATGTTGTGCACGGGATACATCAGCTTATGGCAGCCTCTATGTATTTGTCTATATTGGGCCACCATACCTTAGTTCTAAGCAGGGCTTTTGTTTTCATTATCCCCATATGTGTCTCATGTGCCAATTTCAGGATTCGTTTCTGTAGGTTTTGGGATATGATGATTCTGGCTCCGCGTATAACTACGCCTCGTTTTGTTGTCAGTTCATTCCTCACGTGTTTAAAGGGTTCCGTTAACTTATTGGTTCAGTCGTTTTGTTGTATTGCCTTTTTCACTGCTGTGACGGTTGGATCCCACTGAGATTCCTCCATTATTTCCAATAAGGTGATTGATTTTGGAATGCTGTTAGCTACAACCATGTTGATAAATCTTTCGGCAATCTCTTCTTCGGGTGAGACTATTTTTTCATACTCCATAGGTTGCTGAGAGAGTATGTCCACCGGGTTATCTTCACCGTTAATGTGTTTTATTGTATAATCATATTGTTGTAGACGTAAAATCCATCGCAAAATTCACGCAGAGGGGTTACCTTTAGGATTGAAGATAGTTGTTAATGCTTGATGGTCGGTCATTATAAGAAAGTTCTTTCCATAAAGGTAAGTGGAATTTTTCGCAAGCCCATACAATTGCTAGGGCTTCTTTTTCTAATTGACAGTACCGGCGTTCACCTTCGGTTAAAGTTCTGGATGCATAGCTGATGGGGATGAGTATCCCTTGTTTGTTTTGGCAAAGTATTGCTCCTAGTCCTACGGGACTGGCATCTACTATAACAGATTTTTGCAGTTTTGGATCAAAGTGCATGAGCGATTTGCTCTGAATGACTGCATTCTTCAACATGAGAAAACAAGATTCTTCTTCCTCCGTCCATGTTTGCTCGTGTTAACTTTTTTAATGGTTCGCTGAGTGTTGCCAGTCGTGGAATAAACTTTGCGAGGTAATTGATTAGACCTAAGAAACTATGTATATCCTGGACGTTTATGATTGCTTTTATTTTTGAGTCTTTCGGTATGATCCCTGTATTGGACACTATAAAACCATAGAATTCGATTTCTTCACTATGGAATATACTTTTGTGCTCTGCAATTGTGAGGTTGTTTTCTTTCAATGTGCCTAATACCATATCTAGGGTTCTGTTATGTTCTCTTGTGTCTTTGCCCCAGATTAGAATGTCGTCTGCCCCATTGCAGCTGTTAGGGATTTTCTGAAGGATTTGTTGAAGCAATTGTTGCCCTTCTTCGGCTGTGGATGTAATGCTCATAACCATTACCTTATATCGGTATATTACAGAGTTGCATGAAAAGGTAGTGATGTCTCTAGATTCAAGATCCAGTTCTATTTGGTGGTAATAAGAGTTTAGGTCGATTTTTGAGAAAATGTTTGCATTGCCAATTTCACTCAGTAACTGTTCAACTGTTGGTATTTGATAGCGGGTGCGTTTCACTGCTTTATTTGCCATGCGTAAATCGGCACATATTCTAATTTCTCCGTTTGGTTTCGGTACTGCTACTAGTGGTGAAACCCACGGAGTGGGTCCTTCCACTCTTTCGATGATATCATTTTCTAGCATTTCATTGATTTTTTTTTTTTTTCCTCTGCTGCTTGTTGGATATGAAATGGTGTCCATCTTGCCGGTTGTGCAACAGGTATAACATTGTCATCTATTCTAATTTTAAGTTGAAAATTTTTCATTCTTCCTAATCCTTCCAACGAGGGTAGGTGTCAATCTAGAATTTCTTTTGTTGATTTCGGGATACTTTTTGTTGTAATCGATTTCACCTGTGGGGTGGTGATAAACCCTAATTCAATGCTGGCCCGCTTACTTAATATGTTACCACCTTGATATGCCTTTGTAACGAATACTTTGTGGGCTTTTCTTCTGGGACCATTCATCAGCGTTGCGAAAAATTCTCCTCTTAGTGGTATTGGAATATTCCCATAGGCTTTTGGTTTACAATTTGTTTCTTTTAATGTTAAGTTTGGCCGTACTTTAAGGATTTCTTTGAACATTTTACCGTTGATATGTTGATGTCTGCTCCCAAATTCTATTAATATTCCGACTGGTACGTCGTCAATATAGACAATTTCGCTATCTGTTGAATGAATAGGTTTCACCTGAAAAACGAATGCCTGGCTGTCTGAATTATTCGGATTCGTCTATACTGGTTGGACGTAATTGTGGCCGTCTGGCATCTTCGTTTTCCCTTTACCACTATTCCTTTTTTTTAAGCATGTTTTTTCGAAGTAACAGTAGTTACATTTTTTCACAAATGCTGGGCATTTTGTTTGACCATGTGTGTGGTTGGAACCATCACACCCGTAGCATTTTGTAACTGTTTTTAATGGGTTGTTGTCCCTGGATAGTTTCCTATACCCACTGTTATCTCGTTGTTGCTTGTAATTGGTTGTAATTTTGTGGAAATCTGAGTGCTCTCTTTCATTCTCTTCTATTTGTTTTGCTTGTGTTTCAGTGGATTCAAATATGAATGCTCTTTGAAGTGCTTCCTCTACTGTTAAATCAGTTTCTTTCAAATACGCATGGCGTAATTTGCTTGACGAGCATTTTTCTATTAATTGGTCCACTATAGCCTTATCCAGGTTGTAGTCACCAAAGTTGCATTTTACTCCTTGTATGCATAGACGGGTGACATAATCATGTGTTGACTCCCCGTTTTCTTGACTAAGCATCCTGAATTTATGTCTTTCAAAGACTGTTTTCTGGATGAAATATTCGTCCAGTGCTATTTTTGTTGTTTTGTATGTAGGCTCTGCTTGGCCTGGTGGTATCTCCGGTGTTAAGGTTTTGAGGATATCTTTCAGTTTCTTTCCCCCGTAAAATCGGAAGAGTGATAGTTGTCGTTTATCATCCGATATATCAAACGCTGTAAATGCGTCTTCGATATGTTCACTCCATTCTCTCCATGCTTGCTCCTGGTTGGAGTCTTCCCAGTCTAGGGGCTCTATTGTTGGCATAGAGAGAGCCATTTCTTTCAAAATAATTTATTTTCAAAGTTTGTTACTTGCGTTGTTGTTGAATTCAAGTACTTTTTTTTTTTTTTTGCTGTTGAGGGGGTAATGTTTCATTAATTCGAGGTTTTACTTGTGTTGTTGTTGAATTCGAGTACTTTTTTTTTCCCTTTGCTATTAATTCGAAGCTTGTCAAATTATCTCATTCTTGTCGCCAGGTTTGCTGTCTACTGAAGAGTTCCTACCTCAACCGAGTGGGTTCTATTTATACTCGCGCGGACATCACAGTATGAGATGATTTTTGCCCTTGATTTTTTGAAATTGTACACTTTTTCTGACATTCCCCTACACAGAATTGACAAAATGAGGCCATTCATATTAAATCATTATAAAGAAGGTGGTGCTATTCCAAGTGTCAATTATGTTAGGCAACTTCATCTACCAAAATTGTTTGCTTGTCACTTTTCTACCCTGAAAGTCAAGCTTGCTAATCAATCAATCAGCATCATAACATATGAAACAACTGACTGTTATGACCACAGCATTTTGAATGTAATTACAAGCATTTGTGGGGAGTCATTTCTCATTGATGTTGTAACCTTGGGAGAATGCAATCATCAAACTGTAAGTCAGGCATGCATTCAAGCTGTAACTCATACGGATATTACATTTGAGGATATTATTGCCTTTGTAACAGACTCTGCACCCTATTGCAAAAAAGCTCATAAGGAAATGTTGTCAAATGTCTTTGTTAACAGTTGACATGTGTTGTGCTTAGCACATATTTTAAATCTTGTTGATGAAGTATTTTCACACTGGCCAGCATTTGATAATGTTACCCAGCTCACTACTTTCATCAAGTCTTTTTTAAAAAGCCCAGTGAGGTAAAAGCAATATTTAAAATGGCTTGAAGGTTCCTTGCCTAAGGAACAAGTGAAACTACCCCCTGTACCAGTGACAACCAGATGGGATTCCTGGTTTAATGCAGCCAAATGTCACTCATCCTTTGTACAGTTTTATGAAGGATTCTTTAAGCAATAAAAGAGCCATGGCCTTGCCATATATAGGATTCTAGAATTAGTAGATAATGGTCGACTACATCATGCCTCTTACCATAATTTGTGCCTAAATCAGCATTTTATGAATGAGAACTGCACTCGTTTAATAACAGCTTAGAAGAAACTAACTCTCTGCTTGCATGTGTTGTATATAACATGATGGCGGATTTAAAACAGTATTTGCATACTGGTATATCAAAATGAACATTTGGCCTAGAAACTGATCAGCTTCTGTCTGAACTAAAAAACACAGAGTTCAAATTTCCAAGATTTTTTCAGCACATCTTTTTCAAAACCGAATAAATACCTGGATACCCACCCTGTGTATAACTTTTACAAGGCAGCTCGCCTTGATCCTAGACAGCTACCCTGTATAGGCCATGATTTAGACAGTTTTGCAGCCATCAAAGACTTGCAATGTCCTTCTACTGATCTTCTTGAAGAATTCCAAATGTATATGAATTACCAAGATGATTTACCAAATCCTTTTAATATCCCATTTTGGAATGCAAATAAGAGCAGATTTCCTCTTCTGGAACAGATTGCCAGTAAGGTCATATGGATGCCTGTTACTAGCATAGATGCTGAACATTAATTTAAATTAAGTTAAAATTTACTCAATAAACAATATGAAAGTCTTATCCCTGAGAACACCAAGCAACTCACAATGTTGTATTACAATGGAGATTTAGTGGAGAGATTTGAAGATTACCCAAATTAAGAAATTAGCAATTTTAAATTTGAGCAGTATTTCAACTTGGGATAAGTTGTTTTATTTAAATTTTGAATTAATGTCTAATTTGTTTTTTGATATTTTGTTACAAAGATCCAGTTATTATGGTTTAATTACTGCTTTGTAAAATTTTAGTCAAAATCTTTGACTTTATTCAGATATTTCTTATTGATATTCAAGTTATTTGCTGTTGATACTTTAAATGTGATTTTTATATTATGAATCAATCTAAATCCTTTTACTTGCAAAATTATAAATAAATCAATAAATCAATCTAAATCCTTTTACTTGAAAAAACAAAAACAATTTGCATGTGTTTTGAACATGTTAAAGAAGTTTTACCTCAAAGATATGCACTGTAACATTCCATTGTTTTATTGTCTAGTCATCTTACATTTTTTTATTTTTATAATTTATTTTTGGACTAAAAATTAAAAAAAAGATTTGTAGATATTTGCTATTTCTTTATATGCAATAAAACTTTGAATTATATTTTTGTTTTCAGCTTTAATAATAATTATAGCATACTGTATTACAATTTTCTCATAAAATACTATAAAAATGGAAAAGATGAAATTTCCAAAAGTAAAAAACGGAAAAAAAGAACAGAATTTACCAAAAGTGGAAACGGAATCAAGGAAAATTTTAAACAGAAAATCAGGGGCCCTACATCTATGCCAATGTTCTTGGTACATTCACAAGATACCAAAGATACAATTTTTTTTTCTTTTCTTTTCATACCATGCTTAAAATGTTAACTGCTATTCTGCCCTGGCTTACATGCTTATGCAAGCACCTTTCTTTATTCCATGCACTCTTTCATGTTCTTTATCTATTATTTGGATTAAATATTATTTGGATCAATTTTTTTTGGGGGGGGGTCTTTGAAATTCTAGCTCTTAATATCTTCCCTACCTTTTTAAACAAGTGATTTACACTATAAAAATCAAATCATTTTTTTTATTGTTGTTCACTGGTACAAGGATAACTGCTTGTTGGGGGATGTAGTATTTTGCATTTCTTTTTTTTTTTCTTTTTCAACTATGTATTCATAGAAATGAACTTCAAAAAAATTTAGATTCTGTAATTTACTATTTTACTTGGTCGTATCAGAGCCAGAGAAGTGAATAATAAATATCAGCTGTTTATGAACATAGACTCAAGCCTTTGTTTGTTCTTTAATCCTGAATGTCTTTGTTTACAAAATTATCATGTCATAAATTAATTTCAATGAGTCATGTTAAATTTGCTGTTGCCAAAATAAACTTTTCCACAATCATAAACTTCAAATATATATGCTAACCTCCATGACAGTGACTCGTTGCACCTTCTTGTTCTAACATTCTCAGCTGATATGAAGTGAAAAGACAATATTGAATTCATTGCTAGCTCTGCTGCTAAGAAAGTTAGTTCATTGTGTCATCCTAAGAAGAATCGGCAATATTATTGATCCTGACCTGGCATCTTTGCTTCAGTCACTTTCCCGCCAACATAATGTAGCTTCCCTGTGCCTTTCCTATAAATAATCTCATGGTAATTGTTTGGTGAACTCTTCACTATGGTACATAGACTTTATGAATTTAAGAGCAGTACTAGATTGGTGGCAAGGTCTCATCAATTCACAGATAAATTGGCTAGATGTAACCATAAGTTCTATGCTAACAGATTCTTTTCTCACATTTCTTTTTTGTGGAAATCTATTCCAGCTTCATGCTTTCTAGCCAACTTTGATCTTCAAAGATTTAAGTGCATTGTCAATTGTTATCTCTTGTCTTGATTACTCTTCTGCCCTCCTCGCTCACTAACGCTTCCCTTCTGCCCTCCTCGCTCACTAACGCTTCCCTTCTGCCCTCCTCGCTCACTAACGCTTCCCTTCTGCCCTCCTCGCTCACTAACGCTTCCCTTCTGCCCTCCTCGCTCACTAACGCTTCCCTTCTGCCCTCCTCGCTCACTAACGCTTCCCTTCTGCCCTCCTCGCTCACTAACGCTTCCCTTCTGCCCTCCTCGCTCACTAACGCTTCCCTTCTGCCCTCCTCGCTCACTAACGCTTCCCTTCTGCCCTTCTCGCTCACTAACGCTTCTCTTTTTTCTTGTTCTTCCACATTTAGTAACTCTTTGTTTTAGTACCTTGCATGAGGTGATATGATTAAAAAAATTCTCTAGTTTCTTTAAACATCCAAAGATTTTCTGTTTATGTTTAAAATCATGGAATTTACAAAAAAATAAAATTTCATTTAAAGTATTTCAATATTGTAATAAATAATTATAAAATGATTTTTTTTTTTTTTTTTCACTCTTATAACATATTTTATCATAATTAAGAATTTCCAGTACTAAGTTCTGCACGTTCTTTTATGATAAATGTAAATCCAGTCCATCTGTCTGTAGTTTTTGAGTCTATGCATCTGTATGTTTTTATTTATGCAAGAATCAGTTTCTTTGAAATCTTCAGCAGTGTGACTTGTTTTCTTTTTTTCTTTTTCTTTTTTTTTTAAGTGTTTCTAGTTTGGTACTGAATGCACAGTCAACATTTTAAAAATAAAATGACATTAAGGTAATGAAATCTGAACTAACTCTTATATGACTTCACTATCTTGTTGCCCACTCAGAGATCTAATAGATAGCAGGTGACATTTATTTATTTTAAAATATTTTCCCCATATACCCCCAGAGCTTATTCAGACAACTCTGTCTATTGATTTTGCACTTTTGACTTTTTAAATTTTTAGACTTTTTAGATTCTCTGAGCACTCCCTTTTATTAAGACATCACCCATTTATTGCATATTGAGTACATTTCTGACCTCTACCAGTTATTAAGACACCCTATTGCATGAGGCACCTAAGATTAAAATAAGAACTAGAAAAAGTACACTAATTGTTTGTTGTCTTTTAAAACAAGGGATTGCCAAATTCATCATAGTCTATTCGAATCAAATAGATTTTTAGCCAGATATCTTTTGAAATTTTAATTTTAGTTCTTGTTTTGAATTTGGAGGTTTTCCTTTGGCTGCAGATTAATGAAACTTGTTTTATAAAAATAAACATAAGTGCATAGGTGTTGAAAGGAAATTTAACTTTAAAAGATGATTATATTTTTAATGGATAAGTTTCTAGTGTGTGATTTAGTTAAAAAAAATTAATATCAAACAAAATCATCTTGTCCTGATTGCCCTAACAATTGAGTTTTACCAGATTTTACCACTTGAAATTCTTTTGCTATTCAGGAAATATTTGCTCAACTTAACCTTGTCTCTTTTCCTCCTAGTTCTTTCAGCATATATAGATCTCTAGTTTGTCATCTGCTTTGCTTTTCTTCAAATACAATCAGTAAAACCTTACATTAAAATATTTCAACCTAATATTTACTTTGATTTTTTTTTTTTCTTTAAATCCACAATGTGGAATATAACAAAACTAATGTAACTGAAAGAGGTAATGAAAATTTAATGGAATCTACACAGGATTTCCAAACAATATCTACTATTACAAATTAAATGTATATATCCATGAGAATGTAATTGAACTAATGAACAGAGAATGAAATGCAAAGAGAAGATATAGAAAAAAAGTAGATTGTTAAGAAAAGTTATAACATCACCGTAAATCATTTGGTACTGAAATATAACCGTGACTATTGTAATAGTGTTAAAATCAGTGTATAGCTAAAATCTTGTCTGTATATACTGAATTTAAATGAGTTTTATTACTAAAATAAACCAGGATCATCTAGTCTACTAATAAGCAAGAAGTCAACTGTTTAATCTGATACTAACTTAATTTTCTTTTTAATTAGAATCAGGATTAAATGTTTGGCTTCTTGCTTATCAACCATATAGTTATCCCTTAGTATGATTTTTATTGTATTCAAAGCAATGCAAGATGTCTTGCACAAGATACTGCCTAAGAAGCTAGAGGCAAATACATGCCAACTTCATCAGACAATCAGGCTAAGGAGCCATATAACAAAAACTTATCTACATTCTGATGAATAGAACATGCAGCAGAATTAAACTGGAAATAGTTCAAGAACAGTGCAGCAGAATTAAACTGGAAATAGTTCAAGAACAGTGCAGCTTCATTAAAGAAACTGGAACAAGGAATTCAATATTTATGCTCAAACTGATATCAGAAAAAGCAATGAAAATTTGAAGGGATGTATACCTATGTTTTATAGATTATGCAAAAGTGTTTGACAAGGTACATCACAAAGAACTGTTTGAACTGCTAGGTAAGTTTGATTTATTTGGGAAGGATATCAGAATAATCCAGAACCTACACTGGCAGCAAACCACCTGCATATGGATAGAAATTGAATTCAATAAATACACAAAAATAGAAAGGGATGTAAGACAAAGATGTCTTCTCACTGAACTTATTCAACCTTTACAGTGAAGCAATCTTGAGAGAATTAGAAGTCCTACCAGGATTCATTATTACACAAGCTTAGCTTTAGATATGCAGATGATAATGTTGATAGAAGAAAGGAACTCCTACAGAAAGTAGCAGAGGAAAACAAGAAGAAAGGACCAAAACATCAATTGTAAGAAGATAGAATGTATGGTGATCAGCAAAAGAAACAGCCTGACATACAAATTACAAATACTAAAATTAAACCAGTGCAAAAATTTAAATATCTAAGAAGAGTTTTAACAGAAGATGAAAAATGCAACACCAAAAACCAAAAGCATATTGGGATAGCAGATGCTGCTTTCCAAATGTTAAGGAAAGTAATAAAAAACGGGACAGTTTCATTGGAAACAAAGAAAAGAGTAATGAACTATTATATAATATTGGTACTTCTATATGCTGGTGAATGCTGGACTATCTGATCCTAGAGTACAAAGAGACTTGAAGCAACAGAAATATGGTTCTGAATCATTCCGTGTCAAATCAACCATAACCGACGCAGTTTGTCTTTTTATTTCAGATTTGGTACACTTATAGAGCTTCATAATAGAAATTGAGTGGTGCTTATTTTACATGTCTAGGTCAAAAGGTTCCTGCGATATAATCCTTTGAACCTTGCCAAAAAGGTGAATTTTGGAAAATAGTCAGTTTGAATATCAATATCTCATTTGTTTTTTCACCCACAAAGCTGAATTTTAAACCATTTTAAAGTACTTGGATAGATCTAAAAGGTGTTTTTTTTTTTTTTTTTTTTTTTTGTTTTTTAAGGTCAAATAATGATTTAACCTTAACCTTTGACCTTTAATTTACAAAAAGTGTTTTTTTTTTTTTTGTTGTTTGTTTGTTTGTTTGTTTTTTTTGTTTTCTTAAATCTGACAACAAATTTGTCTGCCTTGTAGCAAGATACATGCAAAATTTTGTGGTGGACTTTTGGCCATGGCCTGAGTTACAAGGGTTTTATGGTGTTGGGCCAAATTCAAAATGTGGATTTTGGTATTTGCCACTATATGCTAACATTCTCATATCTCCCGTGCTAGTCAAGTTGTAAATCTTTAGAAAGCTCTTTCAATGCTTATTAATATTGCATAAGAACTATTATCATAAAATCAGCAGAATTTGTGCTATTTGTGGTTAAATGTTAAGCAATTCGGTGGAAAATAAACAACCTTGTTTTTGGTTTTGTTTACCTTTTTATTATGCAACAAAATAGATTTTTATATGAAAAAGTGGCATAATGAAAATAATTATTTAAAAAAGTGTCATGAATTAATGTTAAGATAACAAAGTAATATGAAAATATGCAACATGATGTTAATGGTTATCAAATTTTTGTTGACATTTCACATGGTACACTAAATTCATGAAACAAATTTTCAGTTTTTATATATATATATATATATATATATATATATATATATATTTAGAAAATTAAATTTTGATCTGAAAATGTGATACATTGAAATGAATGTTTTTAAAAAATATTAACATTTACAAAGAGATTAACAAGCAAACTTGTTTTTCTGCTTGTTGGAATACATGATACAAATAGAAAATAAAAATTAGATATGCAAACCACTTACTTTTTCACTTAAATTTTTTGTGATGACCAACCTTGATTGTGTCTCTATTTAAGGTTATTTCAAGAAATTCTCTTTCCTAAAATATTTGAAAGATTTTCCATCACAATTTTTGAACGTTTATAAGTTCTTCCAGTGTCAGTTATTGGATCAACTAAACTAAGAATATCAGAATAATTTAAAATTAATATATCTGAATGTGGCAGACAACTGAAAAATTGAGAAGAACCCTTTGGTTGTAAAAATGTCAATTTTACCTCTTCATTATCAGGATATTTTTCAAGCATACATCCGAACCATCAATTCCTATCATAGATTGCTGTAACAAATCCTTTAATATTTTCAAGCTTTATATTGTCCCATTTTATAATTTTAATTATTTTTCTTTCATTCTGAATTGACACCATTTTTATTTCTAACTCTTCCTGTGACACAGGAATAAAGCTGTGTCGTTTTTGACTTCCTGTAATTGTTGAGTAACTTTTTATTCTATTTTTCTAATATTTCTGCTTCATTTGTCCAATTATTTGTTAAGGAATACAACATTTATGCTTGAAATGTTTTTTCTTGTATAATCAAACAACTGTCAGGCTTTCTTTTGCTGCTAATCTCTTAATAGTGCCACCTAACCCATCATATGGTCCTTTTCAATGAGATGTAGCAAAAAAGTGCCACTCTGCATCAATACCAAAGTCAGCCCTATGGTTGCACAAACTGATAAAATTTTTATGTGAAGCAGCACCATCAGAGAAATCAATTTTTTTTTTATTTTTAAATTAAGATTTTTTTTGTCATTACTTCTATAAGTTTTCTTTGGAACAAATGGACAGCTACTGTGTCATGCTTGAGACTATCTGATATAATTACAATATTAATATACTCCAGCTCGTTGTCATTTCTGTAATAACAGTCAAATTGATGTAATGTGGATTGATAATTATTCTGGTGGAAGCCTTGTGTAGCATCCTGCAAAATAAATAATTCTCAGTAAAATCTGCAATAACAATGACTTCACCATCAATCAAATAACTTTTCTTATTAGAACAAAATTGTGATTGTTTGGTAATGAAATCATGTTTTTCAAGGTTTGAAGGCTTGCACAAAAAGTTTCAATAAATTCTTTAAATGATATTGTTCATCTTGAGTCAGTATGCCAAGATCAGCCACCATGTAGATTCCCACAAGAAACAATTTATGAAGTTGTGCTGGTTATAAAAGTGAAGAAGTCAGCAGAGTGATGTCTGGAAAAAATGACTATAAGACAGTCTTAAAGAATGATAGAAGAGTTCAAGAAAAATAAGTATCCTTTACTCTGTAACCTGAAAAAGAAATACCAATTATTTAAATTAAAAAAAATCCTAAAAGAATTGTTTTTTCAAAATTTGCTGTGGGGACTCATCTTGGCATACTGAATCAAGATGAACAATTTCATTTAACAGATTGCCACCAATGCCTAACTGCTGTTACATGCAATGAAGCAACATCTAACTGCTACTTGAGTGACTGCTCAACTTGCCATTATATCCTATGTCACAGTAGAATTTGACTATGCATTTTCATATAACAAAATATTACAATTTTATTGTTTATAATTTATTTTTATATTTAAACATTAAAAGTAGATGGTGCTAAAATCTGAAAATGACTATTGGTTCAGTGATAAAATCAGTGGACAGCAATAAGTAAAGTCCAAATATTGAGTTCAAATGCACTTCAGAATTAAAATACAACAAGGATTATGAATTCTATTGAAGGCAAGAGATACAGGGGAAAGCTATTCATAACCTACCTAACAAACTTGTTTAAATGGTTGGCAGAACAGGGATTAAGAGAGATAGCAAAAAGATAAACTTTACTAAGGTCTACAAAGAACAGGAAGAAGCATGATCAGATGATGTATTTAAAATTAGTACTTAAACATTTTTTCTTGAAAGTTATTTTAATTTCAGTTGGAGCATCTATTTTACACTTTATAATTTAACCTGTTCATAGGTGAAACTGTTATTAGTTATTGATGTACAAAATATTAAAAACCATTTCCTGTGAAAACTAGAGATTTTGTTAGTTCCTTGGTCTTAGCAACTTCACTTTGATAAAATGTGTTAGTAGATATTGTTTGGAAATCCTGTGTAGATTCCATTAAATTTTCATTACCTCTTTCAGTTACATTAGTTTTGTTATATTCCAACTCATAACTCAAATTCTTATTTTAACAATTTTTGCAAAATGAGACATAATTGTATGTCCCCCCCCTTCTTTCTCTCTCTCTCTCTCTCGCCCATCCCCCTTGAAACAAATTGCACAAAGAAAGCCACTACATTTCACCTATAAATAATTCTGTTATGGAGTAGATTTTTTTTTCTTTTCTGCTAATGTTGGCACTTATATTACCAGCACATACTGAATCAATGAAGACTGTTGAGATACTGAGTCAGTGTTGGATACTTTGGCTGAGAAAACTGGACTTCTGTAACTGATATAATCTTAGTGTTTTCCAAAAAGTTGTCTACTTTCTGTGGCACTAACTTAAAAAAGGCTCTTGTTATTGCTGTTATTATAAAAGTAGTGAGAATTCCTTAAAAATATTGACTACTAATGAAAATCCATATTTAATTTTCTTTTTTTTAACTAATGATTTTAAGTAATAAAGTCTCAAGTAAAAATACAGATTTGTATAAAATTTGTAGTTACTTTTCATGCCCTTGTTTGGAAAACACTGGAGCTCTTCTAAATGAGTGAATAAGACTAGCAGCTGAAGACTTGTGATACTCAACTCTAAATACACTGGGTGTTTTGTGTTTAGAGTCATAAAATGAAACTTTTCTTTAACAAATTAGTCATCTGTGTTTTTCTTTCTTGGATTTTGTGGATTCTAAATTTTAACAGACTAAAGTTGTCTCAGGAAATGATATAAAATTATTTGATATAGAATTTTACAAGTACCAGATATTTGCAATGGTATATAAAAAGAAAAAAATAATTTTTTTTAAATAACTAGATCAGCTGAAGTATCATAGTACCATATATGCTCAAATATAGTGTGAGTTTTTTATCATTTTTATGATTATACCCTGATGTATGTTAATATATACAATATATATTAACATACATCAGGGTATGTTTCAAATGTGTTCTTTTAATTAGGACTTCATAGTTTCAATTACTTTTTAATTACTGTGTACAAGTATGTTTTTCGTAATAATATCAATAAATTGTATAGCAAAAGAACAAATTTTTGTTTTATTTCAGATAGTTGGGAGGTGGAAGGTTCTCAAAATGCAGTAGAAGCCTTATGTTCAGAAAGTAATGTTGTATTTTTGAACAATGACTAAAAACTTTATCAAACAAAGCAAAAGTTAAACTTATCCAGAGCATAATAAATGCTCACAATGAAATTGTTTCTTTTTATTCTTTATTGTATTCTGAATTGATCTCTTCCTTACTTCTAAAAGTCTTACTATTAAGAAAGTCTTCCAATGATTTGATTAAATGAAAATCTTAAGATGCTAAGCTAGTTAAATCAAGAGAATGTGGTAAAATATCTCAACTGAACAATTTGAAATTTCACTGAAAGTGGGCCTACATGGTATTTCTGAAGTCTAATTTGAGCATTTACTGTTAACATTTTACTTTTTATTATTTTCAGTAAAGATGCAATGATAATTTTACTTTTTCTAAAGAATCTCAGATATTTTCAATAAGGAATAAATTTTGCAGGAGGCTATTTTTTCTTTTAAATAATGTTTATATTCTTGACAAATTTAATTTCTGGGATGAGGGCTTATCATTATTACAATGAAACTAATGTCCTCATTTTCATTGTTATTATCACAACATTTTGCTCATTGTGTCTTCCAACCTTCAGGTGTCTGAGATCTTTCAGGGAACCCTTTATTCAATTTACAGAAGTAGATTGTTCTCATTTCTCTATCCATGTCTAGAGATACCTCATTTATTTCTAATTCTGTTTCTACTGATTTTGATTATATCCAGTGAATTAACATTTAATTAATGAATTGAGTGACATAGTAATTGTGAGTTCAATAAAATTCAAATACTTCAAGAAATCTGGAGGACACAACAGCCAAAACATTGTGATCATAACACCAAGACAAGGACATTAGTCCAATCTGTAAATAATATAAATAAATATATTTAACTGTTATATTTGAACAGATTTTCTTTCTCTTTCCAAAAATGAAACCCTGCTTTCTGAACAACCTAATATTCCTGATTACCAAACTAACATCTTGAAATTTACTCATTTCTTTAGACAATAAAACTTGTGTATTTGTGGATAAGTGCTGTCATTCCAAAATAGTGTTTACTATGATCAAAACTGCTAAATAGCACAAGAGATACTTAAGTATTAGATACCAATCCCACTAAAGAAAAAGAATTCCACATGGAATAAAAGAAACTGGCAATTACAATACAATCTTTAATGTTTAAATACTCTTATTTTAAAAATGCCAAGGTTAACCAAAGGAAATAGCTTCATTTTCTTAATCTTATTCTAACACTTTCGCCATAGCCCCTCAACCTCCGGCGTCTTACTCTCTGGGTTGAGGTGTCTACTCGGTCCTAACCGAACTTAAGGGAGTGGCCATAGGTCCCCTGAGCATCCGACTGGTCCACTAGTTTAATCCTGCTTTTCCTGCCCACGTTGTGATTTGTTTGATCCAGAAAGCAGAAGTGATGTTCATCCGTTCACAGTCAACTGAAGATGTAGACACGACTGGAGAGTCTGCGCTAAGAAATTTAGAATGCAGCAAAAAAAAAATTAATATCTGCAGAAAGCCGGACAAACAACTATTCAATGGTTGAATTAATATCTTTTATATAGCAGAAAAGAATAGTATAGAAAAACGGGTTACAGAAAAGAAAAGTATTTGACGTAAAAACTCATACACTGAATTCTAGACACTGAGAGAGTGTATTGTGATTAACTTGTTAAATCATCTCAGAACAATATACGACTCATGCAAAAGAGGGATAAGATTTCTGTGCGGGGCTTAAAGTTTACAGTGGCATTCCTCCTCTGCAGTAGTAACAGTAGTAGTAATATTCGTGGTAGCAGAAACAGCGGTACTTATATCAACAGTACATGTTAGCGGACACTTCGTTCCAATCTCTGACATCACTTCCTCTCCAACTCAACTCTCCACTGTCTAATTCTCTTCTCCAGTCTTGCCAAGAATTTTCTCCCATCTCTCACTTTCTCAGCATAACTGGAAGTGGTCAAAATGGTGACAATCTAAAAATGTACCTAAATTATAAAGGGAAGACAAAACACCAGAGGTTTGTACTGTAGCAACAGAACAATCACTTTTTACCAGAAGTGCATAGATGTACCTATAAGATATAACAATTGTGCTAGTGGATATTTGGTTAATAGTAATTTATAATAAATAAACAGATATTTGAATCTGAAATTTCCAAGAAAGTAATGTTAAACTGTTATTGAGCTGCTTTGAGTAACAGGTGCTTTATTCAATCTACAGGTGTAGACTGTAGAGATGTGTGGTTTAACCAAAGAACTGAATTTTTTCAGTTTCATCTTCACACTGTGAAACCACATTGAAATTTTTTACAAAACCAAAATCTTTCAATTTTTTAAGTGCTATATCACTACTGAGTGACTATATCCAAAGAAAGACTACTGAAAAAGTCTTTCAGATGTTAATAAAATTAAATTTTATCAAGATTTATACCATTGTAAGAGAAAAAGATTGAACAAAAATATGTTAAAAAAACATTTAATTGACTAGTTTTAAGAAATAAATGTGAAATCTACTTGTTTACAAAAGAAATGAAAAAAAACGGTAATACAACAGATATGACACTTGGAAATCATGTTTTCAAAACAGAAAAAAAGGAAAATATGACATGATGTCTGAAAAATGAAAATCTATTTCCATTTTTAAAAAAAAAACACTTTTTGGGGTAAAATTAAGTTAACAACAAAATAGCGAGTAAAAATAAAAAAAATTACTTGCTAATTTTGTCTTAATGTTATGAAGTCGGATTTTTTGTAATTGTTTTCTGGTAAGCCAATACATCAATCACGAAATAAGTTGTAAACAAGAAAAATGAATGAAGATCTTTTTTAATAAATTTATTTTTTATCTAGGGAATGCACCTAAATTAGATATTAAGAATAATTAAAATAGTTTTTAATTTCACTTTTAAAATGTGTATATTTCCAGATATGTGAGTCTCTAGTGTAAAATTGTTTTCTACAAATAAAATTGTTTCTATCTAGCAAATACACCTAAAATTAGATATTAAAAAAATAAAGTTTTAATCTCAGTTTTAAAATGTGTATATTTTCAAAACTGCAAGTCGTTTTGTTTTAAACCCAAAGTAAAAATTATTCTTTTTAGCCCGTAGTGTTTGGTGGGTGTTTGTTATTGTTCTGCCTATAAAATTCTTCTAAACAAGGAAAATTAATTCATTTTATTTTTACAAATATTTGGTTTTATCGTGTAAATACACTTAAGATTATATATTAAAATGATTATAAAATAGTTTTTAATTTCAGTTTTAAAATGTGTATAGAACAGGTGCTACTCGCAAACTTATAATAATATAAAAATGAAATTAAAAGCTTTTAATTATTTTTAATATTTAATTTTAGGTCTAGTATTCACTAGATAAAAAATTTATTTGGGGGGGGGGATAAAAAATTGATTTTTCCTTGTTCAGAAGAAATTTATTTGTAAAACCCTAATAACAGTTGACTGGCATACCAGAAAAGAATTGCCGTATTTTTAATAATTTTAAAAATTAGGTTTCATTTTAAAAGCCACATCATAAACTAATTTCTGGAGAGCTATACCATTTTATTTTCTCTCTCAAAAATATGTTGTCCAAAGACACAAATATAGATATTTTATGTGACTATTTCTTTCGTATTTTACCAATTTGTTAATAAATATGGTAGTTATTTATAGTTGACAATTTATTCGAGAGTTTAATAAACTTTAATCCAAGTCATGAATTCTATGACTAAATTACCTTTAAAACCTAAAAACTGACTTTAGATGAACAATTCCTACTTTATTACCCACCCTGATTTGCGGTTTTCAGTTTCCAGTGGTCTTTAATGCATGTTTATAAATTTTTATTACCCTTTAAAACCAAATATTGACCCCCCCTTACACACCAATTAACAGGCTTCCACAATGACAGATGTTTAAAAAAAAAAAAAAAAAAAGGGGGGAAACACTCAAAAGTTGAAAATTATATGGGGCATTTATTTTATGCGACAAGACAGTGGTTTCAATAATTTGAAAGTTCTTTTACCACACATACTATCAGTTAATCTTTTTTTCTGCTTACTTTATAATTTTTGAAGAAATAAACATCTTTCTGGGTGTAGCTTAAGGTGTCTTCTAAATTAGAAGATTGAGTGTACAATTTCAAGAATATTGATAAAGATTGGTCACATTGATTTTGCAAAACAAAGTAACTTGTAAAATTTAATCTCAAAAAAAAAAAAACCATCATATTTTTTGCATTTTCAGCTGTTTGAAACAAAATACTGTTTTCTCGCTGTAAAAATATAATCCAATGAATAAAAGCACATACAAATTACATATTTAGAAAGATTACTTTATTTTCTTTCCAGTCATATGAATATTTTTAAGATTGGACCAGAAATACACAAGAGTTTATGAGTTGCTAATTTATCAATATCAAATGAAATCAGATACAGACTGTAAATTCTGTCATTACACAAGAAAATGAATGGCTTTCTTAGAAAGTGAAAATACTAAATTAAAAACTGAATCAAAAACCATGGTATCAAAGGAAATAAAATGGAAACCGATACCGAAACAGAAATTGCCAAACCAACCAACTCTAGTAGACTGTTCTCATTCTGCTGACCATGTCACAGGATACTTATTTAGTATTGCTCACCATTTTCACTGAGTCCAAAAACACACTGTCTGACCCAGAGATTGAACTCAAAATTACTGTTACCAAATTCATGAACCAGTATTTTAATCCATTAGAATAGACGATCCTGAGTGGAGAGTTTGCTGCTTGTCACATTTGTCTGCATTCACTGAGTCTTCTCTGTTGAAGCCTTACTCTTTCTTTCTTTAATTGCCTTAAATTCATTAAGGCCAAAGAACACAATGGCTAAAATGTTAGGTAATAACAATGATGAGGAAAATAGTCTGCTTTAGATAATACTGTAAATATTTGGATAATACACCAGCTAAAATTACTAATTCTGCCAAAAAAAAAAATTTAGTTTTCTGCATTTTAGAAAGACTAAGTAGGTGTTTTTGTTTTATGCAGCCCAAAAAATTGAAGATAACCAGTTGTTACTTATTGTGTATTATCGTGGGCTTGATTTTGTTCTTTGTTTTCTACTGAGTGTGATATCAATAAGAAAAAAAAAATTTTAACTAAAAGAAAAAGTTAAGATTCTATGAAGGTTTTTTCCTAAATGAATATGGATCTCATTGCAATCTAAATGCCACCATATGTTTAGTTTTCCTTTGTCTTGTAACTAAACTATATTATTCAAGTAAGTGTTCCCAGTACATTTCTTAACAGAATAATTCATAAGGCTCCATACTGAAGAATTCTGTTCAAAGGTCGTAGAATGAATTTCATAAGCCATCATTTCCTCTTGATATTCCAATTGGTCAAAGGTTAAGACTACATCCTTTCATTGCTGAAAGAGGTTACTGAACTTTCTACTACATCATTTGATGATGAGGTGGGTTGTAAAGTAAATTAACAACCAAAGTAAAATATGGCCTTGACTCTTTCCATTACTCATGTTAGTATTGAGTTACTGTTTTTATCTTGATACATCCATTTTATGGTTATTTACTAATTTTGGCTCAGTCTGGCATAAGGTCACAATAATGTAACACTGCTGAAGATTAATGAATTGGTCTGTGAGATTAGCTTGCTGACAAAAATCTTTTTTAAAATACAACTTATTTGAAATAGTATTTTGTGTATATGGAGATGTTTTTATATGTATCAGTAGGCATTTATAATATACTTTCCTACACTGATTTTGGATAACTGAAGAGGTTATCAATTTCAAGCATGAGCTTTCAAGTATCAATTAGCTATTGTATAATTCCATTTCTAACAATGAATATAGTTATTTCATTTGATTTTTGATGCATAGTTTTGTAGTAGGCATATCTTAAAACAAATTACTATTTAACTTTGTATGAGTATATAAGAGTAGATATTTTTTTCAAAATTTGTGATATATTAGCCCTCTTCTATTGCAGCAAAAAATACTATTATCAAACTAAATTTGTATTATAATTTCATGAAGCTTTAAGAGGATTATCCATGATTGTTACAGCTTTTTTACATCAGTTACAAGAGCCATGTGGAATAAACTTTAGACTTGTGTTATTAAAGTTTTAAAATGGTGTGGTATGGATAATACTAAACTCACTCATTATGACAAGTGGGATGATAGCAATGAAGTCTCAGAATTATAGGTTTTCTGCATAATTACAGTGTACAATGGGTAAATTGTTACCATTTTATATTTTGTGTTTGCACATTGTTCTTATTTGATTCTGTTGACTGCATAGTATTGTAAGAAAAAGAGCACTATGACGCAATTCACATTGCCAGAAATTTGGAAACAGCATGCTGTACTGCTTGGCACTCATGCCGGAAGCTCCAATATGAACATTTCAGAGTGTTTGGGTGTCAATCTGAGGACACTGCAGAAGATTCAGAAAGAGTTGGATAAGTCTAATGATGGTAACAAAGGTATGGCAGCTTAGAAAATTCACTCTGGTCATTCTGATAAGAAAAGAACTCCCAAATTTGTTGGTGAGGGCCTCAGACTCAACATGGAGGCCTACATCAAGTGTACTGAGGAGGTAGTGCTGCCCTGGGTCAAGAGAGTGGCTGCTGGAAGACACTGTCTGGCAACAGGACTCTGCACCATGCCACACAAGCAGAACTCGGTCATGGCTGTCAGGCAATTTCTGCGATCACCTCACCCCTTACATCTGGCCACCTAACTCCTCAGACTGAAACACCCTTGATTATTATATGGGGCACAGTTGAGCGAAAAACCAACAAAACGCTTTGTAAGACCAAAGATGAACTCATGGCAAGGATTATGGCAGCATTCACCAACTTAAACAAGACCATTCAGAAGAGTTGCAGGAAAATTCCAAAGTCGTCTGGAGGCCGTGGTTGAAGCCAATGGTGATTTTATTGAATAAATTTACTCTAATATTTCAAGATATTTTTGTGTAATTTTGGTAAATATATCTGTTAATATGAGATGTTGGTGTTGTTTTCATTTTTGTGTAATATAGATGACAATTTATCCATCGCACCCTGTATTTGCCTAGTGTATATGAAGAAAAAAGGTAGTATAAGTACTTCAGATTTTGATCCATGTTTATAGAAGTATCTCATTTAGATGAACTCATGAAATTTACAAAAAAAATACTTTTATCCACCTGCCTTTATTTCATTGACTATCAACTGAATTTTCCTTAACAAATTGTCTTTGCATGCACACGTGTTTTCTGTGTTCCTCCTTAAATGATTCTAGGTCAGTTTTTCTATTAATATATTTTATGTATAGCTTTTTTCTTGTTTTGAAATTACAAGTCCTGATAGATATCCTGAGGTAAATACTTATTTAGCATAACTTCAGCCTACTAGATTGAACTCATTAATGAAAAGTTTCTACATAAAAGTATGCCAGCCTCTGATTGGGGAGGGAAGAGGAAAAGCAAAAAACATAATAATATATTAGTATTTTATTTTTTGTTTCTGTTTGTTTTTTGTTTTTTTCCTCAATATAAATATCAGTAAAGCTTCTCTAAATAATAAAAAAAAACCTTCTTCAGTGCCTCCAACTTTCAATACCAAGAAATAGGAAGATCTATTTTTTAATGACATATCTATTTAGCTACCTAAAATTTGTATACTGTTTTCTAAAAAGTAATTTAAAACATATGATTTAACTTTTAATATGATCCATTCATATTGATTTGGTGCAAGATTCACAAAATGCATTTCATTTTTACGTCCAAATAATTGCCTATCTTTATTTTGAACTTTACCTCATTAGATATGAATTATTTGCCAATTGGCAATCTCCCAATAAGAAACTAAAAAATTAACTTAAAATCGGATGTTAATTTGCTTTTCTTTTTGAAACTACAAGATATTTTGTAATAAAATGTGCCAGATTTGTCAGTGACTACTTTATCTTAATGAAAAGCAACTGAAGCAACATCTAAAAATTTACAAGTACAAAATAGTGAGAAAGAATTCTTCAAATAAAGTTAAAACGTTAATGTTTTTAATATGTAAAATGTATTTGAAGCCAAGTGGTCCATAATGGTACCATATTTTCTTGTGCATAATACAAGAAATTTTGAATATGTCAGCCATATTTGTTCTCTGAAAATAAGCGTAATTGAGTGTCTTTTGTCTCAAAAACAGGAAATTTACTGAAATTGATTTTTTTTAATTATTAAAGAAGATATGCAAGATTTGTCATGTTTGGTACTTTTTTTTTAAAGTTTTATCATCTTGAAAAATGGAGCAAAAATTCCTGTGCTGTGAGGATTTTCTACTGCTGACACATTTTTAAAATTAGAAATTTTAGAAGAGTTTTGTTCATGTCTTTGTATATTTTTTTTTTATATAAAGTTATCTCTGTTAATGAAAGACAGCATATTTTTTTCCATAATTTATTAATGTATTCAAACAGAAAAATATTAAAAGATCTATTAACTCTTTAAAATGTATTAATGGGTAAGTCTAGTTAGTCTCTTTCATTGAAAATAAGTTTTGAAATTAAAAGAAACAATGACAAACATCTGGTTTATGTCTATTCAATATTGTGAAATATATGTATGACATTGAGATATTAATGGATAAATGGTACTACTTTAAAAAAAATTACATTGGGATGGCTGTTCTACAGGGTCATATTATACACAAGGATGTAATTTATTCCTTGATTTTAGTAGGTATCACAGATGAAAATTTCAAACAGGTACTAGGTGTTATCTGATTGCATCTTCTTAATCTACATGATTAAAGAAACTTAGCAGTTTTTATATCATCAAAATATCTCAAATCATTTAATTTTGGCAGATTTATTTTTACACATGTGCTCGACTTAGTCATTTTTTTTTGTCTATTATGAATTAGGACAAAATACCATATTTGGACTCCTATATTTTAAAAAGCAATTAAGAACAACGGTTAAAATTATACTAGCTTGTTAGGTACATAACAAAGTAATTAATAATAAAATTACAGATAGTATCACTGCATATTTCTTAAATAAATTCAGTCTGAATATGCAAATTTTATAAATCAAAACTTCTGCAACGACATGCAAACAACTCATAACCTGAGGTTTGACATTTCATAAAACTGAAAATAAGACCCACATTCATCCCAAATTTCAAATATCACATTATGACTATATCAGTAACATGCCTAATTTGGGGGGGAGTGATAGAATGGATATATTCTGGATTATTCCACCTCAAAATTGAAAAAATTGCTTTTTAACCTTTTGTCACAAGGTATTTGAAAGGCTGATTTAGACTTGCTTGAATTGTGTCATAAAATGAATACTTCTTACACTAGAAACACCAAATTTCATATCTAGCCATTTCTGGGGGTGCTCTTTCCATTTATCATGGTTAAAATGATCTAAAATCAACAGATTAGAATGTATATGGAGCAGATGCTGAACAAGTACAGTCCTGACTCAACATGTTTAATTTATGGACTGTAGAGAGAGAGAGAGAGAAGCTTAACACCAGCCAAGCAATACCCACTAATGATTAATAATCCGTATGAAATAAATATTACTAAGAAATAATAATAAATTAGGAAAATGAATATTAAATCATAAATTTGTATCTAGATAGCAATAAATCGTAACTAAAATCCATTCATTAGATAATTTAAAAAGTAAGGAAATTGTTTGAAGGGGTAACTTTAAACAAAATGCTACCTGGTAACTGAAATGCTGATAATTATTGTGAGAATACTGCAAAAACATCAATGCCCTACGTTTTTTTTTTGTTTTTTTTTGTGATTTGCATCTGAGTCTAAAGTAAACAAAATGATTTTTGTTTCACTTTTTTTTTTATAACGAAAACGGTTTTTAAATCCCATTTACATTTTACTTATCATAGAAAATTAATATTTAAAACAAATTCTTAGCAATTTCCTTGAAAATTTTGTCCATAGAAAACATGCTGGTCGATTCTTTTGTGTCCATGTTTATACTGTGTATTGAGTCTCGCGTGGAGTTGAAATGATGGCCGAGCTAGTTTCACATTGTTACACATAATCGCACACGCGCAAAATGGAGCTATCGTTTCATATTTGATTTTGATTTAGTTTCATAGATTATTAAATGAGTGTTTTAATGATATATTTTATGTGTTTTTATTTTACAAGAAGCATTTGAATTTTATGATCAAACTTTTCATTTGAATTGTTTACAAACTTCTTATTAAAAATGAAATATATGAAAATGAAGCTTAGAATGTTAACTTTAAAAGTAACGTGTTACCAAAATTGTAATAAACCCTGCGGAGTTCGTATATTACAAAATTTGAGGAAATCTAAACTGTCGTCAGTGAAAAAAAATGACAAAATTTTGCGAAATCACCAAAATGTCTTTATTTTCAAACTGTAATGTTCATCGCACACTGTAGTACATATAAAAATAAATAAGATAGAAACAAAGTTCATGAAATAAGCTTTTATTTGGTATGCATTATGTTTTTATGGAGATACTGAATGAAATAACACGGCGAGTTGAATATATGCATTTTTTAGTGTTTAGTTAAGAATTTCATCGGCTGTAAACTGAGTGTTGGGATACCTAATTTTAGCTTTAAAAACATGGGATCATTTACTCAAGTCATATTATACACAAGAAAATATGGTGTTCAAAAAGGCAAGAGAACTAAGTGCAAAACTATAAAACCTGTTAACTGCAGATTAGTCTCTTTTATTCTTTGCTCAACAAGTTTTGTTTTCTTTTTGGTTAAATTACTTGTAAAAGAAAGTAGGAGTATAATTAAGTAAAAAAAAAAAAAAAAAAAATAAAGTCTCTTTTGATGTTAAAATTATACCAAATTTATAATTGAATGGTATATGAATTTTAAAATTAAAAAAATATATATTTGCAAAACTGAACAGCAAATGTGTGACTTAGAAATAAATAATTTTTTCAAACAATTCAAAAGGTAAAATATACTTTCAGTCATGGCTCTATAGTTTGGCAAGAATTAAATTAGACTGATAATGATAATTCTTACAGAAATATTCTTTATTAAAATTTACCAACAAGTTAATGGGGAAACTAAATGATGTTAGTTATGAAATAGTACAATAATAAATTAAAAATTTTTTCTTCTCAGAAAGTGATCTGAAAATGCTCACATAATAGTTCTCTAAAAATTACATTTTATTGGGGAAAAATATTTAAATTTAACTTTCATCCTACACAATTTTTTTTTTTATTTTAGATATTTTCTGATCTAGGTTCTTTCAAATTCCTAATCTTTAAAATGGAAGACTCATTATTTTTTTTGATCCTTTATAATAGTGAACATTGAGTAAACTTGCCCCAGAAAAAAAATTTCAGGTTTTTTTTCTTGTTTTTCAAATGAGCCATTAATATAATTTATATATGCAATGTTGTTTTTTTTTTTTTGTTGTTGTTTTTTTTTTTATGATGCTCTTATTTTTCATCAAAGCTAACTTAATCTGTTTTCATAGATTCTCTAAATGAAGCAATATGTCCTTTTTGGCATCAATACTTCTTACTATATTATCAGGATTGAAATCAGGTCTTCCCAGCTCTGTTTTAATAGTACCATATATGGCAATAGTTCTGTATATAGCCATATATTTTATTGTGGAATTATCTTAAATATAATAGTACCAGGAATATTACATTTAAAAATCCATATCTTTTTTAAGCATCTCTTTTCAGTATATTTATGTTAGTATATTTGAATTTGCAGACATAATTATTCAGATATTAGAGATTAGTTTAAGCAATTTGTTTTAGCATTAAGGAATTTTATTCAATCATCCCATCATAAATGTTTGAGTAATAATTTACACTGATTAGTGTTGAACATGACTTAGCTCTTTTATACATGGGATGATATAAAAGTAATGCCTTTTTATGGATACAGATAATTTCAACAGATACAATAACACTGTTAGAGTGAGTAAGTTTTCATCTAGAAAGTCCTATTGTAACATATGCTCAATGAACAAAACTGTCAAGGCTGCCCTTTGTGTAGCTTGTGATGCATCACTGTTGAAACATATAACCCATTGCTCTGTAAATGTTTAACAAGTGTTGATGAATGTCAGTGGTGCAATTAATGAATAAATTTATAAAAGGTTCTACATAAGATGTTTCATATTTTCTCTACAAAAAAAAATAAAGGTCTTTGAAGGAGATTTTGTATCAAACATGAGTTTTTATAATTCATATAAAATTTCTAAGTCTTTGTATGCACTGTAAGAAAATAGAACCTATATAAATTTAGATTTCATTCTGAAAGTCAATGTCTTCACAATAATATAGGTATCAACTAAGCAATATTGGTAAAATTTTCAATATATATTAATGACAAATATATTATGTGAATTACAACTGATTTACATTAGTGGTGTGATATTTTATGATGAAACTTAAGGATTTATCATATTTTAAATAATATATGGTTGTTAATATTTATTTTTAAAATTAAGATACATGAATATACTGCACAACATGAGGAATAACATCAAAAGCAAAACAAGATATAGCAAAGATTGATAGAAACACAATACTGGAATCTGTCTATATTTCTGAGATGAGGTATTATGTACAGTATTTACATTATTCGGACTATTGTCCTCATCTTTGTCGCCATATTTGTCACAACGTTTCGGCCGTTGTACGCTCCGGCCTTCTTCAGGTGGTTGGAATTTCGAACCGAACCCTTTATTTCGATCACTGGGGTAGACTGTTCTAGTTCCTCAAGGACACATGGTACGGTGGATAAAGGCGTTGGTTAGATCCAGTAACAGACCCAAAGAGTGTGAGTTCAATACCCGGTTCAGGCAGTGGAGAACTTTCAGAGGGAAAAATTACCAGGAGATAACTGACATCCATCAAACATGGCTCGTGGAACTAGAACAGTCTACCCCAGTGATCGAAATAAAGGGTTCGGTTCGAAATTCCAACCACCTGAAGAAGGCCGGAGCGTACAACGGCCGAAACGTTGTGACAAATATGGCGACAAAGATGAGGACAATAGTCTGAATAATGTAAATACTGTACAATACTGGAAATTGTGAAAATAGAGATCACAAGAAGATCAAAAATTGAATAAAAAATATTGGCAAAAGAACAAGAAAGAATTGGCTTTAAAAATGTCAAAAAAATATTTAAAAAAGCTGGTGTTACAAATGTAAACATAGAAAAAATTGTATGAGAAACTTGGTTACTTTTGTCTATAGCAAGGCGATCCCTATACCAGGCCTCACAACCCTGCAGCTAGGGTCCACAACTGGGGGCAGATATGTGGAAGCCTAAATTACTACTAAATAACAATTCCTGAGAACATTTTTAGCAAGGAACTCATTAGTAATATCTAGTAATTAGTTAATTAACAACTATATATAATATTAGGAAGCATCTTACAATTATTGACTTATTTCCATAAATGCAAATGTACAAAGAACAAAAATACCATAAAATAACTAAATGCACAAAAATCACTTTATTCACCTTAAAATAGAAATTGCAAAAATAATGAGTTAATTTGTTTATGCTAATTTATTACAGAATATATAATTGTATAATACAATTAGAAAGTAATTTCAGTATTTTACAAAATTGTGTATCAACAAAGTCTGAAAATACTTTACAAAATATGTGAATTTCAAAGAAACAATAATTTTGATAATCTTTACAAAACTTGTGATTTCTGTTACATGTACAATTTGTTTCACAGAAAATGAAGAAAATATTTATTTTACTATGATACAATAATAAATATTATCAGTACACATAGTTTTAAGAATTAAAATCAATTTAAATTAATAAGAACGCAAAATTAATTAACAGGATAATTTGTAGTGTTAATCAATTACATATATGTAAAAAGAGGGAAAATTGAAAATAAAAAAATATCTGGTATCCCTATGATATCTAGTGGAACTTTTAAATTACCACAATTTATTTCTTACAAAAATGTTCATATTCTTGAAAATAAAAACTAATACTAAATATTTTCTCTTCTGTGGGACAATCTTTTCTTGTAACATAGCCTGCTATATACAAAAGTGACATTTTAATATCTTTAAGGATCCTAGTTTTAAGGTCGGGTAAATTATCAAATGTTTGGCATCCCATTTCATCCAGCAAATGTCCACATTTTGAGCAATTATGACCTGGATCAAAGTTGTATTCTTTGACTACAACAGTTAAATTAAGAAATAACAGATGTTTATCATCTAAATCTGATACCACTTTTTTCATTGGATCATTTTTCTTAGTGTCACCATATATTTATTTGACACAGCCAATTTTCCAAAATTTTAAGACTTTTTCAATGAAATGAACTGTTTCTGCAGTATGCTCCCCAATTAATAATGGGTGTATTTTAATGGCAGCTACAGTTTGATCACCAAAAACTCTTAAACAATGGGAAACATTTTGTTGCTCAACAGGTTTTAACATTTTTAGTTATGCAAGGCTTATTAAAAACAGTGTCAAATTGTATGAAAAAAGATTGATGAGTTTTGTTGTTGTCACATACAATTGCAAATACTTGACCATTTAATTGCTTGATTGCATCGACAATATATAAATAATTTTCATATGAAAAGTTGCATCTAATTTTTAAGTAAAAATTTTGGTCCACCATTTAAACATTTTACCATGCTGCCCAATACTGTTTTTGGTAATCCCTCAATGTTCAGCCAAACCAAATAAATTTCCTCCGTCATAGTGTAGAATAACTTTGATATAAATGTCATCGACTAAATGAATACACTTTTTTGATTTTCAGAAATTTTACTAAAAATATCACTATGAAAATTAAAGTCATCTAATTTTGAGACTTTTGATGCCAAAGCTGATAATGTTCTTACACTAGGTAACTTAAAAATCATCTTGAAGTCTTTTATATAATGACTGAGATGTAACAAAATAATTCAAATACCCTGATAAGAATATTAGAACCATAATGTTTAGTCCCAATCTTTTGTGGTGATATAACATTAACATGTTCTTTAAAAAAATGTTTTTCTTAGCAGTTTTTAAGTTACTAAGATAACAAATTGCTTCATTGATTTGTGATCAGTGCTGAAACATTGATATTCAAATTTTTGAAAGAGAAAAAATTGTTCATATACCAGCATGGTAATATTCGAATATCAAGTTTTCAAAGATTTTAATTAAAAACATTGGAGTACCTCCAGTGAAAAAAAAAAAGAATCAATAGATTGGATGAAGAACTGCTTATTTGATTTATAGCATGTAACTGCTGATGCAAAATCCTGTTGATCAATATTCTGATACAAATTTTCAAAAGTGAGGATTTTGTCTTTTTTTGGAAACTCTGCCAGCTCATGATTTTGCACATTTCACACAAAAGTAGAAGTTTTATTTGTTGTTCTTGGTATTGGTTGAGGACTAGGTAATGGCAAATGATCAAATACTGATGGTGGATTTCTGGGTCATATGTTTCCTCTAATAACCACCATTTCATAATCAAATGGAAAATGCCTTTCACAAGCAATAGTGTTTGGTTTGTCAGGGGTGTTATCTCAAGGTATAGTCTTTAACCATCGTTCTTGTTCATTCTGGTCTTGGGGAAAACAAAATACACAAACCATATTTTGGTCATAGTTACCATGACAACCTGTTACACAGCACTTTTTGAACATTTTGAGAAAGATTTGGGGTACTGAAATTTAAAAAAATATTAACTAAACTACTATTTTGTAAAAAAAAAAAAAAAAAAAAAAAAATTACATGGTGCTTCTAAAAAGTGTATGAAAATTATATTCTAAGGTCTGGAGGGTTGGGACTTTGGAATTTAAGTTTCAAAGTTTGTATGAAATTGGGAATTTTTTAGAGACTAACATGGATTAAGAAATGCCAGGACAAAGGAATTTGGGATTCAGATATGGGAATTTTTAGAGTGTGGAAAATTAAATTTTAAATAATTGTATTTAATAGGAGAGGGGTGCAGATCAATCACCTCCTCCCCTATAAAATAAGATTACCTAAGCAAAATTAACCAGTTTAATATTTTTACATTATATTTTTTTTAATTTACTGTAAAAATATTAAACTGGTTAATTTTGTTTTACATTTTGAACAACAATGTTAGTAAAAGTCATTTTTTAAATATCTGTAAATAACTATTTTTTTTTAATTTTTAAGTCAATAAATTCATTAAATTGTTCATAACAACAAATGTTATGAAGAATAATATCATAGACAAACTATTAAATTTTTATTCAATTTTTTTCAAATGGCCACATTTCTGTATAGTAGAAAAGGTCAATTAGTAGTGTAAAAAAAAAGTTCCTTTTTTTTTTTTTTTTTTTTTTTTTTCTTACAAGACAATATCAATAAACTTTCTGTGTTATAAAGAAAACACAAATTATTCATTAAAAAATGAATTTTATAATCAAAACATTCGTTATTATGAAGAATAATAGCATAAGGAAAAAATTTAAATTAACTGTGACAAAGTTCATAATAATGACTTTTTTAATTTCACTGTTTAAAAAAAAAGTAACAGAAGGGCGATATTGAGAAGACAATGTCATCTCTTTTACATCTTTTGTAGTATATTTTTAAGAATAGTTGTAAAATATTGAATTTATTATTGAATTTAATTTTTGATATCTACTTTGTGATAAATTATTTAATGTCTCATTTTTCATTAATTTTACAGTGAAAAACATTACGTTTTTATTTTTTAGTCAAACTACAACCTTTTAAGTAAGCATCATAAAGAAAACATGTAAAGTTGGGTGAAAAAATACATGAAAACTGATTCTTTAACTGTAATTTTTACTGTTGAATGTAGTGCTGCATTGGGTGAACCTGATGCCTGTGTTAGTTTGGATCCTTTATTATGGTCAAGAAAGTTACAGAAATGGAGTAATGTTTTAAGCAGTAAAATTATAGTTCCCTTCAAAGTCAATGATGGTAATGCCAGAAGCTATAATCTGGAAAATAATTTCATTCAATAGAATGCTCCCTCACATTCTGCAAAGCTAATAATTTTCTACCTTACCAAAAGAAAATACCAAATGAATAAAAATAACCTCCAGGTTGTCAAAATAAAAAAAATATATCTTTTAAGAGACATATGAAAATTGCAAATATTCTATTCAAGCAAAAATCTTTTAAATTTTTTTTTGTTCACTCTGTACATCATTGTAAAAAAAAAGTTTCTAAAAGATTTTTGATTGAAATAAGTTATTACCAATACTTTTTTAATAAGAATAGATATTATAAGCAGAACATTTTATGAGCATCAGTTTAATACCTGTTGTAAAAAAAACATTAGCTGACATTATAAAATCTGACATTTTACAGAACAAGAGTTGCATGTGTATTTAAATATTAAATCACCAGTTATGAATTTGTTTAAACATCTTACTAACAATGTTATCACTTTTAGTGCTTTACTTTTATAATTCAGAAGCAACATTATAATTTTTTAATATGAACCCACGTCTAACTGAATATGAATATATATTTTTTAATATGAACCCACGTATGGAGTTTATATGGCATTTTTTTGCTATTGTCATTCCATATCAAATTACCAAATGTTTCTGTTAAATCATATGTGTTCCTATACGAAATTGATGGGAAACTCCTAAATTAGGTTTGCATCTCTAATAAAGTTGAAATTAAAAATCTTTGAAATTATACTTATAAAATTTTGTTAACTGGCATTTATAGCTCCTTTTGATATTGTAGGTACAGCATTAAAAGTTTGTGATTAGGGTTGACATTTTTTGTAATTAGATCAGATGTATCATCCATTTTTCTTCTAACAGTGCTTTGGAAATAGCTGAAAAGCAAAAAGAAAAAAATGATGCCCCTTTTGAGGAAATCTTGCTCAAATAGATTGTTAAATAAAACCTGCAGTTTTTTCCCCAGTTGTCTATATTACTTGCTTTTAAAGAGCATGTAAAATATTGAGCTTTTACTCTAATTGCTTGCTTTTGTTATCAACAGAAAGTTTTTAAATTCTGTGTTTCATTGTTTCACACAAAGCAAATGAAAATAATCCAGTTATATATTTTTTTTCTGTGGTTAACTAAAAATTTAGCAGATGCTTCTAAAAAGCCATTTTTGGTGTTAAAAATCCCATAACTTCCAGGCCATTCAAAATAATGGTAAAATGAAACCATAAACTGCTTATCTGGATGTAAAAGTATGTGGATACACAATTTCAGCTAGATATCTTCTGAAAAATTAAAGTTGTCAAAAATATACTTGCATCATGGGCACATTTAAAAAAAAAACAAACTTCAAACTCATATAACACCAAATCTTTTGTCATATCTTCAAAAATGGTAAAAATATGAACTTTTTACCTGCCCATATGGTCAAATGAGGATTAGAACTTTTAAAACAATTATTCTGACACTCCTGTAACAATAATAAACATAATTACTGCATACATATAACCTAAATGTTATAAATGTTTTATCAGTTTGAGTGAGAGGGTCTCAAATGGAACATAATCATTTTATATTTTGTCTATTTTCAAAGCACTGTCCGAGAAGATACACCTGACCTAATTTTTTAAATCTAGAGAAAATGTCAACCCAAATCATAAAGTTCCAAAGTCGTACCAGCAATATTTAAATATTCCATTCCATTTCAGTTGCTAATATCTTATTTTCTAGGCTATTTTTTATAAAATTATTATGTAAACAAAATTTAATCATTTCATTTCATATAGCTACAATTCTTTCTTATATGTGATTAGTTTAGATTCCACATCTCTTTAAATTATGTCACTATTTCAATGATGGCTGGCACTTACTGCATGTTCAAAGTTGACAATTTCATATTGCTGTTTTTTTAAAACTTCTTGCACTTCAAGTTGTGTTTCCTTACACAGATCAAAATAGTCTCCCATCTTAAAGAAAAAGGACACTCACCAATTTGCTAGGTAGAAGATAAGTTTTCTTTCATAAAAAAATTTTTAAGTTGTAAACTTTAAGGAATAAAATACAATATAAATTCACCTCATTAAAAAAAAAAAATGAAAATTGCACCTTTTTATAGAACAATGTCTTGTTAATAATCAACAGTTAGTTTCATATTCTTGCACTCATACAACTTGAGGCACACATTAATTAAAAAGAGTATACTGCATTCATTTCATGCAAAACTGTTGGGTCCAATGCATCAAAATTGGAATTACTAAGCCAAGTGAATGAACATCGCCAGTTGAACCCCATTTTAAATCAGACTTCTTGTTTCATCAATGAATATTACAGTTTAAATCTATTTTGTATATTTTCTTAAAACTGTATAAAGTACTTATTGTATTTTGTCCAAATTGTCATACTCAAATCACTTTCATTTGGCAGTTGTTTTTATGCATTTTCTTTAAAAAAAAATAAATAAAAAAGTATTAACCAGAATTCATATTATAGAATATACTGGATATATTCCTGGTTCTATAAATTTTACACTCTGGTTTGTCCATAAAAAGTTAAAATAAAATTTTTTTAAAGTGTCCAGTTTTCCTTTTGATGATTATTTTACATTCATGGCTGACAGTATTTTCTCTGTTTCTTAGGATTTGGGGAATTAAATTGAAAAGTTATTTACATTTTCTTTTCATAAATTGAGACCGAATATATTTTATAAAAAAAAATTAAAAAAAAAAATACTTGGATATATGTTTAAGCTTAACTTTGGTCCATAAAAAAAATTTGAAATGTAATTTTAAAAATGTAATCAGTTTCCTTTTCTTCTTTAAATGATTATTTGTTTCATAATTCTATTTTCCTATTTCTGAGGTTAAAATGAAACTGTTACATCTTTTTTTTTTAAATGGATACCATTTTAGAGTTCAACTTTTGAAAACATGCATTTGTCTTTCTGTAATTTTTTTTCCTTATGCTGCTATTATGGAATATAATGAGCATAACATAGTTTTTTTCTTTTCTCTTTTTTTTTTTTTATGTTAATGCTTTCCATGCCGGGTGATTAATAAAATTTACATTTAATCTTCTGTTCAGTGAATGATGAACTCTATGCCCTGGGAAGTAGTTTTGTTTTAAGTAGGAAAAGCAGAATGAAGAAGACCCTAAATTCCTTGCATTGTATGCTGATAGTTAAAAACTGTGATGAAGGGTATAGACATTGCAGTGTTATAACTTTTAGAGGAACTTCATCTCCACCTCTAAAGAAACAAAGGAAGAAAGAAAAGTAAAGACTCTCGGTAAATCTGATTATTCAAACAACTCTAGCATTTGTTATGAAGAATAACCACTTTAAATGACTTTCAGTTACTAGCCCCAAAGCCAGTGGATTGCAGTATACTATTATTCCAACTTTTACATTAACCAAATCATTGATATTACCTTTCTGTCCAGTGATGTAAGCAAAATTTTAGCTCCAACCAAAGACAAAAATTACTATTTTTGATGGGCTTTGCTGGATGTTATTGCACAAGTGACATCAATATTTGTCTTTAGATGGGAATTTGATATACCACTTTCAAGAAATGATAGATGGAATGTGTTAGGAATCTTGGTTATAGCAGAGGCTTATAAAGAAATTAAAACTGAAAATCACCATTAGAAGACAGGAGGATCATTCAATTATCCAGAAAGTCTTTTTCATCAGTTCCAATGTATTTTTATTCATTTCAGTTTTGTTAGTTTGAAGATAAATATGTCTAAAACTTTTCAGTAAGCAATTGTTTGACAGATTGACTCATGATTCATTTCATAAAACAAATTTCTAAGTTTTTGTAATCATTACTGTCCTTTTTGATAAGTTAAAAATTGCATAATTTAATAAAAATTTTCCAAAATTAGATATATCTATGCAAAAATGTATTATTACGGGAAAACAAGCTATTTTGTTGAATTACCACCTCAAATTAGTAAACTATTTTTATGACAAGTTTAGAATGATATACTTTTGACCTGTTTATGCCATACTATCAAATTGTGTTTCTGACTGTTTTACATAATCTAAATGAGTTTTTTTATTTATGTACTACTGAAAAAAATAGCTTCATCTCTGCTATGAATCGAGCAAGAAGTTGCAAGCTATTAACTGTTGAAACGAAACTTATATGAACAATCAAAATTGCTCTTCTGTGTCTTATGTCAACTACATTTTTTTTTTTTTTTTTTCAAGAAAGCAATTTTTCCCAATGTTTAGTCTGATCTAATAATTATTTATTCCATTAGTATTATATTTCTTTTACTTCTAAATTACCTATATGACATTACATTTATAATGATTTTTTTAACTATTCTGAGGCCTGCATCTTCAGTTACACACTGTTGAAATTGGCTTCTGGCCCAATAGCATACAAAACGGGAACTGACAAAATTTGAATGGTCATAACTCAATTTTAGATATACTGAAAATAAAATTTTAGTTTGGGATATCTACTATAATAAAAAATATCTTTTTGTTAATTTGGATCATCAAAGAAAATTTGTGTATGTGTAATACTCAACTCTTAAGGCTGTTGCTAAAATGATGTTTTGATATGTGTTTGTTTTGAAAAAAATCCATTACTTTTCAAACATTCTATTTTGGGACCATATATATTTAATTTTGGCTGCTGATATTAAATATTAAGATTAATCAACATTTTCCAGCACCTGGACATCCTCACTTGTGTATCATAATAAATCCCAGCTATAAAAGTTTACACTAAATTAGCACATTTAGATTATTAGGCTAAGAGAAATAAAACTGTCTTGAATTCGGACACTTTATCCTTTATTAATTTGTGACAAGTATTTCATCTCTTTAATCACAATTCTCAAACCAAATGGAATAAATCTCACATATGTTACAACTCATTCAATTTGATGGAAATACATAAGAGTTATTCAAGCTGAGGAGTGGTGTTAAACAGGGTTGTGTCCTGGCACCCACTCTCTGCCATTTATTTTGCTGCCCTCCTGCAACATGAAGCGGGAATGGAGTTTACCTTAAAACCAAGTTCAATGGATCTCTTTTCAATCTAAAAAGACTGAAGTCAAAACGACTAATGACTGAATTGTTGATTAGAGAAATACTTTTCACTGCTGATGCTGAGGAAGCATGTAATCTCTTCAGGTTGACAATTAGCATCAAGAAATCTAAGATAATAGGACAAGGGACCAACTCACCACCAAAGATAAAACTTGGTGGTGAATCTCTGAAACCAATAGATAAGTCTGTTTACTTGGATCCACCATAGCATCAACTCTATCTATGGATGAGAAATTGACAAGAAGAATAGAAAAAGCCACAACTGCATTCAAGAAACTTATCAAGAAAGCATGGTAAATTAGAATCTTGGTTTTTATTCTAAGTTTATCATGTGATAAACTTAGAATAAAAACCAAGATTCTAATTTACCAAAGATGGATCCTCTCATCACTCCTTTATGTGGACCTTGTTATGCTGGTCAGATGAAAAGGTTAAATAATTTTCACACGTGATGTTTAAGAAATATTTTTTTTTAAAATTAAATGACAAGATAGGTTCCCAGATACAGAAGTGCACAAAAGAGCTGGCATTCAGTCATTGTATCCCATCCTGCAGTCTTGGGTGGCTCGGGCATATTGTGTGCATGGATAACTCCAGAATTCCCAAACAGATACTGTATGGGGAACTGTCTGAGGGCACACATAAAGTCCGTAATGGAATTTTCTATCAATGTTGTAAACTGGATTGAGTTGCTGTTGATAGTTGCTGTTTTCATGGGAGCAAACAGCTATAAAGAGAATAAAATCCAGCACACCATAGAGACTAGACAAAGATGCAAATGCCCCACAGTGCATGAATCTCCAGTATTCTACTACTGTGGACATTGTCAAAAACCGTGTTGATTGCACATTGGTTGCTTTAGCCATTTGCAGTGCTATGTTTTAAGGTAACTTATTTTCCACTGCCAACCGTTGCCATTGACAGAAAGACGTCATATATAAAAAATTTTTAAAAATTGAAAGTGTATGCTAAATTTTTTATCAGCTCTGACAGTTATGATGAACACAGATATAAATGTTACATTTTTGTTTATATAATTAAATAATTATTTAAAGAAATATTTGCCATTTGTTCTGTTATATCTTTGGTAAGCATGTTAGGATTTTTATATATCATTAAAATGATAGTGAACATTTTATTATATTTAGTTCATTTATTTGCTTAATTACATATTGGTTTATGCATGCAAATTTAACTCCCATCCGTGTAGCTGATTAAAATCAGCAGAATAAGCTGTTATGTAAATTCTTGTTTTTTTGTTTTGTTTTGTTTTTTTCTTCCAGGTATTTGATTGACACTGGTGCAAATATAGCTGCTGTGAACAATGATGGAGATTTACCTATTGATATATGTGAAGAAAAAAAAATGGAAAGGTTGCTTCAGGAAGAAATGAATGCTCAAGGTTAGTTATTTAACCACTTAATGTATGCAGGATAATTCTTTGTGTCTTTGGTTTTCTTACAAAATATACACAATTGCTATATCCTCCATGAATAGTTTCCCATTCACTTTATTATATAATAAAAATTCTACATTTCCAAAGACCTCAGAACTGTCCATTATAGAATAGCAAATAAATACCAATGCAACTTATATTTTTGTAACTGGTTAAATAGATTATCTGATATATAAATTTATCTGTAAAAACCCATAATTGGAAAACTTTTCAATAAATTTTTATTGTATAAATATTGACTTTTGTTGTGAGTTTTAAATCACCATTAAGTTTGTAATTAATAGAATCATAATAGAACTTGGAACAATTTCAGAGATAAAACTGAAGTGAATATACTGGCACTCCTTTCCTGAAAAGAAAAATTAAATCCTACAATATGCTGGAAAAAGAGCTTTCTATTCTTTTATTGTACTTTTTATTCTTATTGCTAATTAACTGCAATGTTTACTGTTGGTCCAATTAAAATTAACAAGTGATCACTGATAATATTTAGAACTTTTTATTTTTTTAAATGTCATGTCCTTTTTCTTTATCTGTGAATTGCTGTGGTTTCTCATTGCTTTCTCCATGATTTTGAATTCAGAGTTGTCCTTTACCTAGACAAGAAGTCACCCAATGCTTGAAAGCTCAGCCTACATAACTATTTAACCTATAGCTGAGGAGGGAAAAAATATGTAGTTATCCCTTTCCCAAGGGCATTGGTGTGAAAGTGAGTTCAACCAACTAGGTTGCAACCTTGCTCACCAATTCCTTTTTTCACACTGATACTTTACACTATCCATACTACTTTATAATGCATGGTAATTCTTTTTTAGTTTGTTTGTATATTTTACCTGTAAAATTCCCAGGAATATGGATATGGATATTTTAAAACTTATGCATTAATTATATTTGTTATGCACCCTTCTATATTGTAATCATGACTTACAAGACTGTATATATATTTGGCTGCTTTTCTCATGTGAAGTCAGTTTTACTGATAGGTGTCATGTGTATTGTCATCTCCTTTGTAAATTAAACCTAAGAAATAAACACAGATTCTACTACAATTTATTCAACAAATAAATATAATTGACAGCTGGACTATGGGTAAATCCTTTGCAAACTAAGAGATTTGAAACCAGCTCTAATTTGCTGCTGTTAAGTAATAGAAGCATTGATATACTACATTCAACATTTTTTCTTTTCTTTTTTTAAGCTGTTGGACAATACTTTCAAAATTAACTGAATGTTCTCATTAACTACATTTCTCCTTGTGTGTATGTGTATATATATATATATATATATATATATATATATATATATATATATATATATGATGCTCAGTGATAATGGGGATACATGTACTTGTAGTGAAAGAACATTTGAAAACTAAATATTGACTGCTCTCTCTTAAGAAAAAGAAACATGGGAACCGACACCTTTGCTAGAACTGTCCAGTATAAAAAACTACATTGTCATATATGTGGCAAAAATGGGCATTTTTGGAAAGGTGTTTAATTCAGCAAGGCATGAAACATCTGTGACAATAGGTACCTATTGCTGGATCCAATTAAAGTGTCAGAGCACTTATAGACACAGGTAGTCTTGAGAGCTTTCTATGCCAGTCCCTTATTTAAAGTGCTATGTATATACACATATAATATTGTATTTGACATCTTCATTGAGACTTTTCGCTATTGATTAGTGAATATTAATGCCAGAATAGGAAACCGTTTGATTTGTATGCTGATGTCTTCTTCAGACATGACTTTATAAAGCTACATTAGAGCATTTGTGTAAATACCAGTGGAGATAAATCTCCATTAAATCTGTACAAATTGGCTACTTATCTATTTCACCTCAACTTTTATTAATCATATTAATGATTGTAGTCCAATAGCTACTAAATCAAAGAAATCTAGTTCTCTAGATAAACACTTTATTGTAACTGGACTAAGGAGACTATTTGCAGAAGAGATGATTGAGCCAGATACTACCCATTAGAAAGCTTATGTTGGAATGACAATTTACCCCAAACTAAAGATTGACACACCGATACAGTATCTTTAGCACACTTAACTTGAAATTTGCCTACCCCAAGACTTGATAAAAAGCTTTATTCTGTTTTGTTTTTTTTAGATATGTGGTTAGATATATCAATTCCACTTTTGTCAACTTTAAGTGCATTACAGACAAAATCATCAGTAACTCTGTTAGATACATTTGCTTACCTAGATAACATGTTGCTTGTAAGGAAATATAAAGGACATGACATTAGCTACAGGAGATTTACCGAGGTTGCTGAGAGGCTTATCTTGACCTATAATTATAAATGTACATTTTTTGTGACTGAGAGCAAAATTAAACCACATCCTGAAAGACTTTGGCCACAAAAAGAACTTCCTCCTCTTCAGGATATGAATTTGCTACATTGTGCTATAGGTATATATGTATACTACTCTTATTGGATTGCCAATTACTATGAGAAGATTATACTTTTCATACAAGTTTCCACTGCTCAAGATGACTGAAAGACATTCAAATATTCAAAATTTAATATTTGAGAAAATATGTAAATTTTAAAATTTTGCAAAAGTCCTTCAACTAACCAGTTATTACTTACATATAGACTACTTCTCTCACTTTCCTTTTACTTTCACTTGTCCAAATATGACATTTCAAACCATGATCCAGTGCTCCAGCCAATTATTTACTATCTTTGGCATACTTGCATTCAAACAGGTAATTCATTCATGTCATCAGGTATGAGAAACCCTTGTGTAGCCACAGAACTTCCACTAGTTGGATCACCTCCTTGTAATCATTGTCAGTGGATAATGTGAACAGCATAATGGAATTAGATGGTAGGCAGTAAGCCTTGCACTAAAATCACAATGCTGCCTGTGAATCATTGGGAGCTTGTTATTGAGGGTGCATTGCATTCAACACACTTTGCTGGTGACTGCTATTAATGCTACTCCACATTAACCATTATTTAATTTCCAAACCAATCAACTAGTGGATGTTCTCATCCAAAATACTTTTTCTTTTGATATGTCAGACAAATCATGACCCAATTATTGAAGAAGAATTAGATAAATCATCTTTATGCCCATATTCATTTTAATTGCCAGGAGGGGACAGTGTCACTCTGAGACAGCTATTTTACAAAATAGACTTTCTGAAATTTAGGACCCAGTTATAACTTCTGACAATCTGAATGCTTCAAATAATATCATCAGCTATTTCAATCAAAGCACAGTGAAGAATGAAGCCAAAACTATTTCTCCTGAGGACAATTCATTGTTTCCTCACTTAGGATACTCATTGTCTGGATTTACATTGCTACATTACACTGATCATGTGCACAAGCCACCTTACAGTCTGGATATAAGATTTTAATGATATATTGCTGTACTTGGCTTATTTTTATGCAGATACTAAGCTAGGGTTTTGTGTTCCTTTTAACTTCATGAGATAATTTTATTTAGTAGGCGAGAGTGTAGTAATTGTATTATGCACTCTTCAGTATTGTAATGACACTTTGTTATTCAGTACAAGATAATTAGCACCTTGGCTGACAAGACTATATATACTTTTCTACTTTCTATTATGAAGTTGATGGATTATGTTTCTTATTAAAAATTGATACAAATGGCTGTTGTATCTAATGTCTTTTTCTTTGTTGAATAAAACCTATCAAATAAATTTGGAGTCTACTACATGTTACATTATTTACATTCAGACTAATGTAAATAATAATTCCTCATCCAAAAAAATACATGTTACTTGTTAGCTCTAATAGCAATTCAGTTTAAAATCTGTTTAGCTTCATATATTTAGATATTTAGTAAGTTACAAACTCTCATAATTAATCATTTGAATTGAATTAACATAATTTCCATAAATTCTGGTTTTGAAAACATAACAAAACCTTAGCATGTATAAAATGCCTTTAAACATTTACTACATGATTTTTTGTTTTTTGTAAAATAGCATTAACATTTATTATAACTATAAATCCTATTTACTTGAAGTTTTCTAATCTTCTTTTTTAGTTTCATACTATTTCATGTTAAAGAGGTTTGTACAGTTTTTGCAACTAAAAGCCAATAGTATTTTCAATCAATCTTTGATGTCTACCTTCTCTCTTCGTGTGGATGACTGTATGATAAATGCATATTATGAAGTTTTGGTTACATAATGATATTTTGAATATTTATATTTCTTATACAGGGTACAGCAGAAATACCTCACACATAATGGTAAGAGAGTGAGAGGTATTACTAGGAGGTATTTCTGGGAGTATTTTTGCCGCATCCTGCATAAATGTATATATTTGATATTAATCTTGTTAGTTTTTCTGTTAAAATAGAAAATTATTTTAGGATATTTAAGCTACTGAGAGGTTAAAATGGCCTGCAAAATGATGACCTAAAACCTGTTATTCAAAAATTTGAGGATGAAAAGTAGTCAGAAACTTAAGTTCTTATTCTTTTTTTACATTGAGAACTTAGTATATGGATGGCAGGAAAATATGTTGTGTGAGAAAAGGTTAAAATTTCTCATAAAATCAAACCTATTCCAGCATAACTGGCTGACAATTTACTAAAGGTTCCATGTCAAATGGTTAACATTTTTTATAATAAATGTCAAGTTTACTGTGATGCTACTGTCCTCCTCTGATAAGAGAAGCCACTACATAAATGGCAATCCTTCAAAGGACAAAGCTGAATAGTTTTAAAATCCAACTTACATAGTAGCCTTTAAAAAATTGTTGCATATTATCATAGTTTTTTTTCTCATTACCTTTGCAGAGAAAATCCAGAAATTATAAAGTTCACCTTAAGATACTGACAGTTTTAATCTTAAAAATATGAAGGTGAGAGGGGGAGGGAGAAGATATCTTTCTCAAATTTAGTCACTTTTTAACGGAGATATTGATTTACACTAATGTTATAGTAAAGTTTTTTGTTTCTCCTATTTAATTTATGAATGTCCAAAACTCTTATATTTATATTCTGATAAAGAGAAAATTTGCCATTTCTCTAAATATTATTTTCAGCTTGCAATGCAACATGCATTTTCTAAAACAATTTTTTCTTTATCATTCCACACAAATAAAAATAAAATCTTACAAGAAAAAAATATATCAGTTCCAGCATATTTTTCTTTCCAAATTTTTAACTTGTCTTAAAGTGGCATGAACATCAGAGTTAAGTCATGATATATGGGTTAATGTTGGAGGAATTATATGTATAATTTAAAACAACATTACATTTTTTAATGCTAGGGAATTCTATTTTGTTATTTAAGGATATTTTCAGTTTAGGCTAAGCCTGTATGGTTGTGTGCATTGCTACATTAGAAGTCACTGATTCAGAAAAATGAATATTCCATTTTTTGCTAATAACTTTCATATTTCTTACTTGAATTTGTTTAAGATTAGATAGTTTACTTTTAACAGTATATCAATTTGATATATGTAAATAATATGGCATTTCCTTTCTGCCAAATTAAATTTTTTTTTAATAATTTATATATGAAGTTGTTTCACAAGTATTCTGTATCAAAGTATTGGTATAAAAAGAGTTAAATCTTTGATGTTTGGCATATTGTCACCCAGTATCATAAATGGCAAGAGTTAAGTTATATAGCACAAAACCCCCATCATTTATGCATTGTTAGACGTTCAAAAGGAGGTAGTTGTTGAGATTTTGCCAGTCTGCTGACTCAAACAAAATAGCCCAGTTGCAGTCCAAAAAACAAGACAACAGCTAGAGATGAATGTCAGCTGAAGAGGATCATTTTCAATTGATTTACCAATTGTGAAATTTCGAAAGCATAAAATGATGCTGTATAACTGATTTTCAGTCAGCAGCACACTGGAGACTCCATCAGCTCAGGTATGACAACAGGATACCAATTTTGAAGCCACTACTGTTAAGCAAAAACAGATGTAATTAGTCTGTGCTAGGAACCATTAAATTTGTTCTGTTGATCAATAGAACAAGGTCATTTTCAGTGATTAATCAAAATTCTGTATTTCCTTCAGTGATTGTGGCTCATGTATGTAGAGAAAGTTATATTAGTTTGTTTTTTGTTTGTAATGTTTTTTAAGAAAAACATTTCACCCAAAACAAGGTAATAAAGCCACTAAGACAAGTGGTTACTGAGTGAAAGAGAATATGAGAAAAAACATTAAGGAGAGAGAACAATAAAAGAACAGGAATTAAGAAGACAAAAGATAACAATTGACACTGCATTTAAACTTTTGAACATCAAAGTTGACTGGAAAGCAAGAAGCCAGAACAGCATTCCACAAGTGATAAGTGTGAGAGTAAAAACTATTAACCTAGAACTTACAGCTATATCTAGCCATTTCAACTGTAAAATGAGACCTTGCCACCAATCTAGTACTGCACCTAAATTCATAAAGTCTAGGTACCAAGGAGGAAAGTGATATTTATTCTGTTTAAAATACAGAAATGTGGCACAAGGCCGAAGTGGGGGATTGGGGAAAGGACGGTCTTCTTCTGTCTTAACTATAACTTAGCTAGCCGCAAACACTGACCCAATCGTACAAACAATATTCCTTACACCAAAACAACACATTCATACATACCTTTCTTACTACAACCACCATAATACCTCACTGTCTCTATGAAAATACTAACTAGTCCCCATATTTACTATTCAGTGTCTGTGGGGGGAGGGGAATAAAATAACAATTCTAAAAACTAACCCCAATGAGTATTTACAATATAAATACAAAAATATTTACAAGAAACTAAAGAAAAATAATATTAGTAATAACCCCCCCCCCCTCCTCTCATCACTAAATGTGGCAGAAATACCAGTTCACTGGCCGAAATCAATGCGGGACTATAATAGTATAAAACATTCATTCATCCCAAGCACACACACTGACATGCATTCATTCAAACACAACAACAAATATGAAAACACTCACGCGAAACGAAAGGTGCCCTGCATCCTACCTGTGAACTGACATCACAAACCACCTAACGAGGGAGGGGATGGGGAATTAAAATCAAAGAAAAATAGGGACAGAAATAAAAGGAGCCAATGAGCATACATACCCTAGCTAAGTTAACTAAAAAAGGAAACTAAAACATCAAAAGTAAACCTAAACTAGCCTAGTTTCAGGATGGGTTGCACTAGTTCAACCTAGGAAGAGCAATATCCTGATGCCTAACCGGCATCAAAGGGCCACTCAAGGTCAGACCCTTTCACACGACACAAACGCGCAAGATGCACCCACCTTTTGCTGAATTCTGATGAAGAGAGCCGCTGCCTTTCCATCCTAATCTTGACTTTAAGCTGATGCAAGTACAAGATCAGTTGGGAAGAGGTGAACTTCTCACCTCCATAGAATCCCTTCTGACGTGTCGTCCAAATCACGACTCTCATAACACCTTGCAAACAGTGGAACACATATTGTTCAGCCTTCGTCAGCGGCGGTGCCACCTTGCTACAAACGGAAGAGGCTTCAGGGACAAAGAACTTTCCTTGCAGCATGCAGACCATGAGGCCTTCAACAAACTTGCACAACGGCACTACCAGGCTGAACTGAAAGAAGGCGTGACCCAAGGTCTTGACCTCCCCACCACAGCATCGGCAGTTTGGAGATTTCTCCAAGCCAGCTGAACAAAGTCTTTTGGCGACCCAGAGGGCCCCACAAATCAAACAGCCAGGTAAGTGATGCCTCCCCGTTATTGAGACATTTCAACCCGGGCGCCCAAGGCCATATTGAGCGAGCCTCCTGCTTTGTAATTCTGAGCTTGTCAATCAGCTCATCATGAACGGACCCCCTAACTAACACTTGATATAATGCCCTACAAGACAACGCCTGGACGTTGGAGAGGCAATCCGACGCCTGTAAGAGGTGCTTCAGAGCAATATGACATTCGCGATAGAAGGAGCATTCGGTTTGGGGTAAACGGTGGGTCTCCTCCTCGCACAAGTGCACACTTATCAGGGATGGGAAGTTCTTACGGGCGTCTTCCTTCCAGAAGGTGCCCTCCCCATCTGGTTCGCGACACATTCAATCTAGAAAGCCGATGTGAAGCATATATTGACGAATTTCAATGCTTGGCATGCCCAGACCACCTTCAGAAGGATGAAGGCAACAGATCTCCCGAGTGACTCTGGCAGCCATGTCTCTCCACAAGAAAGAGAACAAGAGCCTCACGAACGCCAGCAAAGTGTCATACGGAAGTGGAGGCACCGAGAGTCGGTAAAGGAGAATCGGTTAGATGTGTGAAACACATACTTCCACCCTCCCCTTTAAGGAAAGGTTCCTCCGAGACCACAAATTAATTGCGATCTCGGCCTTCCCCCACACCTCTGACCAATTCATTTTCAACCGGAGATCAGGACCGAACCAGACGCCGAGAATCTTGACCGACCCATCCGCCCAGTGGAAAGGTCCGGGAAGAGAAACTCCCTTCCACGCACCCAACCGCAAGCCAATAGACTTATCGCAGTTGATCTTGGCCCCTGTCACCATCTTCTTTGCTGACTTCATCAATCTCAGCTCTGCTCGACACAAGAGCCGAAACGTTGTCAGCATTGCCAGAATACCTGGCCAATGTGGTAGCACCGGGCATGGCAATTCTGTGTAGGACCAGATTCGCCTTTAACTTGCAAAGGAAAGGTTCCAATGCAAGAATGTAAAGCAAAGGCGAAAGCGGACAACCTTGACGAATGGAGCGAAACAATACGAAAGGCTCCGATCGTACCCCATTCACCTACACCAGCACACCAGGAGTCGCATACAGAAGTCGGATCCAGGTGTGAAAGTACAGCCCGAAACCAGTCGCCGAAAGAACAGCCTCAAGAAACCGATGGTCAACCCTATCGAAGGCCTTAGACTGATCTAAATTGATCAGCGCAACTTCACTGTCGACTTGCTCAATGATCAAGCGTACCATATGAAGGTTGTCCTGAATAGTCCTACCCTTCACAGCACAAGTCTGTTCCGAGCCAATCAGACTAGACAGGATAACCTGCAAATGGTTGGCCAAGATCTTAGCCAAAATCTTCAATTCTGTGTTTAACATAGTTAAAGGGCGAAAGTTAACTAACCCATCCCCACCATTTTAATCCTTGCGTCACGCCCCTGCTTCATCCAGTTGCCGAAAATCAGCCAGCAAGGGAATAAAAACAGGCGACTGCCTCAAGTACACTTTGTACAGAAGACCATCCAGTCTCGGAGATTTGTCCAGGCCAACCTGTTTCAGCGCTTCCCAGATTTCCGACTCTGAAATGGGACCCTCACACCTAGCCGCTTCAGCTGCCCAAGGCAGGGAAAGTCAGCTAAATATGCGCCAAACTGAGCAGGGCTCAAACCGGGCTCCCTGGTGAAAAGCTCCTGAAAGTAGTCATGAAAAGCCTCGCATATGCCCTCGTTTGTTTGTCTGCTTATCCGGCAATGTGACGCATGCGATATGTCGCGGAGATGCATTCCGAGCTTCCTCTGCACGCAATTCAGCAGCCATATTCGTTGCCTCAGAGGACATTCTTTTTAACCTAACCCTAACTACCGGAGCTTGATCCTCCTTGATAAGCAAGGAGGCTAACTCTGCCTTAGCTAAAGCTATGTCCCCACTATCACGGGATTTGACCACCCGATCGACCTTCTGCTCTAAAGCTGTTTGCGCCGCTAATCTATCTAGATTGAGCCGATGACTATAATCAGCGCAAACGTTTGAATTTTGGATTTTAAATTATCCCACCAGGCATTTCCCACAACTGCTCCCGTCAGTTCCCTCTGTATCATTAGTAGCAGCTGGTCCCGGAAATCTTGCTCACCAAATAATGATGAGTTTAATTTCTAGTAGCCAGCCCTAAGACACCCTAAGAGCCCTATATCAACTCTCCTAACTAAGACTCGGTCTAGATAACTAGCCAAGTCGCCACTATTGGTCCAAGTCCACACTACCCACCAAGGCTGTTCATTCCGGTACTTATCGACAAGATCAAACCTGTCAATAAAGTCCCGAAATGGTTTCACATCCCAGTTGTTAGTACCCGAATTTGGCCCTATACAATCTATATCGGGATCAAGGACGGCATTCCAATCACCCACTAAAACGGCTCGATCTGCCGAAACAAAGCAGGCCGCTCAGAATGGACGTTGGACGCATAAACCCCCAATGAGATAAAGAACCTTTATGATAACATCCAGCACGCAAAGTCTGCCCGCCAGATCTGCAAAGACAAGAACACACGCAGCCTTCAAAGACTTGCTCACCAGCCAAGAGACACCCCTCGAGCGTCCATCAAAACATGCTGAATAGAGGGAAAAACCCCTAGAAAGAATGCCCTCATAGTCGTGAGAAGAAAACTGGGTCTCTTGCACACAACATATATTCACCCCAAGATGCTGATGGTCACGAGAGAGCCTCACCCTGTGAGACTCCGACCTCAGGCCTTGGGCATTCACACTTGCTAACCAAAGAGCCATAATGAAAACCGATTAGGGTTGCTCTCCTGCATTGAACATGGCCAGGGTCAGGACACTGACGGACCCTCCCATTGAGCCAGTACCCATCTCACTCTTGATGGTGCCATCAGGAGACAGGCTGCCAATGTCCAAGGGGAATGTTAGCTTAAGAGCTCTATATAGAGAGGGGTGAACAAAAATCAGGAACCTCCCTGAACAAAACTGTTGCAATTTTTTGACGTTGTCATCGTCGAAGCAAGCCATCGGCGGAAACATTCCATATGCTTCATTTGCTTTGGCCATCATTGCCCATATATTTTGACCGGCAACGGGGGTTTTCTACGTCAAGATTATGAATTTTCCTGAAATTAAGAAGAATTGTTAAATTCTTCATTTTTTTAGCATGTATTAAAGCTTTATTTTCATGATCTTTTGTGACTCGGCACACATTTTCCCTTGTGTTGAATATTGGTTTAATTTTTTTCTCAGTTGTGTGTTCAGACGAATCAGATGATTGACATTTTTACTGTTCTTGTTTTTTAGGTGAATTAATTGGTGTATGCATGGGAGATTGAATTGGAGAGGATTTTTTGTGAGATGATTTGGTCTTCTTGAGTGTGGTCATATTGGAGGAAACTTGGCTTAATGATTTGACTACAGAGGGAGGGACCATGGGGTACTGTTGAGTAACAGGGGAAGATGGTGCCGAAAAAGAGATGGCAGGTTTCCTTCCTGACTCCTGACGATTGGTTTTTAAGGCGTCTTTTAGCTGCTGCAATTTTTCTTTCTTTTCAAATGATGGTTCGTATTGGATCATTTTCTGGCGTAATTTATCCGAGTAGCTGGCCGGAGAGTCGCCCTTCGCACTGGTTGAGGGAGTGGGGCTGTTTGTGCCTTTCGCTGTTTTGGGAGTGGAATGAGGTCCCACTGTCTGGGTCTTCCCTTTAGCCCTACCAACGACCTTCCATTCCCCCTCTCCCTTCTCCCTAACCGCACTAGCAGCAGGCAAAGGTTTTCCAGGAATGTGGGCTGAGATTTGGACCCAACTGGGGGATTTTCCACACCGGTCCTGGTCGCTGGCATGCCCACTACAGGCAAGACGGATGGAACAGACTCGACCATAGGGGTGTTTAGTTGGGCGGGGGCCAGAACATCAGAGGCCTTCTTCTCTGTGCAGGAAGAGGAAAGATGACCAATCTTTCCACACTTCCAGCATGCCGGTTTTCGACCTGTAACTATTATTGGCATCTTCTGGCCCTCTACATCCAGACAGTTGGGGATGCAGCGGATGGCATTTTGATCGATCATTAACTCGAAGCTCCACCCACCCCCGGTCAGATCGTCCAAGGAAGCACTAAGTATCTGCCTGAACTGGTACAGATACGCAGCTAGATGCTCTCCGACAATCTGAGGAGGAACCTCATATACTGCCACCTTGGTCCTTCCCCTGCCTTCATATTCTGTGCGCAGAATCAGGTCCTTTGTTATAAGGCCTGGGCAACAGTACGTCCCACATAAAAAAGCCATTTCCTTTGATGACTCTCTGAGCTTTGATGCCCAGAGAAGTCAAGGCCTTAATAACAGTGTCTTTTGTGGAGCGACAAATTTTGCGCGAGCGCTTGTCCACCACAAAGACTGACACAATTCTTTTTTCAACTTAAGTTCCATGGGATTGGACAAGAGCCCATCTGCTGTCACCAGATGTGCATAGCTCTTGGCTTTCTCCAGGAAATCCGTCATGTTGATTTTACACTTTGGCGGGGACTTCCAGCGTTATTTTGGAATGTCTGTGTATCTGATTCTTGGCTACTCTCAGCCACCATAATGTTGTCTTGTTGAGTGGTCTTATCCTCAGCATTTTGGCAACTTTCGGCCACCATAGTCTGGTCTGGTACACTGGATTCAGTGACTGTATTTTGGCCATTTGAGGCCACCATACTTTTATCTGAACTCTTCATTTTATCTTCTAAGTTTTTACCATTAGAAGACACCATACTTTTTTCTTCAACTTTATGGCTCTCTTGCAAATCCATTTCTAAACCCTTATCCAGCAGGTCATTTTTCTTTTTTTTAGGTCCAAACAGGTTTTTTTTTCACCGTTTTCTTGGAACCCATTTTTAAAACAAGTTTTCTTTTTTTTTTTTCTTTCACAAAAAACAGAAAACAACAAATAAAAGTATAATTTAAATGAAAGATAAACACGAATAAATCACAATAACAAAAAGAAATTTAACGAAACAGAACAATAAACAGTTAAACACGCAAAAAAAATGTTACTTAAACACATACGTAAAGAGGACAAAATATGCTAAAAATAAAACAGTTAACAATTACAAAATGCAAGTACGCGAAGGAAAAAAAAAAATTTAAGACAGAAAATAAACAAAAAGTATCTTTTTTTTTTTTTTACAGAAAATACGCAACGAAAAATGCCAAATGAGTTCACAAAAACAATATGGCCGCTACTAGAAAATTTTAGTCAGCCAAAACACGAACGAAACACGTAAAATAAAAGAACTAACGAATAGAATAATAAATACGAGAGGTTACAATAAACACAGAAAAGATTTAAATAAAGGCACACAGAATATTTATACAGTTATTTACAACAAAGAACAATGAAACGCGTAGAAATAAAATGTAAACAAAGAAAACAAAGTCTGACGTGGAGCAAAAATAAACGATGAAAAGTAAAGTTTGGCATGGGGAAGTTAATAAAAGGAAATTAAAACTCAAAAATGAAAATTAAAAAATTAGAAACAAGGGGTAAAATAAAAATGAGGGCGGGAAAAGAAAGAAAAAAAAAATCAATTTTTGCAAAAACATCAGTAAATTAAACGGAAGAAAATTGAAAATTAAAAGTAACTTAACGTGAAACAAAGGTTGAAATAAAAAAACAGTTTGTAAACAATTACAAATACGTCTGCCGTCAAGCACCGGTTGTACACCGAAGACAAAAAAGAAACCTCCTCACAAAGGTACCATAGAGGAAAGTTCATTTGAACAATTACCATGAAAATATTTATAGAAAAATTACACAAACTACATTACAACAGCTGGAAAGTGACTGAAGCCAAGATACTAGGACATGACCAATAACATTGCTGATTCTTCTTTGAATTTTACCAAGAATCTATAAATAAATAGCAGAAGCACCAAACTAGATGTGGCATCAATATTCTATGCATAGAGGAATGGTAGACTTATAAATGTGCAAGATAGATTTTGGCAAGAAATATTGTCTAACACGACACAGTGAACCAACTTTCTTAGCAGCAGACCTAGCAAGTGATTCAATATAATCTTTCCACTTCATGTTGGCAGAAAAAGTTGGCCCAAGAAGGCACAGTGAGTCACTCACCTGGAGGTTAGGGTCAGAAGGCAAAAAGGGTTCTCTCAGACAATTAAAAGAGAGCAGTTTTGTTTTGGAGTTATTAAAATTAACAAACCATTCCTTGCCACAGTTAACAGATTTTTGGGATCAGATGCCAATTTGACCATATCAAACAAATCAGACTTACTATTATAACGGAAGTAAATAGTTGTGATCAGCATAGATACCAAGTAGAAAACTGATGACATCAGGAATATCTTTGATGAAAATGAGGGACAAGGATACATGTTGCTAGTTAGAACAATCTTACATTGTTTAAAATTTCACATTTCAAAGAAAACCTGGTTTGTTGGTGAAATACCACTAGATTATTTTCATATGGCAAATTGTTATACTTTTAAGAGTGAACTGTCCAATTTTAAAGGAATTTGAACAATTATGAAAGTAATTTTTAAATAACTGAATACTCTATTTTTCTGAATTGTTGTTATATATCACATTGATTATATCCAATACTTTAGCATTATTGATATTTAAAGATCTCAAAACAAATTTCATAAAATCCAAACACTCAACTACCAATAGAAAGAAGTTAACTGGAAAGGTTTATAGATATTTTCAAGCAATATTATAAAAAATTTCAGCTAGTAGGATGAACTGGGCTACTAGCCTTGAGAGAATAAACATTCTAGGAGAAAGACAACACTGAACTCAATACCATGCATAAGGTAATAGGGAAACCACTCCACTACCTTTCCCAAGAATAGTCATGACAGCCCACAATTCAGATATTAAAAGAATAATTAAATTTGAGGAGAGCCATTACATTTTTTTTTTTTTTAAACATATCTTTTAAATATTATTGTAAATGTACAATGTTATTGTAAATGTCTTACAATAATTACACCACATCATTTCCTAACTTGGTACCACATATTTTTACTTAACTTTTTAGTATTCTTAAAGATTAATAAAATTTGTCTGTATTTATTTTATATGATTCTATTCCTTTAACATCATGCAAAATTTATATGAATTTCCTTTAAACCTTTACATTAGCTTTTATACAAAATTAGTATGTGATAATACTTAATTTTTTACTTTGAATTTTTTAAAAAGACACACTACTGCTATACAAGCTAACTTTGTTGCCTTAAAAATATATATGAAGAGATTTTTTCTAGCCCTAAATGTCTAGATATGTCTGGGTTTTTTTTTTAGGTGTGGATGCTGAAGCAGCTCGGCGTGAGGAAGAAGAGATGATGCTGTCTGATGCAAACCAATGGCTGAACGCGAAAGCTGGAGTGCAGGAGAATCCTCATCCGAAGACAGGTGCTACTGCTCTCCATGTAGCTGCTGCTAAAGGCTATATCAAGGTTATTCAGTAAGTACATTTGCTAACATTCAGGTATTCACTAACCTTCTTGTGTGTAAAACCGGTTTGTTGGTTTTATGCACACGCTGAAAATTTGTCACCCTGATCCACTTCACTGGATCAAATAGAATAACACAAAAAAGCCTATAGTCTGATTTAATGGAAAAGACAAGCAACATTGCAAAGACAAATTAACAAGATAGAATTAATTGATATCAAGATATCCTAGCATGGGCAATGGAATATGAACAAACTGCTTACAAGGCTTGAATGAAAAGTTTGGTTTGAAATTCCTGCAATGCAAGGTTATCAACTGTGACAGACATCTGAAGATGGATGAAGAGCATAACACCTGAAACATTGTGATAACAATCAAGATGAAGGTACTCACCTGAACAAATTGGTGTAAAATAATAATTTCTCATCTTAAAAATTCAAATAAAATTATTACAATCTCTCATCTTAACTTCAATCTTAATTCTTTGTTAAAATAAATTTTAAATTCTATAAAGGTGTGTTTGTTTGTTGTCTCTTGTAATCATTTTACCAGAAATAAACCAGATGGCTAAAAATAAATCTAATTTCCATAAGACTATTGATAGTTGAATGTAAATCAGCAACAACAATTGTGTTGGGATGGAATAAATCTGCCAAGTGTATATCTAATTAGAAAAGAATTTCACTATTAAATCAGGAATTAGTAATATTGATATTATGATCGTACTTGAAAAAGTTTTATGATAAAAGAAGTTGTTTGATACCAAACAATAAATTGAAAATAAATGTAACACATTATTATCAGTATTCTTTTTTTTTCATGTGTATGTGTAAATTTCAGTTGTATATTTTCTTTTTCTAGTTTATTAATACAAGCTAAGGTGAATGTTAACATAAAAGACTTTGATGGGTGGACACCATTGCATGCAGCTGCACACTGGGGCCAGGAAAAAGCATGTAAAATTCTTGCTGAAAATTTCTGTGATATGGACATTAAAAATAATGCGGTAAGCAAGTTTTTCAAAAATTTGCTCTTTTATTTTCATTAAAAAAAAAACAAAAAAAAACATGAACAAATTTCAAATTCTGGCTAAGACAGTTTATGTTCACTTTGAACTTAACGCCTTTAGTTCATCTCTTTTACTTCCTAGCTATAGATAAAATAGCAGGGAAGACTGAAATCTTTGGTCTTAATTGGCAACCATTCTAGGAGAATGACAACATTTTAAATTTAAAACAAGAGTGAAGCTCCTTGAGGTGATCAGATGTCAATTTTGACTTCTTTTGGCAGCTCCAATAACAATGCTGATGCCAGTATGTCTTGGTTCCCAGGCATACAGCTAATAGGACTTTGCCGATGCCTCAGTAAGCCTAGCTAGCTACAAGTGGATTAAATAAAATTGCATAAGTAAAAATAATTCCTATAAACATAGCCTTATTTCTTCTGCTAAATGTCAAATACCTTCCAAAAAGGCACAAAGATAGACCACAATCCTATGCATGGAACTGATGCTACCAATATCCTTTGTCCAAGATTCAAATAATAATTTGTTGGAAACTAAGAAACAATATTTATAATGAAATAGTAAAGTAATATCAGTTTTTCCCATAATGTACCAAATGTAATATAACATATGCAACAATCTTCTCTCTCTCTCTCTCTCTCGTAGTAAAAACAAAACAATATACAGTTGTGTTGTTGAAGGTCCTCACTTTATCCAAATGTAAAAATAGAAAGACACTAGAACTGAATGAGATAAGTGTCCTTTCACCACACCAGCTTCACCTTACTGATTATCTTATAAACTAGCTAATAATCCCACCTACTAAAAACTCTCAAGAAGTAATCCTTTTCAATTTGTTGATTTTTTTTCTACTGTTTGAAACATTTTTGCTTTATAGGTTTAAAAATAAATGTGTATTAAAGTGTAAAATATGTGTCAGTGACCTTAAGCTGCTGATAGTAAGATGAAGACAAAAGCCAAACCTTAATCTAACAGTGAATAATCCAAAATAATGATGGATCTCAATTTTTACATTGTTTCAGATCAAAGTAAAAGGAAAACTTTGTGAATTGAGGAAGTCAGTTTTATTTCTTCAAAATGCCAAGGAATCCATGTTAAAGTGAGAGGTTTCGTGACATGAAGTTCTGCAGAGTTAGTGATTTGAAGAACTCAATTTCCTTACTGAATTAGAATTTCATCCTGAATTGGACTTATAGTTTGAAACAGGGTTAAAGTGAGGTCTTGAAGTTCTATGGAGTGAATTGTGGAATTCAAAGTTATTTCTTCAAAATTATCATTGCTGTTTTCTCAGCTGGGCCAGAGGACTTTTCAGTTTTGGGCCAGATGCCCAATTAACCCTCTGCAAGAGTTAGCTTAAAAGTCTGCATGGAGTGCAGCTTTTAAGCTAGTCCAAAATAAAATTCAAAGATTGCATACTGTCAAAGCAAAAAAATGTTCTCTATACAAATATAGGGAGGTCAATATCATGAAGAAGTAAAAAATAAAATAAAGACAGCCACATGAAATAATGGATTTTAAATAACTTCTTTTACAAAGGATTACTTATTTTTGAACTGACATATTCATATTTTTGTTTGCTGAGTTTCAATGCTCTAGAATTTGGGAGTAATAAAACCAAATAATATCCATTCTGATTCTATAATATTCCGCTAAAAATAATAAATTCCTGGTATGTTTGGTTTAGAAGAAAAAATTTATAAAAATAGAAAAGAAATTGGTAGAAATGTACTTATTTATAAGCAATACTGTAATATTAAGCAGGAAGGAATTGTGGATTAGTGATAGAGAGGAGGGGGAAGTGGTGTGTGTGAAAGAGGGAATTTAAGCAGTAAAAAGCTGAAGGAAAATGAAAAAAATATACATATGTCAAAAGTGGAAATGGATGTTGTAAATTGAAGATATCAGTCAACCTGCAGGAAATAGATATTGTTTTGGACTTCTTGGATCATGCATTGGGACAATGAGAAAATACAGGTAAAAGTTGAGAAAAGAACAGATTGGATAATGTTGCAAGAACAGGAACAAAACCAGAGAACAGCTACTATAATTGAAGAAGAGCAGACTGTATGCAACAAGAAAAAGGCAGCAACTGCAAATATAAATGAACAAGAACAGACATTATTTTTATGACAGTTGCAGCAAACTAATGAAGAAAATGAATTTAAAAACTTTACATAAGAACAGTTACAAAATATGAGAAATGTTGTAAACATTTTTCCTTTATAACATTTTTCACCAATGTATCAATGGTATCAAAATGATACACTTGAGTCTAACATCATTCATGGCATATCATTTTTGTGAAGCTCTGAAACTTGTCAATTGAATCACTATATCAATACCAAAATGGAAAAATCAACTTCCTCAATTTAAACCCTATTCAGATCAATCAAATAAAATATTTTGATGGAAATACTATTGAATTTCTCTCCCTGTCAGAAAGACATTACAAACTACAACTGATCCAGCTCGTATATTATTTTATTTCGAAGTGATTTATTTGAAGATATCAGTCAACCTGCAGGAAATAGATATTGTTTTTTCCCTATGACAGCAATAATATATTTGCACAATTTTCATTTTGGAATGTCTCTCTATGGAGATAGGAAATTAAATGTGTAATAGGTCTGCAAGTTTATCCAAAGCAGCAAATGAACTGTTTTAAGTAATTGTTTATTAGGATATCATAACTATTAAAAGTTCATTTTAAAAGGTTACAATACCCTTTTACTCATTTCAGCAGTTATGAACAATTATTCAATACGGCTATCATTATCATTTCTACCGTTTTACATAAAATGTCTGGGCTCATTGGATGAGAGGGATTTTATTCTTCATAGTTCTAATATAGTTTCTTTTTCTATTTTGTCACACAATTAAAATAATTGCAATTCAAAGTATATATATATATATTATTTTATTTTATTTTTTTCAGGGTCAAACTGCATTTGATGTTACTGATTCGGACCTCTTGCCATTACTTGAAGAGCTAAAGAAGAAACAAGCTATGGTAATGATTTCAATCCTTAATCTTTTTTAAATATCATTATTAAATATATATATATATATATAAATTTAAATCTTGGTTAAACTACCAATAGTTACAGTAAATTTTATAACATTGATTAGGATTAACTGTAATCACTTAAGTTTGTTTTCCCATTGACCTAACAATTTGAAACTTAGCTGAATTTTTTTAATCGTTAAGGTGTTTGTATTTATTAAGTTTAGTTATGGCTCAAGGCCTCAATAGTGGGACACTTTGTGAGGATCAAACTAATTATACAGTAATAATTGTCAATCAAACTAGCTCACTAATTACTACACAAATTACTACACCCCAAGACACCATAATTGTTAGACAGTTGATTAGATATAATAAAACAATGGGTCTACAGTGTGATGCTTGTTTACATGTGGTATTCATTGTATTGTGTATATATTATTTTGTTAAATGATAAAATGAAAAAAATCTTTATAAGACAATTTTTATTGAAGGTGAATAAAATTAACCAAGCAATTCACCTGTTTTTGTTTTTCCTTTTGCAAAGACTTAATCCAAATGTATTAATTTTTTTCCACTTTCCAGCATAAAGACAAAATAGCTTCACACAAAGATAAAGATATCTTTCAAACAAAGGGAATTCCACAAATCAAAAGAAGGTAAGCAAAAATTGGTACAGAACAAATTCTGTCCTACTGTTTATTTTTTATTTTTTTAGCAGTCCAAAGTTGATTACTACTACATATACAGGTTTATTTCTTAACAGGAATTTTTTACTACAAAAATGTATATGCAAATAATACTTAAATCCTAATATGAACTTAATATGATTTCCTCTAAATTCAAAGATTTCTTATAAAATTCCATAAAACATAAGCAGCAGATTATAATATGGCTTCTATGCTGTTTGGTACCTAATAATTGGGCATTATTGAACATTATTCTTAAACATGATTTGTAAAATGAATTCCATCACTAAGAGTTCTACAAGATTTAGTATTTATTCATGAAAACATACATGTTTAAGGATACTTTTACATTGTAAAAAGTTATCTTCTATGTACTGTTTCCCTTTGAGACATTGGCAATCATGGCAATCTACAACTTCCTGTCCTTTGTAGTTTTTAGTAAAGTTTGTTTGTTTTTCTATATCCCTGTACTGTCAACCATTTATACAAACTCATTATGTCAGTTATATACTACTTTCCTCTTTCCTCTCTTGCCTTCAGTCAATCCTGTGAGTGTCAAATTTTTCTAAACCCTCTTTCATCATTATGTGCCATAGAAATTTAAATTCTCTTTCTGATTCTAAGTGTAAATGCCCTTCTTATTTCCATTTTCCCTAAAACTTCATCACACGTTCAGCCTATAGTATTCTCAGCATCCTTCTGTAGAATATTTCTGTTGCTTCATGTTTCTTCATCTGTGATGAGATTGTCCAGCATTCACTGCCATATAGGAGGACCAATATTACATAACAGTTCAGTACTCTTTTCTTTGTCTATATTTCTGAGATGAGGTGTGGTAGCTATTTACTTCAACCAACACTTTTATCCACATGGATAAAAGTGTTGGTTGAAGTAATCCAATGACTTGACCCAAAGAGTTGTAAGTTCAATACCTGGCCATAGCAGAGGTGAATAAAAACTTGGAGAGTTTAGTTACTAAAGGGAAATAACTGAAACTGAGATATCCAGAAAAAACATGGCATGTGGAACTAGAACAATCTACCCCAGTGGACTAAATAAAGTGTTCGGTTTGAAATTCCAACATATATCACCTGAAGAAGGCCGAAGCCTACAACAGCCAAAACATTGTGAATGTAACAATAAATATGAGGACGACAGTCCAAACATTGTAACTAGTGTAAATACTCTTTTCTTTGTTTCTAACAAAATTTTCCTATTTTTTAATACTTGGCCTTTCACTATTCTAATGGACATTTGGATTTCAACATCACATTTTCCATCCTCTCTTAAAACACTTCCTAGATATTTCAATTTTTGTACTTGCTTGCATTTGATGTCTCCAATTCCTAGTTCATATCTTTTGCTGTTTCATTCTCTCTAGTTACAATTGATGTTAAGTCCTTTACTATGTTCTGTAGGAGTTCCTTTCTATATTTGCTATCAACACTGTCATCTACACATCTAATGTTAAGATTGTGGCTGCCAATAATGAATTTTGGTAGGACTTCTAATTCTCTCAGAATTGCCTCGCTGTAAAGATTGAATAAGTCCAGTGAGAAGGCACATCTTTGTCTCATGCCCCTTCCTATTTTTTGTGTATTTACTGAATTCATTTTCTATCCATATGCAGGCATTTTGCTCCCAGTATAAGTTATGGGTTACTCTGATATCTTTCCCAAATAAATCAAGTTCTCCTGGCAGTTCAAACAGTTCTCTGTGACATACTTTATCAAATGCATTTTTTTAATACAAAAAAATGTTGATATAGAATTTGAAAATTACTGCCTAATATTCTTGGAACCACCAAGAATGTAATTTGACTAGTGAAAGATTGTTTTGCCTAACAACTTACTCATTTGTATCTGTCAGTATGAAGTTCTCTTATACTAGCAAAGTGAAATATAACTAGCCTTTATACAAAATTGTAGTAACTGCTAATATGTATTTAAAAAATAAAAAAAAATTCATCTTTTCCACTACTATTTATACTTTTTCTTTTTGAGTCAAAATAGATCTTACAAAATTATTATATTAAAAGCAGGAAATGGTTTTGGATTATTTAATTTTGCTAGCATACTCTATATTTTTGAAAATCTGTTTTGCAGGACATCAGTGACACGTATGAGTGTTGACCAAAAACAGAATGTTGTGTTACGAACTTTAGAACAAGAACGCCATGATTTAGACAAGGCAAATATTTTCAAAAAGAAGGATGAAGATGCTAAGAAGAGTAGTTCCAGCTCAACAAGTGATGAATCCAGTTCTGAATCGGAGACTGGTAAGGTTTTTTTTTTTTTTCTTCCTTCTCAAGATATTCATCAATATGGCATCAATTTAGAAATAGTAATTAAAATATTAACAATCCATTAAATGAAATTGATCCATTAAAAATATTAACAATCCACGCTTTATAAGCCTTTTTGTTATTTTGTTGTATAATAAAAATACACTAATGAAAAATAAAATCCTGAGTATGTGCTTCAATTTACTCAAAATTAAAAGTGGTATTATAGCTGGATTACAATAAATTATCAATATATGCACCAGTTCCAAAATAAGTAATGTATCAACAATGCTCAGACCCTGTATAATCCTCATTTTACATTAACATAGGCCTCTACTCTTACATGTACATGATTATACTGATGATGAATACCATCCTGCAATACATGCCCCTTCCACCTGTTGACACACTACAGAAACAGTTGTAAGTGTGCTAACTAAATGAATTGGGCATCATTTATACATATTCAATAGGAGACATATCTTGCAGCACATGTTGAATAACATGGGCAGACAGTATATTGCTGATAGAATATTTCACCTTCCTGTTTCAGGATTGATGGCAAAATGAACTGAACAATGTTTTGCATGTCACTGTTTATGTTTCCTCCCAAAATATCAAAGACAAGCAAGATTTGTAACATGGCACCCAAAACCATGTTGCTAGGTGTCAAGAACATATATCCTCAGAATATTTGACACAAATGATTGTCACTTGTCTCAAGGTAGAACCTTCACTCATCAAATACAGAACCCCATTCACTATCTCAAGTGACACTCACATCACCACTAGAGGCATAAATGACAGTTTCGTGGTGTTTTGTTGGACTTATTGGAAGTCTGGCTAGAAGCACATATGCCACTAGTCCTGCTGTTAATAAATGCTTTCCAATAGTCAATGTTAATATTCTTGGGGCCAAAGTTACTACAATTAATGCTGTGGACACAGTGCAGTTTGCCACTGCTACCCTTAAGTTTGGCAAGCACCTGTACTATGTAGCCATCCAGAACCTGGTCTGCAGATGGAGGAATGTTCATTTGAACATTATTTCCAATATCAAAGAAACACCAAATTATGTCCAACGTGCACAACAATTCTCTGAAATGATCATCCTATGCTAGGCCTACAATTTGACTATTTTCAATGGCTCTAATTTACCTCAGTTATGTGTCATGCCTTTCGATACATGACTGATGAGGCAGATTTTTTTTCCTGCAGTAGGTTGCCATTTCTTTCTGTAGTAGACCAGTTGCCATCCAAGGCTATAGAACCCGGTCTGTTCTGCTATTTACCCATATCTGAGGGGAGAAGAAGAGGAGTCATACCTTTCCCAAGAGTATTAGCACGTAAGTGAATGTAATGGATTCAAATGGAATTAGAACTCGGCTCTCCGATTCCTCGATCTGAGCCGCTATCCATTACTCCACCATGCCTCCTCTAATTTACCTAATAAACATATATGTACCTCTTCTTGTACTAAACTCTTTCACCACATTGAACCTAATAGCAGCATCTAAAGTTTACAAACAGACTGTGAACTGATATGAATGTTACTCTGTCATAATATGTTTGAAGACTGAATATTTATCAGTCTCTGTTACATCTTAGCATGCATATACTGCATCCATTTTATTTTTGTTGGTGTATATTAAATATGCTGAGGTTTGTGGGTATGCTTTATTCTTTTGACATCAAAGAAAGTTCTAAGGACCTAGTTGTTTTTGCACAAATAGCAGCAAGCTCTCAAGTGATAATATATGTAAATTGTCCTCCAAGGTCACCAAAGAATACAACATGCCATTTCTAGCAAAATGGAGTGAAATATTTAGTTTGCTATGATGTTGTACAATCGTTTGTTTGCAGAGAATATGAAAGATGTATATTTGTGTGTGAGCCTGAAGCAGTGTCTTATGAGATTTTTGTTGTTAGGTTGATAAATTGGCTCTCTCTTGTCTACTTTGAATTTTCTTATTCTAAACAAATTTGGCACTCAAGACTAACTGATTAATCTAAATTATTCTAACTTATGTTTGTTTTAATTTTTAAAGTTTTCTAAAATCTGAATTATTTCTAATTTTCCTTGGATTTATTTACCTTGTAAATTTTAATTTTCTTCTGCGACTCTGAGTGGTTCAATTTTTTTTAATACAACTCTTGCTGTCATCACTACGTTCTCTTCATACTGACATTTAGTGGAAGACGTATTGATGTTGTGTACACAGAAGACCATTTTTGTGGGGTGGAGGCTTAGAATATTTTATTTTGGTAACTATTTTTTCATTTATTGTGTTGTGTAAGAATGATGTTAAAGAATATACTTCTGTGTTGTAATATTTGAATTTGTTTTTCCTTAGAAAACACTGAATATTCCTGTTAGTGAGTAATTGCAAAATTTCTTTCTGAAAAGTTGTAGTGGAAACAAAATGCAGACTGAGCTGCTTACTACCACTGATAACTGTATCCTCCCCATTGGTCAAAGAGATGACCTCTAGTGCACTATCTCTGTAAAAAGAAATCAAATGGCTGCTCTCCCAGAACAGAGCTGGTGCAAACCACAGGACTGAACTGTGAGGCACCTATTTGTTGCAGATACCCAACCAATAAAAAAAACCATCAAAAGTTCAATGAGGAATATTTAAAATGAAAAATAAGCAGGATATCTATTTATAAAATATAATTTTGACTATGAAAACCAGAATTCGTTTCATCTATCGTGGATCTTATGTAGAAACACAAGTCATTGCTGAAACATTTCCCATGCATCTATAAAAAAAATTTTTTTTAAATTCAGATTTGGTCAGCTTTTGGAAAGTGAGTCAGCCCTAGAATTTTTCACTATCTTCTCATGGATTTTAGATATGGCCATATAGGTACTGAGAAAGCACACTTCCTCTTAAAGCTTAGGGAACAGAGGAATCATCTTTTGCATATTCAAATTTAGAGCATTTGTTTGATTAGACAATGCTCATACATTAGAAAAAAAATTTTAATAACATTAATTGAATACTCACTCCTAGAAATATTAGAAGAATGAAAATATCCAAACATTGTTTTTCAAAATTAATAAAATATTTATAAAATATAGTCCATTTGAATATGCAAAGCAGTTATTTAGAAATTATTCAGTATTAACTAGCTGTAGTATTTTAATTTTTAAATTTATTGATTTATTTTATTTTTTTAATTTTCAGAGCATCAAAATGAGATAAACCAAAATCCATCTGTCCCCCACACGGTAAGATTAGTCGCATTAAATGTTTATCATAAAAGGATGGTGCTGAACATATTATTACCTTCACATGTACCACAAAAGATATTCTCGTCACACTTGGTGTCACGGTATTCAACAAATCTCCAGAATGTGTATGCAGAAAAAATTTTGCTGTTTAACCAAAATGGGCTTGGTGCTTTTTCCCCACTTTTCTCTCTCTTCTACATTTTCTATGTACATTTTTCTTTTCCAATTCTCTTAATCCTCACTAATTTTTTATTTGATTTATCAACTTTAATTTTTCTCTCACCTTAATAGATTAACTATTGACAAAATCTCTAGAAAACTTTGTAAGTTGATTCTTTTTGCTTCATAAATTCTTACATTCTCAAGTTTAAGTATGAACATAAAATCTGGCAAAATGAATTCCTAACAAAATACACTGAGAAAAAGTTAATATACTGACCTGAAAAAATTCTTTTATGGTTAAGGAACCAATAAAAATAGTTTGACTAAACTAAGTGTTATGTGAATTTAATTTTATTTGTTTGCATTTTAAGATCAATTTCTTTTTAATTATCTTAATTTTTCGTTAAACAACTGAAGAAAGTATTTTATACATATCAATATAACTATTTCAATAAATGACATATAGGCCCATTAAAACAATGCTAAAATTTGGTATAATATTGCTTAAGACAGTTATTAATATGAACCAGAGAAGCTGCTTTGAACTTAACATTTTTTTAAGTAGCTTTGTTGTACAGGAATAGAAGTAAGACTGTTGATAGCCAAGAGCAATAAACATGAAATATACCATTATAATTTTAAACAAAACCTGCCTGCCTATTTACTCAAAAGGAGGTTTCTACATAGATCAAATTATTTAAAAATATTGTAAAAAGTAAATATTTATATTACTTTCTAATAAGTTTTTGGTATAACTGGGATTTATAGCCAGTTATTGAAACTAACCTTAAATGTTCAAGTTTAGGTCGACAGAGATGAAAGAAAAGGGGTACATAGCTAGTCTGATCATAGACTAATTTCTGTTTTATTAAATATGTCTTGCTGTTAAAGATGAGATATGCCAGTGGTATAATGGATAGTGGCTCAGAATTAGAAATCAGTCAAATTCGTTACATGTAAATACTCTTAGGAAAGGTATGAATTCATCTCTTCTCCCCCTCATTTATGAATTAAATAACCCTAAAGAAAGTTATTAGGTTTCAACCAAAGTGCTTCAACAAAAACAATTTATTGAACAAGTTTCACAAGGATCCATCTAATGAATTGTGTAACTATTGAAAGAAATTGAAGACAGATAATAAAATCAACCCAGTAATTTATCTTTTAGATAAAAAGAAAAAAAAAGAATTTTTACTAGAAAATATTGTTAGTAGCAGAAGTTTTAAGTTGTCCAAAATTCTTAAATTAAGCATTTTCACTACTAAATTTCTTTTCTTTTATTTTATTGCTTTTTTTATCTGTCTTCAGATAATTACATTCTCTGTACATTTTTAAAGTAAAAAGCATGGATCAGATTCCTATTGCTCGCTTTAAAATAAAATCATAAAATCCAGCTATTATAGACCAATTGGTAAGACCAGAAAACATGTATATTTTTGTCCTTTTCATGCAGATCCATTTAAAAGCAATAACCATGTGTTCTTGACATCTTTAAGCAAAATTTATTTTTAACACATTAAAGTGTTTCTCTTAATTTTATAGCCATACCAACTTAAGCTGTTGTTCTTACACATGGTTCTAAGTTTTTTTTTAAACTTTCAATTCATAAATATTTTCCTTAATTTTATAACTACTGAATTCTACCAGATTTCTGAAGCAACTTTAATTCAAATTAAAAATTTATTTGCTAATATTTAAAACCATGAAATGTTTCTTGCCAAATGTTTTATTCCATATTTCTGGTAACTACATTATGTTGACCCCCCCCCCCCAAAGCATACACACAACAATCTGTTAATTAGGCTTTTAATGAGAAGGAATGTTCATTTTTGTTAGATAATTATTATAGGTGTTAATGTCTGGAGCTAGCAAGTAATTGCATTAAAAAAGTCAGTTGTCACATTTCCTTTCTTTTTTATATAGATATACATTTTTATTAAATTCAGGATATTTCAAATCAAATTTTAGTTTGGTTAGTAAAGTAAAAGCAGTAATTTTTTGATCAAGGTATATTTGTAATATGAAACTGAAATTTTTATGAGACTAATTCTAAACACCTCTCTAATTTAAGACAATCAAATTATTTACTTTTTCATTTAAATTAGCAGTATTTGATTCAGAATTTTTTATTTTCTGTGTGTTTAACAACTGAATGAGATTATTATTTAAATATGTCAGTAATGCTTACAAAGAATGAAACATCTGCCATTTAAAAACTTTACAACTTTAAGCAGGTTCATGATTATCTTAAGTCTTTTTATCAGATTCATCTAGAGATTTTAATGTAAATATCCTCCAAAACAACCAAGCCTTTCCAAGAATTTGGTTGTTCTGAAGGATATATTAGCTAAAGGACTGTCTATATTTCTGAGATGAGGTATTATGTATATTATTCGGACTATTGTCCTCATCTTTGTCACCACATAATACATAAATGTATTACAACATTTCGGCCGTTGTATGCTCCGGCCTTCTTCAGGTGGTTGGAATGTTGAACTGAACCCTTTATTTCACTCACTGAGGTAGACTGTTCTAGTTCCACATTTAATGGATGTCAGTTATCAGTTATTTCCTGTTAATTTTTCCCTCTGATTGAACAGGGTATTGAACTCACACTCTTTGGGTCCTGTCACTGGATCTAACCAACACCTTTATCCACTGTGCCATGTATTCTTGAGGACACATGGCACAGTGTATGAATTTCTGGGTATTATAAACCTAATATCTTCAGCAACCATTTTTGCTGTTATCATTGCATGTTTTTACCAGAGCTCATATTGCAACTTTGTTGTTATTATTGTTTTTCTCTGGCACTCCTTATTACTGGTTCCCATATTGTACTTATTTCTATGCTTGCTCGGCTCAGATTTTTGTGGCCTAGCATATGTGCTGATTCCTTAAGTTTACAAATTTTCCAATGGTGTTCCTTGTCTATGATCTCAACCTGATCCCACAGAGGGCAGTGATCTCCCTTCTCTCTCCATATGTAGTCAGCCACGCCCTCTGTGGGATCAATGTGAGTTCAATACCCGGTTAAGGCAGTGGAGAACTTTCAGAGGGAAAAATTAACAGGAGATAACTGATAACTGACATCCATTAAACATGGTACGTGGAACTAGAACAGTCTACCACAGTGAAGAAGACCAGAGCGTACAACGGCAAAACATAATAAATGTGGCGACAATAGTTGTAATAAATGTGAGGACAATAGTCCGAATAATGTAAATAATGTAGCTAAAGGACATTTAAAAGTATAATATAGTATAAATTTTAAATTCTGCTTTATTTTATACACTGATAGGGAAAAAACTGCAACACTTATGAAAAATACTCCTTTTCACCTGTGTACAATATATGCATGCTAGGGTATAGTAGATGTTCTGATAACATTTTAAAAGTCTTTATCCACCTTATGATTGAGTAAACACTCATACCAGTCTATCATCTGTGTATTGTGATACATGCTTCAATAAGGTTTAATGGGTAAAAGAACTCAATGCAAGTAGGTGTCATACCCCATAGATGCACACATTTTTTTGCTCAATTAGAGTGGTTGGAATGTGGACTTTGAGAGTAATTTTGAATAATTGATGTAGATGTTGGATGTAACATGTCAGTAGTGTGGCATATGTTGGCAACATATCTCCCATAAACCAGATTCTGGATGGCCACTTTTTGATGCTCACCAAGATTGATGGATTATAACGGCAACAGTAACAGACTGCACAGTATCCATAGCACAAATTGGAACTAACATGGCCCCAAGAATGTCACCATGGACCATTGGGAATCATTTCTTACAGCAAGTCACATGTGGTAGATTTCCACTCTTGCCACAAGTTACAATTTCCACTTGCTTTTGGTGTTTGTTAAGGGAACATGAACGGTATCCATTGTTCCACCCATTCTGCTGTCATTCATGCAACAGGAAGGTCATATGTTGTTCCAGCAGATAATACTTGTCCACATGATTTTCATGCTATTCAACACATTCTGTAAGGGTTTTGACAAGTTCTCTAAATACAGAAATTCACTAAACCTGTCTCCCATTTAAGATATGGGACAACACCCTATACATTCAGTTAGCCAACTTACTACATTGTGTCAATAGGTGGAAGATGTTTAGAAGAATGTATTTCAGGATGGTATTCAGCATCTCTGTGATCATATATACGTGAAAGTAAAAGTTTGTGTTAACCCCAAGAAAGATATACATTGTGTTAATATAGGATCTGATTTCTGTTGATACACTCCTTATTTTGGAACCTGTGCATATATTAATCTGTATATGTGATTAACTCTTGTAATCTAGCTATATTAACTGTAAATTTATTCTTGAGTAAATTGAGTTGCAATTTTATTTTCCATTATTGTAGTTAGGCTTGTGTAAAAATTTGTCATACAGTGTTGTTGAATCCCTTATAGTGTAACTGAAAATGATTTGATTAATCATATTGAATAATTTGAAGATAATATTGCCCAATCTTTTTATTCAATTTAACATTCAGCTCTAGAAAAAATGATACTTGTTAAGGTTCATGCATTGCATGATATTTTTATTAATTCAAAATCTGTATTTACTCTTAGCTAATTTAGATCTACTATTGCATGACTTTGACCAAAGAAATTGATTCAAATTCACAGACCTCCTTTTTACTCTCAAAATTTCATCAAATGCTCTACTTAAAATAATAGAATCAAATTTTGTACTTTTCTGTGCTTATCACAAATTTTGCTTCTTTTAATTCCCACTCTTCTTGGTTGTTTTATTTGTCCTTTGTTTCTCTCTCCCCTCATTCTTGGCCTTAAATTCTGTAGATATCTAGAAGCAATTTGATTGATTTGCCCTCTTCTTTGGCTTTTTGCTTGGCTTGGGAAGATGGAGGATAATGGTGCCCTAGCGATTGACACCACAGTTTCTCAGAATGAAATCTTATCTGATGAAGTGTTTGAAGAGTTTGTCCCGGAGATCATACCTGATGATTCTTCTGAAATAAATGATAATGTGACTGTCACCTTTGATGTTGCTGCTACTATCACCACCTCTTCCACAATCTCTACTACTGCTACTATTGACACAACAGAAGTAGAAAATGAGACTGTTGATGACCAAGAAGACGTGAGTATATACCTTCTGCCCAAATGAAGGAACAAGTCCTGCTACATAATTACTACCACTACTACTACTGCTGCTGTTGTTGTGACTTACTAAACTGGTGGTTTTCAGGTTATTCTGCACTGGCTGCTGTATAGACAGTATAGCATGAGATTATCAACAAGCGAAATGCTTTCATTTTGCTAACAATTACTGAATGCTTCTCATGTTGCCATAACCCCCTCACACACACACACACACACACACACACACACACACACACACACTGCATGAACAGCTTCCTATTGCAATGGTTTTTCTCTATTTTGTTAATAACTGTTGTAAAAATATGACTTAATTTCAGATAATTATGCGTAATTTTTAAATAACCTTTTTTTTACATGATTGAATTGTTAGAAGAAATATGAAAATATACTAAAATATTATACTTTGTTCATTTGCCTCTCAAGCACTTCATTATACTCCTTGCCTCAAATTTTCTTTGCCAAGTGATATCCTTCCACATATCCCAAAGGAAAAGTCTTATATGAACTCTTCTTTATCATTATTCCTTTACTCTGGTTTTTTAAAATTTTCTACCCATTTGAACATTGTTTTATTTATTTGCCTACTTTTTTCAAAATATCAATATGCTATATTTTCTCAGTATATAAATCATATTAGAAAAGTGTATCAAAATTCACTGTAAACTTTCTGCATTTAAGTGATAATAATGTACTCAAAATTCAGTGCACCAATAAGTAAAAAAAAAAAAAAGATACTTATCAAACAATTCTTTTCTCTCAAAGTGTATCTCTTATCCTTTATTTTTATACTTACAAACTTTTAAAGAGTGTCAAATCTTAAATTCAAATCTTTATAGAATTTGGTTCTAGTAATATATTTGTAGTAAACCATTTCACATTCCTCACTGACATGGCTTTGTCCTTGAACCCCACAGCTGGCTCGATCAACCATATTCCTGTATTCCTTGCCGTCCATAATCCTTTTCTCCACACAAAGAAAATCACTGTGCCTTTTATCTGTGCCTCAGTTAATTATGCAGATTTTTTCATGCACACCTACAGGCGATTTTGTGCCTCTTTTGTTGAGGAGATAGGCCATGTCCATTACATTTCCCTTCTGATCTCACATAGATAGCAGCCAAATTGACTTGTGTCTGGTGCTTCTCCAAAGTGTTGGTACAACAGGCTCACTCACCTCTTCAACAGTTTCTGCTACAACCCACTGATCCTCTTCACCATCACCTCCACTCGAGTGATCAGATTCACTATCAGTTGAACGGTCATCCTCATCATCTACTATTGGTAGACACATTCCATCATCACTTGATGTGGCAACCGCAACCTTCAGAGGATTGCCCACTACTTGAGGGAGATAGCGAAGGTCTCTCACGTGGCACAGTATTCCTTCTACATGGACTGTCTGGGGACTCAAGATTCCAGTCACTGTTCCTTTTACTATATTTACTCATTGGATGATGTTTTTCCAGCACAACATCTCTTCTTTTATATATTCCCTGTCTAGGTTCAGCCTCCAGTGTCACAATGTTATCAATACTTTTCACACAAACTATGTAGGAGTACAATGCATTGGCTGGAGCAGTTTCACTGTGAACACCATTCTTTGGTATAACGTACCAGTACACCACTTCCTGGACAGAACATTGTTTCCTGTCAGCGATCTGCTTTATAGTTTCCTGTGAGTGTTCAGCAGTGCTGTTTCCAGACAGTGCATATGCACATCAAAATCACAGGCTGATTCTCCAATCTTCAGCAAATGTCCTGAAATTCCTGCTATTGCATGCTGTGCAGTTGTCTGTCAGGATCTCTTTGGGTGGGTCCCTTTCAAAAAATTGCTGTGAGACATTAAATTACAGCAGCAGAATCTTCTCACACTAAGGTTGCCAAATGGCAAACTGGGAAGTAGACAGCAAGAGTCAAATTATGAGGGTCAAGAAATGGGTGCCTCTATAATGGGTGATGTCCATCCCCAGTCTTTGCCATGCACCTGCTGTCCCCAGTTACCTCCTCTGTCATTGGATCGGTGCTGGATCAATTGATGGACATTGGTTTTGGTTTGACCTCACAAGGGTAATGTCTACCAACAAAGCAAACTTGACTAGTTCCAAGAAGGTTTACAGACTTCTTCTGATCAACATTTCACCCACAGCCTTGGTATTAACCCAAGCTTTGCTGGTCAGTGTGTCCATGAGCCATTTATACATACATAGTAAGTCTTTTTTTAAGCCTCCCATTGTATGGCTAGGCTGACTCCTCTAATAACCACATCCAATTCTGTGTGGTTAATATGTTGTATGCTTAACTCTGGCCTCAACCAACACGCATCTTCAACAATGAACCCACTAAATTCCATTGTAACTTGTCACTAAAGAACTTACATCAACCCATATGGTAGATTCTTTACCATCCACACACCATTTGCCTTTGCATATATCAGCCTGCTTCACTTGGGTACTGGTCTCCATTAACATTTTAAATGGGATGTCGTTCATTCGATAATTTGCTCTTCGCTTGATAGCACCGATCACTACCCAAAACCTTCCACATACTGGAAGATGTCCAACAAGCCTGCCATGAAAAAGAGAACACTATTCTCCTGGTGATTACTTCAGAGATATCTAGAAGTGCATTGCCATACCTCCACCATAGGGTGCCATCCCTCCTCCTGACAGCCAAGCCAAGTATCCTAGCCCCATTTATATCCAGAGGTTGCCCATTTGATGTTCTCTACCTGAGACAGCAATGCTTTGACAATGGGTTTCATTATCAGGTAGGGTGATTTAGTTGGTAATTTTTGCCTCGGAAAATAACTGTCTGGTACAGCCAAAGTTGTTCATTAATACACACTTGTAGTTAGGCAGCTCTGAGGCCCAATAGTGCTATGTTTGAACCTTGCTGTCTCCACTCTCTTAGTTTGTTGGCACAAACATCAGTGTCTACTCTATACTCATCAACATGGAGATTAAATTCCCGGTAATCCATTATGGGCTGCACCTTTGATCAGTGATGAAATGAGTGGACTGCATCATAGAAATGGACAGACAGTAAAACACCCTCCAATCCATTATGGGCTGCACCTTTGATTTGTTTTGTTGCACAACAGCCATCAACAAAAGAAGCCCTTTCAAGCGTCCAAATTTTTGTTCATCATAGGGAATATGACAGCCTTTCTCAACCCATTGATGCAATTGCTTTTCCTAGGATTTCCTAACTTTCGTTGGCATGGCGTACTCTGCAATGTGGTTTTGCAGCTTGGAAGGTGTTTTACCGTCTGTCCATTTCTATGATGCAGTCCACTCATTTCATCACTGATCAAATTCTGCGTCAAAATTAGGTTCAATGAAGAGTGCTGGTATTGTACATGCAGAAGCTTGTTTACAGAGAAAGTGCAACTCTCTTGACTTTAAAATGGAAACCCTGCCCAGGGCCTTGTTTGTATCCACACCGATCAGTATGTGGAATCTAAGAGGGTCCTCTTGTACTACCAAAGCCTCTATTTCTGCAGTTCTTCCATCCACACGAAGATCTGTCAACCCCACACCACTGATGCACATTTCTTCACTAAAAGTCATCTCTTTAACCTCTTTCTTTTCCATGTCCGGCACATCTTTCTGCTGATTGGTCCAAAAGCACCTAGACTCCACCAATGCAACACCTATCTTCCTGCACACATACACCTTTACTTTTGTAGTGCCGAATTCACATTTTGCCAGGGTACGAGACTGGCACTGTATACTCTCCCCATTGTCCTTTTCCTGAACAATTCTGCAACAAATGAGTTGGCTCCCTACACTGGAAGCACGTGAGATTTTTTTTCAGGCCTTCAGAGAGTCATCTCTTGGTATCTTGCATCAAGCAAGGCAGTCACAACCGATATGGTTTGGACCATCACACACGACATTTTGTTGATGCACTCGCAATTCCTTCCACTGGGTCATACGTTTTTACAGCTACTGCAGCTATTTCTGTTCACAGGGAGTCATCCTTTAATATTAACAAGCCAACACCTGTCTAATGTCCATTCATCAGGATGCACAAAGGAGCTGCTTGATACACTCTGGTAGACTGGCCACAAAAGCACATATTAAACCTTGTTCAGGTATACTGCCAAACAGAAGTGAGAGTTTCTGCAGCTCCACTAGAAAAATATCGACATACTCTCTAGGGTGTAAACATCATGCCACAAATCATTCATATGCTGCAAATGAGTCAGCAGCAAAGGGTGTATATAGGGCTTCCTTTATGCAGCCAAAGTCGTTTTTTATTTTTTCACTCAACTGCTGGTACACTGAGTATGCACCACCCATTAGGCACATCAGGACTACAGATTTGATCCTTTTCGCGATACAAAGCCAACATATCAATTCTGCCTTCTCCATCCATTTGACAACTGATTGTTCAGGATCCAATATTAGTTTCAAATGTATTCCTCACCATTCATCATCCTTTTCTCCCCACAAAGACAAAATCTGCCAGCTTTTATGTGTGCCTCAGTCAGTCAGGCATTTTATTAGTCTTAAAGCACTAGGTAATTTACATGACCAAGTATGGCACAGTTGATTTTGTGCCTCTTTCACCGGGGAGATAGGCCATATCCATTACATTGGTTCTACATCAAGCAGTTTAAATAGCTTTCTAATATACCCTCTATACTGTCATTTCTATGAAACCTTACAAAACATTTGTTTCTTTCTCTTTACTAAATTTGTCTCTTTTAGGATGTTTTCACCTCTTTATCATACCCAAACTCTATTTTGAACAAGTTAATTGGTTATCTATCTTACTAGTGAAAAATTGAGTAATGTTTTCCATTTTAGTTAATGACCAATCTTAATTTCATATCCTTGTTATTTTTTAAGTTTTGTTTATTTATAAATTTAAAAAATTCTTATATCCTGTGTCATTCATTATTTTTTCAAGTTTATTTTAACTTAGTTTCTTTTTAATTTGCTTTTCTTTTTATAAATGTTGTTGGTGTGTTCTTTTCATTTACTTGCCTGCTGCAAACATTTGCTGAAGTGGAATTTATACAAAATATTTTTTAAATTATTTAAGTTCTTGCTTGCATGCATTTCTCCCAATATTCATGCTTATTTATGTTACTTGAAACATATCTCTACTATCTGCTTTTACTCTTCACACATATGCATATATCTTAAGATTCATTTCAATTTATTTTGCTTTAGCTCAATCGGAATATTTTTATCATTTTAAAATAAAATTTACTCATTAATGCTTTAATATAAAATAAAAATTAGTGTCACTTAATGATCAAAAAGCATTCTGGATGAATTGTTAAAACTAATCTTCTCACTCATTCACAAACATACACATGGTTGTTGATCTCAAACTGATTTTAACTCCATTTTCCTTACTACAAGTATACTTTGAAATAAAAATGCTGTTTGATTGCTTTAAAAAATATTGTAATATTTCCAAATGAAAATGAAACCATCTAGCTAATCTGAGCAAATTTTCTTTGTCTTTGATGCAAAATTTATGAGAGAAAGTATATTCTCATTTTAAGTATTTTCCTGGCTGCCTTTTTATTCAAATACCAAGCATTTAACAGAAATTCAGTACTGAAATTTCATTAATATAAACTTTTGAAAATTGTATTATTTATTAATATTGATTTGCAATTATTTCTTTGTTTTATAAATTTAATCAACAAAACAAATTAGTCTAGTGCTACAAAGTGTTTTTCTTTTACAAATTATTTGAGACAAAAATGAATCAATTCTGCCAAGCCCATAAAACAGATTCAAAATGGATTTATTTATTTATTTATATATATATATATATATATATATATATATATATATATATATATAAAAACAGCAAATATTAACCTTCAAACTCATAAAACAACTGTCAAAAGGACAGTTTTTTGTTCTTGACACTGTTATTACTGCATAATCAATCAACTCCATTAGCAATCATTATATATCTGAAACTAAAAAATAAATATCAAAAACTATATTATATACATTTATTTACATTAAGATGAACACCCGTCAAGTTGCATGATAAAATCTCACACCACCAAACAGATATATATGTTAGTTAATACCAATTTTATTGCAGAAACATTGACTTTCATAATAGAATCTGATACATACATTGTCTATAAAAACTAAGTACTAATTAACAAAAAAAAGCTATAAGAAAAATTGAGAAGGTTGTGTTGTTGTGTTTTTTGATTTTTTTGTGCACTCACTCTATCATTTTTACAGTGTAATTTGCTTAACCTTTCCCCAATGTTTCACCAGTTGTATTTTTGCTTTTCATGCCATTTTAATACATAAAAAAAGAACTGATCTCAAATATCATTTCATTGTCACTATCTTGTTTATCAGCAGTATGAGACATTCTCTCAGAAACACTGTACTCCAGCACATTTCCAATACAATTAATCTCATGGCCATAATGCAGCTACTTGCATTAGATCATTCTCTCTACATTTATACTTTGTTGTTTTTGTCAACATTGCTACATTTCTCCACTGCCATGTTTATTCACTGATAAATTGGAGGCCACTGCTCATATCCATAATTAGGTTCCATATAGTAATATATTAAATCCAATAAAAATGCTACTCAAAAGAAAGGGGAATTTAATTAAAAAAAAAATCACCATAATGTCTTATTTTGTTGATCTCTTTAAAAAAATTTTAAAAAAAGTAGTCTCCTTTTTGCACATTTGCTTGAGAATTCTGTATATGTTATATTTGATTTCCATATGGGATTTGAATTCCCAAAACTTTTGGGTCATATTTTGTGTGCTGATTTCATTTATCCATAGATGTAGCATTATAAATAACACCTTGCTTAGGGTGAAATGATTAAAAAAAGAGGTTGTTTTCATTCCACTATCCATTCAAGAGGAGATTTCATATCAGTTATTTTGTTCTTCCACTTAAGCAAAGTATATCAGTTTTTATAAACTTGTAGGAGCCTTTAGTTTAAAAAAAAAAAGATCACTAGGCTTAAGACTAAAAACATAACTGACACTACAGAAAAGTTATATACCCTAATTCACTTGAAGAGGAAGACAAGCAACTTTAGGTTTAAGGCTCCGAGTTTCCACCATTGAATTCTCCTGCAGGAAACATGAACTTCTGAATAAAAGTATTAACTAAGTGAATTAAATTATCTAGTAGTCATTAATTCAATCCTGAGTCAGGTAATGCAAAAAAAAAAAGTTATGCTCTGGTTCAATAGAAGAGAGAGGCAGTTTCACAAGGACAAATTAACTAGATAAAATTAACTCTCACAGACAGCAAAATGAGAATGCTCTACCCCATGAATTGAATAAAGGGTTCAGTTTAAAATTCTTGTAGTGTTACCAATTACTACATACATCTAAAGAATGCTGGCAAGTACAATAGCTGAAATGTTATAACAACCAAGATGAAGATACTAGTCCAAACAATTTTGTCTATAATAATTCCTTTAAAAAATTCAAACAAAGCTTTTGAAGTACATTTTTCCAATCTTCTCTTTATTCTAAATGGAAGTTTTGTCATTCTTTCATGTGCATCTTTAAAAATCTTAAAATAATTAAATAGATTTCTTTTTTTAATTATATGCTTACTCATTTGAAATTAAACAGTAGTGGTCTTTAGATTCTGATAAGTAAGCAGTGATCAAACTTTCAATTTGAGCACACAGTTTTAGTAATGATAAAGTTTATAAACGCATAAATATTTAACTTTGTTATTGGATTAAATTTCAGTTTTACAGATTTTATATTTTACTGCTCATTCAATAGATGTGAATTTATGTATCAATATTTTTTCATCTTTGCTTTTAAGTAATAACTTCTTACCATTAATTTAGTAGTTTGAATTTTAGTACAACCAAACTTTTTGTATATGTAGTTTTAAATATTATAATTACATAATTTTGTTAAAATATGTTCAAAATATTTTTCCCTTTAAAAAGTTAAATCAGTTTCCATGCTTTATGCATAATTACTTTTCATTCACTTTTTAGTTTCTGTAACAAAATACGGAAAAGTTTGCTATATTTCAAGGAGAATTAAAGAATATACACAGAAATTATATATATAAAGAATTCCAAATGAAAACTAAAAGGAATTCAACTTATATTGGTGTATAGAACATTTGATTGTGAAGAGTAACTTAATGTTCTCTCAGATTAATCTTGTGGAACATGTTTTATAAAAAAAATCACTTTGTAGTCACTACTTGGTTTTATTTTTATATAATATAAAAAAACATAAAATCTAAATTGTGTGATACTGTTAAAATTTATTTTAGTAATACAGTTATCATTACAGTTAAAGGTGCTAATTAAAAATAATCTACATCACATGACAACAGGGCATCAGAGATATTTCACATATCTCATTTGAAAACACTTTCTCTTTTTTTTTTTTTTAAGCATTTCACCCCAAGCAAGGTGGGAAGCCACTAGTATGCAGTGGGTTACAGAAGATTTGGAGCAAGAGCAGATAGGAGTGATAGAGGAAAGGATGAGGAGAAGGATAGTGGATAGATCAAGGCAACTGGAGATGTCGATTGGCATTACATTTGAATAGTTGGAGATTATAGCTAACAGGGAAACAGGAATAGGGAAGGGAGTTCCACAGGCGAGAGGTACATGATATGAAATTATTGGAGTAGAAGAGCCGGCTACATTTAACAGTTTCAACAGTGAGAGCGGGATGCCAGCCTCGTAGGACGCTTGAATTCATGAAGTCTGGGAACCAGCGCAAGCAGCTCATTGGAGCAATTACCATGAAAGTGTTTGTAAAAAAGAGAGAGGTGACGACGCGTCTGTGGGAGAGCGACTGCAGACGAGATGCCAGATCAGGGCCAATTACATTGCATATCCATCTCTGGATCTTATCAAGAACCCTGAGGCAAACAGAAGGGGCTCCAGACCATATATGGCAGCAATACTCCATGCAAGGGCGAATGGTTGATTTGTAGATTTGAAGGATCGATTCCAGGGAGAAAAATTTCCTGGCACAGCACAGGGAGTCAACTTTCCTTTCGGTGGACAAAGCAATTGACTCGATGTATTTGTTCCATCTCAGGTCAGCAGTCAACGTGAGACCGAGCAGCCGCAGAGAGGTGCTCTCAAGAAGTTGAGTGCCAGACATTCTAATGGGGGGCAGGGAAGGATATCTGTGGTGATTAATAGAGAGCAGTTTTGTTTTTGAGGCGTTAAAGTTAACCAGCCAAATCCTACCCCAGTTCACAACCGATTGGAGTTCCTTTTTGAGACGAACGGCCAGGTTAATTTTGTCAGCGACACTAGATTTGTTTTTGAGGCAGGAATAAATTGTAGTGTTGTCTGCGTAGATGCCTACTTGGGAATCTATGGCGTCAGGAAAATCATTGATGAAGATAAGGAACAGCGTAGGGCCTAGGATGGAGCCTTGAGGAACACCTGCGTTCATGGGATAGGAACTGGAGGAGAATCCGTTGAGAACGACCTTCAATTCACAGTTTGACAGGAATGAGTGTATTAGGTCAAACAATCGACCTGTAATACCATAACCCTGGAGCTTGCGAAGAAGGCCTGCATGCCAAACCCTATCAAACGCTTTAGAAATGTCTAGGGGCACAGCATGAGCTTCTGTTATTTTGAAGAGCTTGGTAGACAATTTCAGTGATGGACATATGCACATCAGCTGTAGATCGGGCAAAGCGGAAACCATATTGCTTGTCTGAGAGCAGATCATGGGATGTAAGGTGGTTAACCACTTCGGTGTTGATTAGGGCTTCAAAGACTTTGCCGAAGAGTTGGGTGCTTCATGAATTAACTGGAGAAAAATGAATGGAATGCTTTTGCATCTATGATTCTCTGATAAAACAACATACACAGGCTATTTTTGAAAATAGCAATTACAGGTGATGAAAAATGAATTGTTTACAACAATGTGGAGCAAAAAAAGGTCTTTAGAAAACAAAATGAGCCTTAGTTAAGTACTCCAAAAGTTAGTTTTCATTGGAGAAAGGTGATGCTGTGTGTCTGGTAGGATTGGAAGGGCATTGTTTATTACAAGCTCCTGAAAAATCAGATGTTGAATTCATGTAAGTATTGTCCCAGTTGAACTGATTAAAAGCTGCAATCAATGAAAAATATCTGGAATTGGCCAGTTGGAAGGTTTTCAACTTTAACAATGCCAGACCTCACATCTCTTTACAGACCTAAGCAGAAAGTATTACTACTTGGCTGCATCTTCAGATTACAACTTTTAATCTCTACAAAATTCTCTTGATGGGAAGAACTTTAATTTTCTGAAAGCTTATAAAAACTACTTAGACCAGTTCATCACCCAGAAAGATGCCAAGTTCATGGAGGATGGAATCACTAAGCTGCTTCAAATATGGCAAAAGTAGTAGCCATTTTGTCTGAATAAATCTATGAAAAATATCTAAATATTGTCTTTGAAATTCACTTAAAAAACACCACAAACTTTTTTGCCAATTCAATATATTAATACTATGTTTTTACTTGTTTTAATGGTCACTATTTACCATAAAATTACGATATATTCAGTCTACAAAGATAACAATGTTTTTGACAATGTCACATGAAAATTACTGGGTGATGAATTGAAGTTTTACAAATGAAAACAGAATTTAAATTGTTGGCCCAAATAAATCTTATTAAACTGCCTCATTTTATCTGTATTGTTTAGTATTGATCTGTATCCTTTACCTACATGGTAACTTTGCTACCATTTTTACCATCACCATTAACCCTGCACCTTATTCATTGCATGCCTTCCAGGTGCCTTCCTCACTTGGTCAACAGCTTTTGCAGGCACCAGCTACCACAACCACCTGTCTCATCACGACTACATCCACCACTACCAAAAGCGTTACAGACTCTCGCTTGTGGACCAGGATGTCATTGCTTAAGACAGGCAGTTCAAGCATGGTTCCAGCTGTAATTATTCCTGAACATGAACCTGACACCATTCCTCGTTCAGCATCTAGTCCCTGGCTTGCATGTGATGTTAATGTGAGTTCTTTCTCACTTCTTGTTTCCTGCAGTGCATTACTGACAAGCAGTTGATTTTTTTAAATTTTCTTTTGTTTTTATATTTTCACATGTTTTTGCATGAATTAGTTTTAAAGAATGTTATAAACATTTTTTTTTTATTTCAAACATATAGCTGACACTACTTCTTTAATTCACATTGAAACTGTTTTATTCCCTATTACAACTTGTTTAATCGGACAATGATCATTATCCTATTTTTATTATCTTGCAGATTTTTTCAAAGTCATGTTCTGTATAAAATTGATAGTTTAGGTTAGATTTAAGTATAATCCTCTCCACCATTATCTTTTTAAAGGGAATACTTCAATGTTATTTAAGTTTCTAATTTTTATTCAAGAATTTTTATTTATTTAAATTTTTGAAGATCAAAGTTAGCTGGAAAGCAAGAAGCCAGAAGAGAGTTCTACAAGTGAGAAGTGCAAGAAAAGAAACTCTTAGCATGGAACTTATGGTTATATCTAGCCAATTCGACTGTAAATCAATGAGATTTTGCTGCCACTCTATTACTGCACTTAAATTCATAAAGTCTATGTACCAAGGAGGAAAGTTCATCCTAACAATTACCATGAAAGTGTTTATAGAAAAAATACAGGGAAGCTACATTATGGCAGTGAGAAAGTGACTGAAGCCAAAATGTCAAGTCAAGACCAATAATATTACTGATTCTTATTTGGAGTTTATCAAGAATTTATCATAATATAGAGCAGGCACACCAGACCATATGTGGCAGCAATATTCAAGGCATGGACAAATGGTTAACTTATAAATATGTAACATAGATTCTGGAGACAAGAGTAAATTGTTATGACATCTGCATAGATATCAAGTTGAGAACTGATGTTATCTGGAAAGTCATTGATGAAAAACAAAGTATATCCAAAGATAGAGCCCTGGGAGACATCTTCATTAGTACAAAGATCTAGAAAAGTGGCCATTCAGGACAACTTTCATTTTATGATTTGATAAGACTGAATCATTTCAAAAATTCATCCAGAAATACCATAACCTTTCAACTTGTGAAGAAGACCGGTATGCCAAACCCTGTCAAGATGTCCAAATCAACATTCTTATCTAAAGCTTGATAGACTCTCAGCAATAATCATTAGTACATCAACAGTTGGCCTAGAGAAGTGAAAGTCATATTTCGTCTCTGAAAGAAGGCCCTGCAATGTAAGATGCTTAACCAGTTCAGAGTTGATTAGTGCCTCTAGTAGTTTACCAAAAAGAAGTAGAAGAGTCAGACGGTTCACCAGAGTTCTTAAGAGACTAAAACAACAGAGGATGCTTTCCAACAAGCAGGAAAGCAAGAGGTAGCAAGACATTTATTGTACAGTTTGGAAAGAGCAGTAGTCAGTTCAGGAGCATATTTCCTAAGGACTATTACAGGGATACCATCAGGTCCACATGCTTAGAGATGATAGCACAAACCCTGGAAGAAGTTATATGCATATCACTCAATAGAGACTCAGTTCTAAGTGGAAAGTCAAGTAAGGATGCTCCAGATGAGTCAAGAGTGAAGTTTGAAGAAAAGTTGAAGGCAAAACATTTTGTATTTTTAGATGTTAACACTTCAAATTGAGTGAAGAGAGGAAGAATAAAAAAAACTTACTCTTATTTAACACATTATTACAGAACCAAATTTTTTAGAGACTATATGGTGCCTCATTTTATCAGCAAAGACTTAGCTCCCTCAAGGACACATTTACATTTATTATGTTGTGATCAGAACTGTCATGCCGACTCGGAAAAGATGATTCCTGTGGGCTGTAGCAGCTGAACAGGCAATATTTTTCTTTTTTTTTTTTCATAATTAAGTTTAAACTTTCTTTAGTAAAAAAAAAAACTCCAATGACATGCTTATTATCTTATGGGCTAAGGCTGCAGAAATTAGTTGAAATCTTCAACAACAAAAAATAAATACTTTTCACCCAGTATTTTCTTCTGCTATAATGAATGTCTTTAAAAACATTGGATAATTGACACCAATCTCATATTTTGATCATTAAACATTAAATATACTGCTTTTGAGAAATGTAAGGCCTCATTTCTTTTATAAAAAAAATAGTTTAAATTTTAATGGTCTAAATCTTCATTTCAACAGCTTCTTCATACATCTACAGATTATTTTGCTTTATTGTTCATTAACATTTATTAATATTTGCTGTATTGCATGTTCATTGTACTTAATATCTATGTAAATAAAATTATAGCTTCAATATAGTTATTTCATGAATATTTTATTTATAAATGTTTTTCATACACTGTGATGTATGTCATTAAAATTATGCAATGAAAATAGTTAACTCAAACTTTTAACTATAGATGATAAAATATACTGTTCATGAAAAATTTTATTTTTCATTGAATACAGCAAAATTCATATTTCAATCAAATTAAAAATTATACATCTGAAATATTGTTTCATTTTCATAATTTTTTGGTAGGACAAAGCAAGAGCACGACGACCATTTTCAAGTACCAGTGGTGTTTCTGCAGTAGGAGTACATCAAACTGATGCACCAACAAACAAATCTGTTACTCTAACTGGTATAAATAATGAAAGGTTAGTACATTTTTGTATAATGTTGCTGATACACTGTATTGTATTGGACTTGATATCTCAAATTGCTCTTTACCCACTCCAACTCCTTAGCTTTATGTCCTTACCTTTTTACATTTTGTTCCTAGATTCATATCCTATTCATGCTAACTTCATAATAAATAAATTCAAGTTTACTGATAATGTTCTATATGTATGTATATAGTTTTTTCGATTGTTAAAAGTTTACGTTGTTTTGCTTTCCAATTTCTAAATTGCCCATTAAAAAAAATTATGAATTGGATATCAGATATTCATTGAAAATACTAAGTAATGATAGAAATTAAACAGTTGCTCTTGATTATAGCCAAGTATTATAGGAATCAGTCAAATGAATTTTTAATGTTTACACCATACCATCCTTAAACATTTTTTTGTACAAAACATTGTGCTCTAGCTTTGTTTTCCTAAATAAGCACTGCTCGATTGTACAAAGAAAAATGTGTTCTAATAATAATCAACATATTTTTCTGCCAAATACATTAAAAATTGGTATATTTAAATATTTTCTTATAGTTACCATCTATCAATATTGCATAGTTATAAACTTCATGTTTTAATTAGGTATACAAAATTTACATACCTTATCTCAGAAAAAAATTAGTTGAATATAAAAATATATTAACCTGTTTAAATTTAGTTTTTCTTGAAAGAAAATTGAACTTTTAATTGTTGATTTTAAACTTAATCTGTTGATTAAATTTCTCTATTAAAAAAACCCTTATTATAATTTATTATTTTAATTGAAAATGAACGAAATTCTGTGTACTATTAACTAAAATTTGGAACTTGATAACTTTTCAGATCATCCGATTCAATAATTCCAGATTATAAAACTTTCAAATTAAAAAAATGTTGAATGATATATGATAAAAATATAGTTTTAACATGTTATATTTATGGGTTAAAGTGCTCAATGTCAGCGATAGTGTATGTAAATATAAAAGTGGACATGCTTAAACACAATCTTCAGGCCATAAGCATAAAACAGGCTATCACTCTCAATGTCTAAGATATATATATATAAGAAATATAGTCTTAAAGTGTGCTATATTTATGGGATAAAGTGCTCAATATCAGAGATAGAGCATGTGTAAATATAAAAGTGAACATAGAAGTCAACACTTAGAGGCGACAGTCTGTTTCATGCTAGATGCAATCATCAGGCAGAATAAAAAACAGTAATTGTTTACAAAACAATGTAATCTACCAAGCCACGATAAAATCACCAGATAATGGAGAAAAAGTATACATAGGAGTAACTGAAGGTCCCTGGAAACAAAGAAATTATGTACACAAAACGTCTTTCACAAATAGTAAATATGCGAACAGCACAATGTTTTCTAAGTATATCTGGGAAATAAAAAAACAAAACGCACACCACACCAAAAATATCTTGGAAAATAAGGAAAAAATCATCAGCCTACAACAACCTATCAAAAACTTGCAAACTTTGCTTGGAGGAAAAAATAGCTATCATTACCTTCCCAGAGCAAAATAAATTATTAAATAAAAGATCCGAGCTAATCTCAAAATGCAGACATGAAAACAAATTTTTACTACGTAACTTAAAAATCTAAAACAGAAAAAATAAATAAATACATAAACAAACAAAATGACAATAAAATAAGCAAAATAAATTAATCCAAACAAATTACCAAATCACACCTGTTAGAATAGACGAAATAGAATAAAAAAATAAGGAACAAAATCAATAAATAAAGTAAATAATAAACAAATTAGCAAACTATTATGACCAAAATATTAGACTATAAAAAATCAAAACAAAAAATCAGACGAAAAATAGCTATAGCTGTTATATAACGATAAAAAAAAATTTTAAAAATGAATAAAAAAAAATATACTGCGTAACTTAAAAATCGAAAACCAAAAAGAGAAAATATACAGTGTAACAAATAAATAACAAGTATAATAAATTGATCTAAATACATCCAAATATATAAATAAACTAACAACCGATACCAATAAACTAGCCATTTAGAAAAAACAAATAAAGATAATCAATCCAAATAAATAAATTAAAAACTGTTCCCGCCAAAATAATAGTCAGAACAAACCACAACAATCAACCCCAAAATTCAACAAATAGCTTTAATTATCTTCCCAAATAAAAACAAAAAGCTATATAAACAATTTTTTTTACGTTAATAAAAACACCGATCAAAATAAAAAAAATAAATAAATAAGATTAAAAATAAATAAAAACAAGCAAAATAATTTGACCCAAATAAATAAACAAATAAACAACTTCCAGTAAAATAACCGCCAAAATAGACTACCCACAATGCACCACTGACCCGTATATATAAATAGCCGAGAAAAATAACAGCCTGACGATTGCATCTAGCATGAAACAGACTGTCGCCTCTAAATGTTGACTTCTATGTTCACTTTTATATATATATATATATATATATATATATATATATATAAGGATGGACATTTTTATTGAAAAGTTGTGTTATCTTGAAAAGTACACTTCAAAAATTTCAGCCCTATGCCTTACTAAATCACCAAATGGAAAAATGTACCTTCTATAATTTAAACTTCATCTGTAAAGAAAGAGAAGCAAAAAGCTGGAGACTGGTCAGCATTTTAGTCTAAAAATTATAAAGCATTACATCACCTGCTCATTACCAAATCTAAAATATGTCCAATGCTGCCACTAACTGATAAATTGCTTTATGTAACAGGTATGTGTATGCATGACTATTCAGTTGAATTAATTCCCTTTCTAAACTTCCTAATATTCAGTTTAATTTTCCTGAGGTCCCATAATGCATGCTATATGGATACAAAAGTTTGATATTTCTTCCTAATTATCTATTTTATCGACCTACCTCCATATATTTAAAGTAAAATTTTGGCAAGACCTCATAATTTCATGTTTAAATGCTTAATTTCAGGCTTACAAAAATACTATAATGTTAATTTTTAAAACTTTATTTTTATATGAATTTAGTTCTCTACAAAATACTGACAAAATAACTATTCCACATAATGTTTAAATTTTCTATACTTGAATGTCAATAAACTATTAGTAAAATGAAAAACCTCTCACTTTATCATAAATTTTCTAAAGCTAAAATGCATAGACATTAAATTTTGATAATATTAATTTGTCGTGTGAACTGATAAATGAATTAGTAGTCAAATTTAGTTGCTCAGATTTTTTAGATTAAGTATTTGATGAGTCTCTTTTGTTGCTTTTGATTGCAATGCTCAGGTCATCTTTATTTTCTAGTACTGTCCTATGCAACTAATTAAAATCATAGACTAAAAATGATAAAAACAATAAAAATAAGTCAGATGAAACTAGATTTATAGTCATAATTAGTGTACAATAATATTTGCTACTTTGAAAAAAACTTTCATTATAAATTAATGTCATTTAATTTGATCTTTTCTTGAATTTTATTTTAGACATTTTTGCTATTTATAAAAGTACATTAGATTTTGTAGGAAAATTGAAAAGGAACTGACAAAACATCTCATTGATTTCTTTAAATATCCTGGCAATAATTTGTCAATCTTTTGAACAATCTTTGAGATGAACATCTCAATAGTGATTCGATTTTACTGCTCTATAGGGAAAAAAAGGGAATATTTTTCTTCACTTGACTTTAATTCAAAAAGAATTAAAAAATTTTATTCTGATAGATTTTGATCTTTAATGACACATCAGTTTATTTTCCTGTAAATATATTCACAAAAGCTATAGCATAATTCCTTGTTAGCAATGGCTTTAAATTGTATAATAAAGCTTATAACTGATTCAAAAAACTGTCAAATTGTAGGCACACATAATTTTATAGCATCAACGAATAGTTGATTTTAACCTAAAGTGTATAAAATTAACCAGATAATTTTAAAACCTGATGAACAGCATTAATCTGAGTAACACCAAAATTCAATGATCTTTTTGAGAAATTAGATGAGTCAATGATTAAAATTTAGTAATGAATGTAAAAAGCAAGATCCTTATGGAAAAACAATTTTATTCTTTTTTGTTCTCTAATACATGGTTTCTGTTATCTCAGTTTTTTTTTGTTTTTTTTTAACCAAGTTGTGTTTGAGTCTACTTTTTCAGCTATGCTGTCATGAATGTCTTTATGTACTTGTTGATTTCACTTGGTGAGAAAACATTTGGTTGGTTTTACACTGTAAGGATAGCATACTTGAATGTTGTACACCTTTTTTCTGTGTTCTAGTCAATGTTGTCTAACAGTTTACTTTCTCTATATGAAACTTTCAAACACAGCATGGCATGATGTATTTCAAATGACTTTCATCATCTTTTCAGCACATTTCTCTTAATCATTAGCTTCTTTAATCAAATGATTTTCTTTCAATTCTTTAATTATTGTTCCAGTTCTCATACCTCATTTGTATGTATAATCCTTCCTAACAGGTAGGTCTCTGAAGATAGTTATCAATGGCCTGTCTTTCGGAACCCTAGAGGTCAACACGGATTCCCCTGGGGTCACTCCATGGACCAACCCTTTTTTTTTTTGATCTACATAAATGATCTGCCTGAGAATATACTCAGATCATTTATAAATATCTATGCCGATGATACAACTATATATGGGCACACCTCTAAAACTGTCGATGTCTAGAGATTGGTGACTGATCTCTCTTCCGAGCATGTACAATCTACCCAATGGGGTAAAAACTGGCTGGTTATATTCAATGCCTCGAAGACCAAGCTAGTTACATTTCATCATTGCCAATCTGACTCCGAACAACCACCAATCAGAATGAACAGAGGTCCTCTTGGGGAAGCACTGTGCCTTGAAAGACTGTTGAGCCTCAAATTCACACCCGACCTCAAGTGGAACTCGTACATACAATCCATTACTAAGGATGCAGGTAAAATGGTCAGTTCTCTGTACCACTCTAGTAAATACTTGACTCCTCCTGCTATCCTCTACTAAGAGCCAGATCAGCAGGCCAGAAAATGGAGTACTGTTATCATATTTGGGTGACAAATTATTCTCCACTCCTCTCCCACAAGCCGGGATGTGGCAAACCTCTCACTGTTTTAACGCTACATCCACGGAAAGTGCTCAGACAAACCCTAGTCCCACTGAGGCAAACCTTCTCAGAATAGACGGCAAAACATGGCAATATTAAAGTTGAAGAATAAATATTGAGTGCATAATAAAATAATGGCTATACAATTGTAATATGTAATTATTTATGAAAAATTTTTGTAACTATATTTTAAGGTAAAAGATAGATAATACCAGCATAACACCATTAATTCATTTCTTTAGTTTAACATAGCTTTTTTGTTAGCAAATTTTATAATATGCAATTTTTCTTGTAAACACAGAACATAGATCATGTAAGGATTTACAAGTTCTAGTTTTGTTTTTTGTTGTTTTTTTTAAATATTTTCCATTTTACCATAGGAGGTTTAAGTACCAAAAATATTTAAAAAGGGATGTTCTATTACAGTACGCATTTGTTGAAAGATAATGTGTTGATACCACCTGGTTTTAAAGGAATTTTTGGTACCGCTGATATAGTTTTTTAACTGTTGGATTTTCTCTAGATGAAATAGTATTTTGGTAAACAAGGAAATCAGTTTGACACTTATTTTGGAATGGACAGTTGTTAGGATTTTTACAATTACACAAGTGAGTATCATTATTGCTTGCTGCTTTGAAATGGCGATTGTTACTTAGTTTTTAGTGTTGATTTAAAATTTTATTATTGTGTTTTTTAATAATATTTTCAAGATTATCTGTACAACTATAGCTTAATTGAAGTATTTTTATTAAAAATCTTACTAAGAAGATTACTACTGGGGAAGTTTTTCTCAATTAAATTGAGAAACTTCTACCCTAACTTAGTACTATTTGGATAAATGGGGTTGTGTACCAAATGATTTTTTGTTTTCTTTTTTTCTTACTATCACTGTTATATTTACTATATTTAATGTCAAGGCTCTTATAGCCACTATTTTTTAAGGCAGCGTAAAATTTGCTATGTTTATAAAATACATCTTCTCTGGAAACATTATTACTAATTCTATATTCTATGGAGGAGGGTATGTGTTTGATTATGGATGGATGGTGATTAAAATTTGGATGAATATATAATAGAATTGCGTCAGTTTTCATGTAGGGTCAGTATGTATCATTAACTAAGTCTAGTGTTACATCAAGGAAATCTACTTTTATTAAATGTGTGTTGATTTTAACTTTAAGGTTTAGATTTTTTAAAAATTCCATATGTATTAATTTCCTGATTTTGTCAGTTTTAATCATTGTAGAATTTTTCACCACCATCTCTATATAACCCTATGACTTCTATGTTGATATCATGGTGGATACTAAGGTTATATAAAATGGATAAACCAACAAGATTGGAAGCCTCGACAGTCTAGCAATCCCATGGCAATATCAAATTGGTTGACAGGATTATGTTTTATCCATTGTACTGTTATGGATAAGGACAGATTTTCTAGAGTTCATAATAATGTCCAATGGCAAATTCCTACGCCAATGTAAAGAGATCCCTAGAAATGGATCCACAATATCAAACTGGATCAATGAACAATTAGTTTTGTCATTAATATTATTAAACCAGTTGATGACATCAGTGGTATTAATCCATTGTACCAGTCCAAGGTGCTTTTTAATCAGGTTGTTGACTCTATCAATGATAATCTTGCTAATTCTACCAATTTCTGGCCTAGTAGGGTTGATAATCCTGGTGGGAAGATTAGCTTCAAAATCAGGTTTATGGTCCTTGATTGTTATATATGATACCTTAGTGCAGAGTTTGCACTGTCACTAATTTTATCAGTAATATTTTTACCAGTTTCATTAATTTTGTCAACTAAGTTAACAATATTATTATCTACTTTTCTATGAGTTTTAGTTAGATTTTTTGTAATTAAAGTATTATAATCTTTTAGGTGTAATTTTATAGAAGTTGATTGATTTGGTAGATTTGACAAAATCTTTATCAGACGAATTAATATCCTTTAATGGTGCACCCAATATTTATTTGATTTATTCAACTTTAATATTGCCATGTTTTACCGTCTATTCAGTATAAATATTCCACATTTTTATATATAGATATTCCACATTTTTAATTTTGCCTACTGGCCCCTTTAAGAAGCTTCCTGAATATTAAGAAAGATTTTTTTTAAATTTGTTTCTGATAACTTTGTGTACATCAGCAAATCGAAACATCATACTTGACTACATCCATAATACATTTCTCACTGACATGTTTCCTAAGATCGTTGGATGACATGTCCAAGCGTCAGTTCATCTTGACATAAAAAAATAACCCGCCCATTTCCACCTTCTGACCTTATTTTTCTATTTTAGCATAGATCCTGTCTTTTTAGTTGGTTAATCTAGACATACCCACAAGTATATTTTGAATTCTGACCTTATGCCCCCAACTTTAACTTCCGAAAGAGGTAACAATTTGTTTTTCAATTTCCTAATAAATCACTTTTATCACAAGTTATCTACCATCATAGTATTGAAACAGGAAGGCTTTTGTGTAACGATGTAAAATGTTTTTATTATAATCTATTAAAATAAATATATATATATATATATATATATATAATTGTCAATATAAAAAGAATTCTTCATTTCTATTTGACTGTTAAGTAAAAGGTCCTAAATCATTACGATCACAAATCTTTGTTGATTAGCTTAAAAATCTCAAATAACTGCTTGTTTCGCTTAGATTTAAAAAAAAAAAAAAAAAAAGAAAAGCGAGTTCTTTATCACTTTCGCCCACTGCATCATTGTACATAAATAATCTGAATGTATCTGAATTTCTGCCCAATGATATTACATTATGTATTTATGTATAGATTGAAATTTTTGTGATGTGAAGTTATCATTATTGATGCTATTTACATGCAGAATATTGGACTCATCTTTGTTGTTATCACAACATTTCAGCTGTTATACCCTCCAGCTTTCATCAGGTGTATGTCAATCTGGATAACCTACTGAACTATTTAATCTACTGGGGGGTAGACAGTCTGCATGTATGTAGTGTAAATAATAGTTAAAGAAAACCTAAAAAATGGAGAAAAAATAAGATAATTTTCGTTCAAGCACTCTAAAATTTATTTTGAAGTTGCATAACTACACACATAGTTTTCAGTGCAGATATGCCCAACATAGATTTAAAAAGAGAAATTATTATAATTCAGACAGAAATTATTTCTTTTTATCATCTGGCATACTTTTTGTTGTTTTTAAAATGTAGACTCATGTAAATAGTTACTCCATTTACCTCACCTCTTCAGTCTTAAAACAAATGAATTTGGTTATCAAATATTGATTTAAGAAGCTGATGAAGTAATTTGCATGGTTTGATAGCATTCCCTTTCCTTTGTTTCTTGCTTGCTTTAGAATAAAACCTTTTTTGTAAATGCTTGAGAAACGCTGAAAAATCCATCTTTTCTCTATAAATCTCACCTATGGTTGTCAGTTGAATCAATACATATCAGTACTACTATTATTTTAAAAACCTGCTAGTAGTAAAAATTGGAATAATAATGGTGAAAAGTAAAATTATAAACATTTCAATGCATTTGCATTGTTTGTCACAAATAAATTGGCCTGACGATAGTTTTTCTTGCTATTCAGTGTCACCCAATTTAAATTTCACAATTAAGGCAAATATGTATTTTTATAGTTTATCTTGAAGATTTTTGTTGATAAAAACTAGAAAGCTAACCTAGGAAATCATAATCAGGTTAACAAGTTTCTATTTACATTTCTAACTGATAACTGCTGAGTTTTATTCCATAAAGTACCAGACTACCAACCCAATGAATGATTTTGGTTCTTTTGAATTTTCTTTATACCCAGTACCAGAAACCTTGTTCTACATTTCATAGATAAATAACTGTTTTTTGCATCCTCATACTTTTTGCTTAAGCTATGTCTTAGCTAGAATTATAGGCACTAAATAAAACAATCATATTGTCATATGTTAACTTAGCTGACAAACATTTTCAATTTTTGAAATGTTATAACACCATGCTTTGCTTAAAATTTGATTATATTTTATATAATCTAGAAACAGCTGGTATTGTTTTATAAAATAACTTGCAAATGAGGTTCATCAAAAAGATGTATGAAATTTTCTAACCTGATTTGTTTATTAGCAGTTTTGATTTATAAAAATTTCCATATTTTTACATTTGATACTATTCATTTGCACTACTTGTGTAGTTGGTAGATACTGAAACTATTCATTAACTTGAATAAATTCAAATAACTATTATCAAGTGTAGTGGAAAATGCCCTCTTCATCATTATAGCTTTGTTTCAAATATTTGAAACCTAGTGGAATGTTATGAAAATTTCATTTTTTTTCATGAAAACTAAGAAAAACTTTATAGAAAACATTTCAAAATGAGGCAAAAAATTTTTATGGACATTCAATATTTTGACATCTGTGAATTTGCAGTTCAAGTAAAATTTTCAAAATAGTTGAAAAAATTGTAAGCAATTTTTATTCTTTAAAAGTAGCAGTAATGATGAACTATTTGATATGGATATGAAGCAGTTACTGCTTCATCTATTTGATCAGTTGGTATAAACTTCTTGGCAACTAATTTACTTATTCACTGTTAATTTTAACTATAGAATCTGTATGAATATTTATATTTTTGGCATAGAAGATTTCCCCATTTGTAGGTGGCATGACAATTTCTGTAATGTTTGTAATGTCTCACTTACTAACCCATTTTTTCTTTTTTCACCTTGTTCTTCTTTAAATTTCCTTGCTTTTTCTATTAATTTCTGTTTTGTCCTTTTGGGTTTTTCTTCTCACACTTACTCCTCAAATCTTGGCCTCTCACCTTTCTAGTCCCTGGTTGTTCTATCCAATTTTAACCTGCATGAAGCATGTTATGCTGCTTGCTATCCTTACAGGTTGTCCAGCCACGACTCTAATCGGACCCAGTCCCCTTACCGCCAATATAGCACACACTATGTGCCTTTCTATCGCAGAGCTGAAAATGCTGAAAAACAAAAATCAGTGACCAACAACACTACTTCCACTGCCATCGCAGACTCCACAACCACTAATACTACAACCACAGTGGCAGCAACAATTTCAACTTCAACCAGCACTACCATGCCTACAGTTACAACAAAAGTCAGCCTCCCAGTCCCCGAAAAGACTCCGATTGCCGATGCTGATAATGACATCACTCCTACTCCTACTTCTCATCCAACTACTGCATCATCCATTACTAACACTGCAAGTAGTGTATTTTCGGTAACAAGACTATCCGCACCATCGGCTGTCTCATCCAGTACTTCAGCTACAGAGCATTTGGCCAGCCTCTCATCACCACAGATTAGAAGGTAGACAACCCACAATGCTTGAAAATGACAAAAAAAATACTTATCTTGTTTACACTTTTCTTCAGATTTTCTTTTTATCTTTTTATAAATTTTTATGCTATGTTTTAGTTTCCTCATTGTTAATAAATTTCCTTCTTTTTGACAGTAACAGTTTTTTTTTTTAGTGTATTATTATTTTTGTGGAAAGAGAATAAAAAAACAGATACATATATTAAAATATTTCATAAAAAAAAATTGTTAGTCTATTCACTTTCTAAAATATGAAATAGGCCTATTCGTTCAAAAAATAGATGATATCATCATTATAGTTTGATATATGATTATCTATGTGATTAGCTGTCAATTTTAAACTGGAAACTTTTTCACTTAAAAACCACCACATATATCAATTCTTTTTTTTCCCCACTCTAATCAATTTCTGGTAGCTTTGAGAATCTTAGATAAGAAATATGTTCTTGATTTAAAATGTTATCCTCCTCTATTTTTTTTAATTCAGTATCCAGATCGATTTAGATTTGATCCATTCGTTCTGTATCCTTTTCATTTCTTTCCTTAAAAAGAGAAAAATAATGTTGAAAATAATTTCTCAACTTTGATTTTTGTTGTATATTATTTTAATACAGACATTCCAAAATAAAATACTTCCGTATTTCATATACTGTGTTAACATGAACTTGAGAATATTTGAGAAGCCATGAAAACTAAAATAGGTATTATTTATTATAAATTAATATTAAAAGTTTCAAGTAATTTTTTAAAATTTTATAATCTCAAAGAAATATATTCATCTTCCTATAAAATTCTAAAAAAAAATAAAATAAATTATTAATTTGAGAGTAATTGATACTTGTAAATATAATAGCTAAACATTTTTCCTCTGCCAAATCCATTTGTTGATCAGCAATGAAAACATATGTAACCATTGTCAACAAAATGTAAAAGAATCTTATAATCCCATTGATTAACTGTCACCTCCAGCAAACAGCATGTTTCTTTTAGATAATATTTTTATTTCATTATGATCAGTATATTCTTATCACAATTTAAAAAAAAAAAAAAAAAATTTTTAAATGCTAAACCTAAAAATCGTTTCTAAATGTCGATCAGGAAATATTAATCAAGGTAGTGAAGCTCCACTAGTTTACTTCCCTTCAACCTTATTTTTAACAGTTTTAAATAATTAGATTCCAGGGGAATTTACTCTGTTTAATGTCAATATGAGAGTACAATAAACATTGTGGGTATGTATGTATGTATGTATGTATATCTATGTGTGTATGTATGTATAAACAATCCGTACATTCAATTAAAAGTAAAAATAAAATTCATCCTTGATAATGGATAGCCAAAAGTGCTTGGACATATAAAACATTTGAACAATTTTTATATAATTTATGTCCAGAAAAGAAAGAAAATTATATGAACACATGAAAAATTATATAAAAAATTTAACCACAGTACCTTGTCAGTTGATTTTAATGAAACTTTCATAAAAGGGGGATTGCTACCCAAATACCACACACACACACACACACATACACACAGTAAAGGTAATAAATCTGTTGGTATATAATCCAAGTGGATCCTATTAATATAAAATATTAAAACTGATCCACAAAAAGAGCTCAGTGTATTTATTACAGAGCAAAAATTAATACACAATAAAATCCAAAATCACCTCATATTAATCAAGGTAGTTAAGCTAATTTTTACAGGCAAAAATATAATTTGTCAGTCTCATCAACCCTGGTATACACTGAGTTCATGTTGGAAATAGAAATTTAACTGTGAAAGCTATAAAAAAAAATAAATCAAAAAACTAATACAGAATTTATCCATTTCAATGTTTGTCAGATGAAAGGCACTATATATATATATATATATATATATATACACACAAGAAATTGGACAATAGTTAAAAGCTGTTTTATTAGATGTGAAGAATTATAAGATTTAAGTCCTGTTTTATTTGTGTAAACTTGGATTTTATAATTAAATAAAAAATGATCATATAACATATCAAACTTTGCATAGGCTATTAACTTTTTTATTGATTACCAAAATTAATTATTCTCCAGATCATATGAACCTCCCAAAAGAGATGAAGAAACAGAAACGCAAAGAAAAGCCAGGGCAAAACGGGCCAGAGAAACTCGACGTTCTACACAGGTAAAAAAATAAAATAAAATCTTTGAAAGCTCCACTAAAAGTAATTCAGCATTTGCTTTATAGCAGCTATTTAATATTTCATGACTGCAGTTTTGAAAGTTTTAAATGCTAAAAATACAATGTAGTTTTGAGAAGTAAGATTTTCTTTTCTCTCAATCTATAACACAAAATTATTTTTGTAATCCACTACATTAAAATTAACTGTTTGCAACTAAGAGAAGATTTGTACATATCTTTCTTGAGTTAGTCACATGTTGATTTGGAGCAAGTAAAATTAATTTATAGGTTATGGTTTGTTTGTTTGTTTTGAGAACAATGTCAGCCTTCAGGTATAACTTTTTTTTTTTTTTTTTATCCTAGCTTTAATAAATCTGTCATTAGTCAATCAGACCCAGCTAATGATAATGAAGAATTTTAGTATTTCAAAAGGGTACCTGGTTAATTTATTAATAATAATTAATTTATCTCTATATCTATAATTCTCAAAATGTGTGTGTATGTATGTGTGAGATCAGATGTTGTTTATGCATTTTCACAGTTTTCATCTGATTTCGATGAATTTTTTTTTGTTTTATAGATAATTCTTCAGTGCCGGTTTTGTGTCCAAATTGTTGGTGACAATGGTTCTCCACTACTTTCTGTCCATTATAGCTCTCAGCAACGTTTTACTATTTACTATCTGTTCTTGAATATATATCTTTCATAAAAACTTTAATAAAAATAAATATTTTAAATTATTACAATATTATCTATATCTATAATTCTTAAAATGTGTGTGTGTGATGTTGTTTATGCGTTTCCACAGTTTTCATCCGATTTTGATGAAATTTCTTTTGTTTAATAGATAAATCTTCTGTGCCGGTTTTGAGTTCAAATTACACATTCCCTTTCTCATGGCCAAGAATTCAATCACTCTCAAGTGAGATTACCTTTTCCGTTGCATAAAGCATACTACTACAGTTTTAAGGTGTTGCTTTCATTGTCATTTATAGCCATTCCCAATTTAAATTTTTTTATTGTCCTGCCAGTTTTGCATTGCATTCACCATAGTAATAAGTAAGCTTGCTTTTTTTTATTACTCAACATTTATTTTTCCAATCCTTCCTAAAGTTATTCAAGCTTAGTGATCCCTGTAGCTTTACAGTGTTCTCTCCTGGTATTTGCCTACGCATTCCATTTGACAATTCATACTTGCCTAAGACATGCCACCAAAAAGAAAAGAACTTGCCTAGGTTGCAAAACCGCTGCTGCCAGGTCCACCATGCGAATAAGAGATAACGAATCGTCTTTAGAACATTCAGTTCTCCTGTCTCAAAACACCTCTTGGAATGCTTCAATCAGAGCCACTGAGTCTGAAGATCAACATAGCCATTGGCTTTCCAGAAGAGCATACCTGAACGCTTTTGTGCACAAGGCTGACAATGATGATCAAAAGATTCAACGGCTGAGGAGAAATGCCTCTTCAACTGCTGCTGTGCATGAGGCTGAAACAAAACTGAGAATGCAAAAACGGCTCTCTCTCTCTCTCTTTCTCCCCCCCCCCCAATTTGGGGATGTGCTTCAGTTGCACCCAATTGTTGTTATTAATATTGATTTTTGGGTGGGCTGACTTTAAACTTAAACTGATCCAACTGAATGGTAAGAATTCCCAGTAATGAAAGACCCAGTCGAAGTCGGGTTATACTGCTAGTTAATAATAAACCCAAACAAGATTATTAATAACATGCATTGTTATAATTTTGGTAAGATGGAAGAGTGCTCAAAAGTAAAAATAAAGTGAAACTATTTTGGTATGATTTGAAATTTACTTAAGTTTTAAAACATGTTTCTTCTACGCTTGTTTTTCCAGGGTGTTACATTGGAAGAGATCGCAATGGCTGAGAAAGTGTTAAAATTAACTAGAGAAGCTGAAGAGAAAGAGTCTAAAGACAAGTCTGATAAGAATGATTCAGCTAAAGAGAGATTATCATCGACTGAAAACAATATCAAGGATGCCTCTCAAGATTCTTCAAAATCAGAAGATGTGATTCTGCGAACTCGGCGGCCCTGGGAAGAACGAACCCAGGTAAAAAGAAAATGGCTTTTTATATTACTACTACTGATCAATCACTCATTTCAAATTGTTTAAATCTCTTAGATAAATTCTGATTATTTTTTTTTTCTTGATATTTATATGATGCAACCCATGATTCATCCTCAAATTAGTTACACAATGTACCTGATTGCCTTGTAATTATTGCAATTGTCAAAAGGGACCTTATTTTATTTAAACTTGTGTTTGTTATAATATGGGAGATGCTTAATAGTTCTTAGCTTGACCAAGAAGCCCTTCAAGAAATTGTGGTATTTTTGGTCATTTGTTCAGATTTTGGAAAATAAGCTGGGCCAAGAACTTTTCAGCAGCCCCTCAACAGATACTTCATAACCTAATGTTAAAAAATACTTTATTTTATGCAAATTTATTTTTCAGCATAATCTCCTTTGTTAATACACTTAACTATGCATTTCCATTAATCACATATCAAATATTATATAGTAAAAATTTCAGATTAAAATTCCATTAATACCTGTGTCAGTCTATAGCCACACACACATAACTGCTAGCTACAAATAAATAGAGCATGTTAATAAAAATATTGACAAACATATCGAATATAGAATTTGAGATTTCTCAGATAGCATACAAAACTTTAATGTGTTCACATTTTGCATTGAACAGAGCAACACTCAAGCAACTTATCGAAGATCTAGAGATCAGGATTTGTCAACTCCTAACATATATTCTTTTGATGCTCTCCGTAAGTTTCTATAATATTTCTACTTCTGCCTTTCTATTTATTTTTTTCTTAATCTTTGGTTTTTACTTTAGTTATTTTTCTTAAAGTATGAATGATATGAATTAATAAGTAACTTACAGAAGTAGTCATAAAGTTATGGTGAAAAATATTTTAACATCATATAATATTAACAAGTTGTTCAGATTAATTTTCTCTCCTTTTTGGTTTTATCATAATTTCCCAAGAATGTAATTCATCTGGTAGGAATAGGTTCCTACTCGAAATAAGTCAAAACAATTTTTCTTTGTTTTTTAAAAAAAAAATAATTAGGAATTAAAAATAAGTTATAGGCAATAATGAATTGGACAGTATCTATGACGTCTTTATTATCCATTCCAAATAACATCAGGATCTGTGAAAAGGAAGATAACTATTAAGAATAACAAATAAATATAAAGCTACATTAAGCTTAATCTGCATAAAAAGGGATAGTTAAAAAAAATTCAAAGGATCTGTTAATGGAGCATCTGCTGCTAAAATATTCTATGCAATCTCTTCGCAAAAGTTAGATTACAGTTGTAGAAGAGAATAGAAGAAAAAAAGCTTCTAATCACTAAAAATTAGAACCTAGGAAAGCCATAACCTGAATATGGCTCAACCTATTTGGAAAAAAAACAAACGTATTTCCCTTTTTAGGGTTAAGATTCATGTAATCAAGAGAGAATCTTAGGAAGCAATGTGTCTGAACAAAGGTTACATAAGCTAAACCAGGGTTGATACCTTTCTCTAGTGTACTGAAAAAGATTGTATTACTCTATTTGCTAGATTAAGTTTAACTCTAAAAAATATTGATGATGTTTAAGAATCTCTTACTAAATGCAAATTACACATCTAAGGAAGGCACCAATGATTTTGATTTAAGAGAATAGGTAGTTTGTAAAGTTTTTAAATATTTACTAATTTAATTTTATGACTTACTCTTTTAATATATCAGCTCAAATTCATGGCATTCACTATTGTTAAATTAGTGAAATATAATTAATGTTAGTGAGAATGTGTTTACTAATTTTTTTCCTTTTTTTTTATCCAGCATTTATTAAAACTTTTCAACACTGGAAACTCCTTTTATATGACTTATAAGAGCAAATAAGTGAGTCAAAGATAATCTATAATTGGGACTTGTTCATCTTAGCACATATTGGGGTTACTACCAGTTACTACGTCGTAGCAATTTATGACCACTTGTTTATAAAGAAATATGGTGCTAGATGATCAATATATATCACTGTGCTAGAAAATTATCTTAGACAAAATAACTTTGATATTTTAACAAACTGTTCCAGGATGCATGTCAAGGAAATCAATATAAAAGTTTTTTTTGTTTGTTTTTTTTTTTTTTAAGTGCATCCAATTTCTTGATTATCAATCTTTCATGCAGAAATCAGAATGTGACCAGTTATTCTAAATTGTTGATTCTTTTTCGGCTAGTATTCTACTCACACGCATTCTTTAAAAAGAACCTTACAAGAATATTGTAAATTTATTCCATATAGTTTTGAATGCTTAAATTACCTAGTGATAATATATATTAAATTGTAGCTTTGTATTAAATGAGGGACTTTGATATCATCCATTAGTCTAGCTGGTTACTTTGTTGGCCTACTTTGTTTCTTAAAAATTTCATCATTAAAAATGAATTTAATAAATGCTTAAAATATTCAAATGTCTGTCATGAATATCAAGAAATACCTTTTTTAATATACAATGTTTGACTCACTGAAGAAAAATGTACAAACAGGTAAAATTCTTTTTGCATATATATATATATATATATATATAAATAAATTAATTTCATGATTACTCCAGTATTGAAAAGTTTTAATTGTGTGATCAAATATTTTTGTAATATGCATGGTTTTATTTTGTTAAATTTGAACCTACCTTGTTTTTGCTTTACCTTTCTCTTTACTTACCAAAAAGATTTTTTATTACATACGAAATCTAGGAAAATGGGTCTTTGTACAAATATGAAAGTTTACGAAATAATTTCCTCACTAAGCTGATTAATTTCCTGGAATTTGAGATAAATGTTGTGCATATGATTATAGCATTCTATACTACAGGCAACTAAAAGCAAGAACTGGAGGCCTATTTACAAAAGTTTGACTTTTGAAAATTTGGAGAGAAAAGTTAATTCTTTAAGAATACTTGTAATGATAATCATGTGTGTTAAAAGTTAAATAAATGAAATTCTGGCACAAACATGAAACAAAATATGAAAATAACTTATTTCATTCCTAAACAATAAAGTAAATAAAATAACAATTGTAATACTGATTTATTTTATCATAAATATACTTTTTTACGATTGAGAAGTATTTCTTGTAATTATGCATGATTTAACAGCAGCGTTAGGGTTAATATTTCATACACTTTATTAACAACATCTAAAAATATTAAATTTATTGTATTTAATTATGACATTAGCTTTATGTAACATTCTTTTTCATTAATTTATCATAAAAATATTACATTTTATATTTTACATTTTTAATTGCAAACTAAATAAAAAAAATTCAACATGCTTTTTTTTTAAATATCTTTTAGAATAACAAATTGCTTGTAAAAATTAAATTTTTTCAATATATTTATGAATAACAATAAAAAAAATATTAAATTAGCTTTATGCAACAATGGCAATGTTAAATAAATTTCAGTGTAAAAATAGAATTGAGTAAAAAAAAAAAATTTCTGCTAAAAATTAAGCAAAACATTAAAATTTTCTTGAGTCTTTGTAAAAGTTGTAAGGACTAGAAAAAGATCTGATTAATAAATAATGCTAATATACACTGTCAGATCTTATTATGTAGGTTAATGTTTTCACAATAAAATTAGTTTTAAGCTACTAATGTTTGTAAAATATTCAGATGTGCTATGAGCCAAGACTTGTATAAATATGTATGAACATTTGATACATATCCAATTAATGTACTGTTTCTAACTCATGTTAACTTTCTCTACACACATGGAAAAAATAAAAAAATATTTTTAAACTCGAATATTAAAAAAAATGATTATTGTTTGTAGTGGCTTAAATTTTAAAATATTTTAGTGCTTTAATTAAATTTTCATGTATATAATCTTACAATTACATCCAAAATTATATATCAGATACTAACTTCTTAAATTGTAGAAAAAAATTTTAAAAACTTATTTTGGCTAAATAGTTTAGATAAAATGAATCAAAATATATATTTGAATAGAGATATATCAAACTATTGTGGTGTATTATTTCATTTTATATACCAACATTTTTTAATGTACATAGTTTGAAGTAAAAAGCATTCCATTTAAATCAAATTTTACATTTTATTTCTTAACTTTTTGCCTCAGGTTTAAGTCAATAATAAAAATACCTAATTAGTTCAATGAAACTGAATCCAAATTAGTAAAAAAAAAAAAAATAATAATCTTGCTATTTACTTTTTTACAACAAGAATGCATACATTCAATCTTGTCAGTTATTTTTTAGTAGCATAAATTTCCTGAAAAAGGGTATAACAGATCTTATTCATCTATTGAGTAAAATATACTTTCATGAAATTTAATAAGTGTTTTCTGCTGCTTTGTTTATAAAACTTTCACCACATTTGACATTTAAACAGTGAAGACGAATATCAAATATAAGCCAATTATGGCATGTTAATAAGCAATCTAGATACAGAAAGTAGCCTTGACATATTGAAGGAAACTTCCAATTAATGGGAAATTAAATATTGAAAGGAAAATTGAAGATTAATATCTGTAGAACCTAACAAAGAATAATGAGAAATATTGTTTACTCCAAGGAATTAAGTAATTGTTTGGGCTATTTTTTGAAAAACAACCATGCTTAAAACATTTAATTTTGTTACATCTCTTAAATTTTTTTTTCTTAACATATTCATACCAAATACATAGTAATTCTTTAGAATGTATCAATAATTATCTTCATTGTTTTTTCAACTGTATGTAAATTAGATAAAATTGAAGTCAAACAATGATCAGTTTTTTCCTAATTTCATCTAATTTTATTATAGCACCTATCATGTTAACAAGTTATAATCTCTAACCTAAATATTATTGAAAGTTTTCCTTCAGTTTGTTATTTTGGTTGTTTTAACATTTTGCTGAATGCTTCGGAATCATCTGTTTTGGGGTTTGTTCTATTATTCAGAAGAAAGATTTTCTGATGTCCATGTTGTTGTTTTTTGTTTCTTTACAGCACATAGTCAACGTAACCAAAGAAACATTCTAAATGTATCTGATATTAGTAATACAGGGAATTCCAGTTCTGTTGGCTTCCATAGGACATCATCATTTCGGAATCGATTTCAAAATGATGACACTGAAAAAAAGAAAGAAGAAACCAAGGACCTGAGTAAAGATTCTAAAGGTGCTACTCTGCATTTAATCCTGCAAAATATACTTTATTATTATTTTAATAGTTTAAAATTGTAATGCACCTATAATTTCATGCATTAGGTGGGCATATGATGGCTACAATGTTACTGAGTCTCAGATGGTCATAAAAATTTGATAAGTTATTTGATTATACCTATCAATTTTTACCAAACCCAGTGTCTCTGTTTTTTTTTGTTTTTTGTTTTGTTTTTTAACCTCTGGTTGGAACTTTAAAAGAAAGTAAACTCACTATTTGTAACATTGTCTAATGAGAAAAACCAGTTCTTTTTACTGCATTAGCGTGTTCAGTAAATTACATTTTCTTTACATTTGGCACATTTTATGTATATATTTTGTTATATATTGACTAAATATTCTTCATTTTTATGTAATGTGTAAAAACATTTTTAACAACTAGTATAATACCCGACCTACAAACACCAAAGTTGTCATAGAAGTTCTCTTACCTCACTAAAATTTCTATATAAAGAACATTTTCAGTAAAACATCTATTTTCTAATTTTTTTTTCACCCCCATTATTCTAAGTTCACTTAAATTTGTTACTTTGAGCTTAGCTACACAGAGTTGATCATGAGAGAAACATTTGAATAATTTTCTGGTATTTGTTATTGATTATTAATATTTCAGCAAACTTATTTTTTTCACTTGTTTAAATAATTCAGTACAGTTTGAAGAAAATAGATTATTTTGACATATTTAGATAAGTTTCTTTATTTTTGGGGACATTATTCAACTAATTTGTGATGTGAAATAATAGATGATAGCAATGTTTATTATGAATATTGTAAATTTTCCAACTTACAACTGAATTTTGACAAGGCCAGCATAAATTCTTTCTATAAAAACACAAATTAAAAAAAAAACTTTATCAACAGAAACTTCACTTATATATATATAGCAATTTCAAAAATTTGAATTAAAAATAAACACAGAAGTAATATTAAAATATACTTTTAAAAATTGCTTTGCAAATTAAATATTACCATTAATATTGTAAACCCCATTTATTGGTAATATATATAGTCTGATAAACATACTTCACATGTTAATGCAGGCTCTCTTGTTCTACTAACGTGGGGAGGCACAAACAAAATTTAGCCTTAGACATTTGTAAGAGATGATTTGGTCAGTGATTTAGCTAGTGTTTTTGGTCCCCAGGGTGGCCCTCAAGTTTGCTGCCCCTCCCCAGATGGAATACAATATTACAATGCACATTAACACCCAAGAGAAAGTACTACAATTAAGATTTTTATTTCATTTTTCTTGTGTTCGAATAAGTATTTTACAGAGTGTGTAGAAACTGTCCAAATGTTCTATAATTCCAGGCGCTTTCAGCTATACTTTTAACCATTATCAAGGATGATTTTATTTTTTCAGCTTTAATAAGTGTGTGCGTTGTGTGCATGTTTTAGTGTTATAAAGATGTTTTATTTTCCGAACACAGCACATTGTGGCCATGTTCGTAGTTAATATTGTTAAGTGTTGGCTTTTTCTTTTTTTATTATTTTTAAGCTTTTCTTACAGGTGGATGAGGTTATGTTTTTATGTGCTGTGTTCGGCAAATGAAACATTTCTATAACACTAAAAAAACATACACACAATGCGCACACTCAATAAAGCTGAAAAAATAAATTCATCCTTGATAATGGCTAAAAGTATAACCAAAAATACTTGGAATTATAGAACATTTGGACAGTTTCTACACACTCTGTGTCCAAAAAAGAAAACACTTATTCGAAAACAAGAAAAATTAAATAAAAAGCTTAATCATAGTACCTTGTCTGTTGTTTTTTAATGAAACATGCATAAATGAAGGATTGATGCCTAAATACACATACATACATACACATATATATATATATATATATATATATATATATATATATATATATATATATAGTCAACAATAGAATTATTTTACTACCGTGAAAACTTCTAAATTGAAAAAATGAAAAAATGCCCCTTTTGGGACTTGAAATAAAGTTTCTGCACTTAAAAAAAATATAATTTTCAATTTTCTTTTAAATTTCGATTGAATATTTCCGGAAAGAATTGAAATGCATGTGATGTCCTTAAAACATTGGAATTATTTCAATTTATTTATCTATTTTATAATTTATGAAAAGTAACAATTTTATATCCATATTAAAGGTAGACCTGTGACAAGATAAAAAATTATAATAATAATTATTGGTTCACTTATTTATTTAATTTTTTTCACTAACAGTTCACAGACATGAAAAATCAAAATCAAAGAACTGATGCCAAAGTCTGGACTTCTCACATAGGTGTGGGAAAAAAAACTGGATTCACTAAATTCACTTAATCCAACCCCACATCAAGCCCTTTAAAAATGTTCAAAATTTTTTTCACACCTTTTGCTCATGTCTTGTAAGTGGGGTTTATCCCCACCAGCTGATAGCACGTTTTGGAGAAATTTTTTTTTTTTTTTCTTGCTGGATGACTTTGAGTGGCTACAGGAAATTTCACCTTTATTTACTTTTAATGTTAATTAACACTTTTTAAGTCGTACAAAGATTATGGATATTTATAATTGTTTCATGAAAATGAAGTATTGAAACCTTCAAATAAACTGAGTGACAACAGTTTTATGACTGTTCTGAACCTGATTTTGATTTTTCTTTCTTTCTATCCCAAAAAGATATGCATATTCAAAATTAACAAACTTGTTTTTTTTTTTAAAGTTTCATCTTATAAAGTTCTCCTTTGAATAAAAAAGTAAATTGGTAAACTATTTATTTTACTTGCACTAATTTAAAAAAATACTATTTTAATAAAAGTTCAATAATTCAAAAAGAAGCGATTTCAATTAAATATTTAATTGTAAGAAAAAAATTTAATTTCTGATCTTATTCTCATTTTGTTACCACAAGAAATTCACCAACTAATTTTATTTTTTAAAATTAAATGTAGGAAGTACTTTTAAAAAAAAATAATCTTATATGAATAGTGAGGTAAATTTTAATTAACATTTCAAACTGGATTTCTATTTTACCAATCAATTTTATGCATAACTTCTAATTCAAATTTTGTAAAGAATTGTTTTTTGAAAACTAGTTTTTCCATGAAGAATATTCTTTCAGTCATAAGTTAAGATTTACATTTTATTTTTTGATCAGTCAGCAAAAAATGCTGATAATTTTAATACACATCTGTCTGTCTTTGATACAGCTTTATCATTCCCACTTTCAACAAAAACTGTTAACTCCCGTCCTAAATAACAGTAATATTTATTATATATGTAATATGCTTTTTTTAATTTTTTGTAAATATATATATTCAAAAGCATTTTTTAATATGAAGTTGCCCTTTTTCATGTATCCATATCTCCTTTCTTTTTCTTTTTTTTTTTTTAAGCCACTAGGACACAAGGGGGTTAATGAGTGTTAGACAATATGAGAAAGATAACGCATGACATTGCATTTAAATTTTTGAAGATCAAAGTTGACTGGGAAGCAAGAAACCAGAAGAGTTCCACAAGCAAGAAGTGTGATAGAAGAAACTTTTAACTTATGGTTGCATCTAGCCATTTCAACTGTAAATAGTACTGCACTTTAAATTCATAAAGTCTAGGTACCATAGCAGAAAGTTCATCAGAATAATTACCATGAAAGTATTTATAGAAAAGACACAGGGAAGCTACATAATGATGATGAAAAATGAAGCGGAGATGCCAGGTCAAGACCAATAAAATTGCAGATTCTTTGGATTTCATCAAGAATCTCTAAATATATAGCAGGAGCACCATACCAGATGTGGCAGCAATATTCAAAGCAAGGATGAATGGTAGACTTATAAATATGTATGCCCACATTTAACAACAGATTGTAGGCCATTTTTGAGATCAGCAGCCAATTTAACATTATTGAACTGATGAGCTTTACTCTCCTGGAGTAAATAGCTGTGCCATCACCAGAGATGCCAAGTTGAGAACTGATGACATTAGGAAGGTCATTTATAAAAATTAGAAACAACATAGATCCAAGGATTCTGGGGAACACCTGAATTTATACAAAAAGATCTACAAGAGTGGCCCTTGAAAAAAATTATCATTTTTCAATTTGATAAGACTGAATCAGTTTAAATATTTTCCTGTAAATACCATAACCTTTCAACTTCTGAATTCTGCCAAACGCCTTTGAGATATCCAAAGCAACAACCCAAGCTTCACCATTCCTATCTAAAGCTTGATAGACTCTTTCAGCAATAATCATTAACATAACAGCAGTTGACCTCCAGAAGCAAAAGCCATATTGCTTGTCTGAAAGAAGACCCTGCAAGGTAAGATGCTTAAATAATTTAGAGTTAATTAGAACCTCTAGTACTTTACAAAAAAGAGGTAAAATGCAATTAGCTGAAGGATCAGAGGGTTTGCCTGAATTCTTAAAGACTGGAACTACAGAAGTGGATTTCCAACAAGAAGAAAAGCAAGAAGCAGCAAGGCATTTATTGCAGAGTTTAGAGAGAACAGGAGAACATTCAGGAGGACATTTCTTAAGAACTATTGCAGGGGATACCATCAAGTCTGTTGGTGTGAACCAAGAAGATTGTAGTTTCATCTGATATTTGTGAGCAGGTACAAAAGCATCAATGCCAACTTTAACCCAAGAAGAAACCTCTGGCACAATACTCAACAGAATAATATCAATCTCAAATAAAGTCATGAAATGAATCCCAATCAGTACGCTGATAACAGAAAGAATCTATATATGAAGTAATTTTATTTAATCTTGCAAGAAAAAATAGTTCACTAATATACACATAATGAAAGTATTCAAAAATTGACTGGGATTTTTTTAAAAAAATAGTGGTTGTGTGTCTGGTTCAACAATGACATCTATGTATAGGGATGTACTTGAAGGTGACTGTAGAGTCCAATGCCGGAAAAAGGAAAGACATCTGCAATGGGGACAGGGAAACTGACCTGGAGGTTTGAGTGCTTCTACTACTGCCTTCCTTTTTGCATAAGCCTTATTAGAATTCTCCGTTTTCCTCAAATGTCTTTGTTGCTATGCACATCAGGGCACACCATTCAGTTTTATTCTGTGTACACTATTCAATCTGCTTAGGAGTTCTTCCAGTGTGGATAATGTTATTCTTGATGCATTCTTTGAAATATTTGAATGGCCTGCCATGCTCTCTCTTTTCCTTAGAGAGCTCATCATAGAGAAGTTGCTTTGGGGTTCTGTCATTGTCCACCTGGATGACAATGTCCCATCCATTTGAGTTGGGCTTTCAAGATCATTGCTTCAAAGACCTCAAGATTTGTAATCCTATCCTGCCATTTGATGCCCAGGGTAGAGTGCAAGCATCACATATGAAAGTGCTCCAACAGTTTGATGTGACCTCTATACAGGGTCTAGGTCTCACATCCATAAAGAAGGCTGGTGAGGACAACTGTCCTGTAGACCTTTAGCTTGGTGGACTGCTGGATGTTGTGCTGATTCAGCATACAAGCTTGCAGTCTATGCAGGGCTTGATTTGCCTTGCAAATCCTGGTGTTGATCTCTTTTTCGAGGGAGTCATCATTGGAAATGATACTTTTGAGGTACTTGAATTGCTCCAGCCTCCAGTGGAGATGTATGTATGGATGGCAGTCTGTTGTGTGAGGGGTAGGCTGGAACAGCACTTTCTGTTTTTAAATATGTATATATAAACACATATTTTGTTTGAAAGAAAAACTATTACCTTTTAGAGATTTCATTAATCAAAATCAATGTAAAAGATGTTTTATAAATCTACAGAATTTCTTACAATTATGTAGATTTTGTAATTAGATTATCTGTAAAATGGTAGTTGCTTTCCTTAATATACACAAGCTTAGTATTTGAAAAAAATAATTCTGTTCTAATAATTTTATTTGAAGATTTAACAAAACACTGCAAATTCATTAAACTCTTTATAGAAATGAGTTTTTCTTTTTCTCAAATGTTGTTTTTTGTTTTTTTTTTGTTTATCAAAAAATGACATGAAATAGAAAATGGTACTTTTTCTAGTCAAATGCAAACAACAGATTTCATCCTGTTCGCCGTGACAATGAGTTAATAATTAGAAATTTTCTACTGAGATAAATAATTTTAAAAATACTCATTTTGTTTTTTCTTTGTTCATAATTTATAAGTGAATTGCAAAATTAATTTATCTTTTATCAAATTTTGAGTTCATTAAACAAATTTATTACACATTCTTTTTTAATTTAGAAAAAGAAAAAGATTCAGACAAAAGAGAATCGTCCGCCTTGAAAGCTCGTAGAGCAAGACGAGAAAGAAGATCAACAGGAGTAATTGATTATCAAAAGGTCAGTTTTTGGTCTCTTTCTCTCTCTTCACTAGACTTGCAAATTATGGTTTAAATGCTTCATTTGATTTGTATGTGATTACTTTAAAAAATGTCTACTTTTTTTTTACTTGAGCAATATTTCATAGGATCAAATGGTTTTTCTTACAACTAATGCATGCTTTCTCTTAATATTTATATCAAAACTTACAAAATTATACTTTTAAAAATCAATGCAAAAATATGAAATTTAAGTACGCAAATATTTTTACTAAAAAATGTTCTATTTTTCTTTTTGGCAAATTGTTTGAAAAAAGTTTTTTTTTATTCTATAGTGAAAATTGATTATTCACAAAATTTTATTACAGCTTTAAAAGTATATATTCACATAATATATACAAATATATTAAAACAAAGTGGAAGGAAGTGCAAGAATAAGGAAAAAATATTACACGGCATAAAAGTGGGAAAACAAAAATATAACAAAAAAAGGAACAAAATAAAAGCTAGGAATTTATCACTCCTTGCTCTTCAGAGCTCAATGACAGGCAAAACCTATAAATATTAGGTTGGCCAGAAAGTCTTGACTCGCTTAGGAAGTGGAAAGAAAACAACAAACCTTGATATCTGTCTGGTGGAATTTCCAAAGAGTACTGCATTCTGAGCTTGTTTCACGTGGTTGTGCTATCAACTCTAAACTGCAATTAGACCACATGTATGACAAAATAAGGAGTATCCTGCTGTGGTCAATCAAAGTTGGGCTTTGTTTTAGCAAGACAACGCAAGGCCACACACTGACAGGTTGACTAAGGAAAAGTTCAAGCAGATGGACAGTGTTGAGATTTTTCCACATCCACCATTCAGTCCCGATGCTGCTCCAGGTGGCTATGTCCTATTCTGCTCAATGGCACACTTCCTCCACAACCAGCAATTCAAAACTTTTGTTGAAAGAAGCTTGTTTACAGTTTTTCGTTCAAAGCCAACAGACTGGTATCTGGGACAGATTCGGATGCTGGCTGATCACTGGCAGAAAATCGTTGAGAATGATGGACTCTATTTTGAAGAATAAATGTTGGTGTTGCTCCATAAAGTTTTGTTGTTTTCTTTCTGCTTCCTAAGTGAGTCAGGACTTTCTGACCAACCTAATATGTGCACAACAACTTAGGAAGAAAAATTCCTGCCAGAGTATCAGCAATATAAACAAGATTACATTTAGACCCAGCAACTACTCCTTCTACTTACAGGGGAAAGGTTGCTTAGACTTAATATAAAGGGTTTCAAGCACTCTCACATGATAATTCAAATGTGCTTTGCTAACTGGTGTGAAAAATTCCTTTGTAAAAGACAATTTGCCCAATTAATTGCATGTTATTGGAAGATCTTAATGAATTGTATTCTTCCACTTATTTTGGTCACAAGCAGCCATTTCCAACTAGGATCTTCTATATGATAGGATGCAAGAGACTCTTGAACCTTGAAACACTTCCTTGGTTTTGAGTGTCATCGAGCAACTCTCCATGTGGTGTTATAGAAACAGTGCTCAATGTTATATAACAGCTATAAAGTATATATATATATATATATATATATATATATATATATATATATATATATATTAATGAATATACATGTCCCACACCGTTGAAGTTTGCACTATTTGGAGTTTCATGCCAAATGCAATATTCAGGTGCTGAGTGTATACTGACTGTCAATCGAATCTAATTTGAAATTATATCAGTTTATTGTAATGCTGGTGTAGTTAAGCACTATTTATATAATGTAATTTTTTCAAAAACTCTTAACTGTAATGTCCAAACTAATGTTGGAAAAATTTTCCTAAAATTAATCCACAAGGATTCACCAGAATTTAAAAAGATTTTTAACAAAAAATAGCTGAACTAGTAACATCGATAAATCTATATCGCAACACAACATCATATTAAATAAACATCTTTTCAACAAAGATAACATAAAGTTTCCCAAAAATAAATTCAATTGCCAAAAAAATACTATCTGTCCATTAAATGGTCAATGTATGACCAACAATGTTTATCAAGCGTGCATTCATTCTGGTAACTATGTTAAATTCTATTTTGGTTCTACTGTGAATCCTTGGAAGGTTCATTTCTACCATCACTGTATGACTTTGGCTAAGTAAATACAGAAACGGCACTGATCTCTCTAATTATTTCTTGCAGTTGAATGATTCTGGCAATTCACCTGCTATTAAATGGAATATAATGGCAAGGGGAATAAATGCAGCCTGTGTTTAGTTTTAAAAAATAATTATCTTACATTTAAATACCCCAGATTTAAATAACCTAAATAAGAGAAAATAATTGATGGTCACCTGTAGACATAAAAATAAATATCTATTCAAGCACGTAGACCCAGATTAATTTTTCTATACTAATGCGGTTCAGTTTTCAGTGTAGAGTATTTTTATTTATCTATTTATTTATTATTTATTGATTTAATATTTATTACATGTTATTACTTATTTTTATATATATTATGTGTGGGGCATCAATTGATCTCGAAACTTTGATCTGTGGCCAAAGAGTTATGCCTCAGCTGCCGATGACAGCGAAGCATCTGTTATGGGAGCAACAGTCTTGATTGCAATGAATGCAAGTGAGGGCACTATACCCCGATATCGCCTTGTTGTTTGCTTTCTGTTGAACATGCTTCTCCCTGGCTGCAAGGCTTCATTTCATTTCTCCTCTCCTTACTCCAGCCCTAGTGTCATATATATATATAATTAACAATTTAATTTTAAGACGACATAACTGTAGCAAGGTTAATTTTGGTTTTTTTTGCATTACTTTGTATCATATGAGATTGCATCAGCCATTATTCACAACCGTATTTATGAAAAAAAATGTTTGTCCTTGCCAAATTAGCAGCCATTATAGTAGTATTTGTGTAGTGAATTAGGCTTAGAGTATGGGCAAAATATCCTCACTTAAATGAGGGACTGAAATTGTATTTCTACACATTGAACACTATTCTGAATGTAAAATTAGTGTAAAAGTAAGATGTAGCAAAACTGCTGTGTACACTTATTGTGAATTTCCAAAATTCTAGGACATTTAGTAACAAAGGAAGTGGATACTTGTGAAAAACCAGTGCTAGAGATGACCATTTGATGAAGTGCATTGTTACACAATACCTAACTGGTGTTTGCTCTGCTTCCAAATTATACAAATGTCAGTTTTATGACAATTTAGCATCATCTGAAATTGAGTTTGATTTGAAGTCATTTAAACTGGCTTGTGTATTATGACTAACTGCAGCTATGAAAGCCACACATCTGGCATTTTCTAAGCAACATGAAACCAAAAAAGCTTAAGATTGGAGTAAAGTTATGTTTTCAGATGAATCTACACTGCAACAGTTATTCATAAAAGAAACTTTAGATCACCTGGTAAGAAATTTAATGAAAAGTATAGAATTCAGATTATGAAGCACACTCTAAGCTAGATGATTTATTTGGATGATTTGCCATGTCCAAATCATCCAAGCAGTAATCAAAAGCAAAGGAGGTCATACAATATACTGACTACTGGACTCTTTTACTTGAAATGTATAGACCACTGTCATGTACAAATTTGTGAGTTAAATTGAGTTAGTCTCTCACAATTAATGACTATATGTCTACATATATAATATCATTTTTGCTTAAAAAACACTATAAACTATCATTTTTACTTTTTCTGGTTAATTTATCCTGTTATGTTGCTTGAACTAGTTAAAGTTAAATCTTGATTTATTCAGTTCTACTTTTTAAATTTATTATACATTTAAGTGTGAAATTTAGAAATTTTATATATGCCTCTAAACTGGTTTAATTCTGATTACATATAATTTTCATTATAGTATAACTCTCTTTTATAAAACAGGTTATTTTTACATATGTTTATAATAATTTTCTATTTTTATTGCAGAAAATCAACTTTCCTTAAATATTTCAAGTTTTAATTTTTAACATTCAATTTTGACTTGTAGATTTATATCAGAATAAAAACAAAAAAGATTATATCAAAATTGGGAACAATTGTTTTCTAAGAAGTATAAAATAAACTATCAATCAGAAAATAGCATTTTCACTATGGTTAGAAAAGATATGCATAAAACTTGAGGGTTTTTTTTTTTTTTATTACTTATCTGGATATAGTCAGTGTGCCACCAGTGTCTCAGGTGTTTCAATCAAGAAACAAGATAAAATTTGACAATTCAAGATGGAAAGATTTTTCTTTCTCCCTCTCTGGAGTCATGTGTAGACAGATTCAATTAGTGAAAGTGTATACATTTGACAAAATACAATTTAGATTAATTCTAAGTGTGTAACATATTTATGCATGGTATTTCTGTCTACTATTTTAACTTTAGAATGAAGAAGACTCAAAAACAACAACCAAGGAAGAGACTGAAATTGATGACAATAGGGTGAGTAAACTGTTTTACATAATTGTAGTTTTAAATCATGTATGATTTGTTTTTGTATCTATCTAACATTTGTTCTCTCAGCATTCATAGTCTATGTGTATTTGTTTCACCTCTGATTTAAATGAAGTGCATTCTACAAAAAATTGAAAGTTGATTTGAATATTGTAAGTTATCAAAAGCATCTAAATATTATTTATAATCTAACCATTTTAATCTTTTTCTTGAGTATATTCCTATTCTACTTTGCATCAGTGTATTCCAGTTAAATACATCTAAAAATAAAACTTTCTAAAAACACCCAATGCTCTAGTTATATAAGTACTATTTTAATGAAATATAGAAACAGAACATCACGACTAGATTATTTCAGCTTTTGATTTTTTTTTTCATAAATTTTAGGAATGCATCAAGAAAGGGTAAAAATTCTTTCAAATGCAAGTTTTATATTTATGCATAAAGTTTTTCAATATCATGAGTATTTTTGATTTGATTTAATTAACAATTATTGAAATATAACACAAAAATGAGAGTGGCAATGACTACCATACTTTTATAAAGAAAATAAAGGAAATATTACAAAATAGTGGTTTCATTTCATTTAAATAGTAATCTATAACATACCTGTGTTCTGTATTTGTCTTTAATTCAAAACAAAAAGTCGTTTTAATTCATCAGTTTAATAGAATTGAACTGTTATACTTACATTCTACTAATATTGGTCAGAAGATAGAACAAAGAGTAATAAATAATTTTATGTCTTTAGCTACAAAATACAATTGAAGTTTTCCACATTTTGTATAGTATAGGAATAAAGTTAATGATCAATGTAGTCTCTTGATATGAGTATATTGGGACAAGAAAATTGTGTTGTACCAATCTTTAAGATAAATAGAGCCAACTTTGAAATTCAGCATTTGAAATTCTCTTTTATCTAGGCTCTAATATTATAACTATTGGTCTTGATAGGAAATACACATCTATTAAAGCCCACAAAGCAAACCTCCTTGGTGATTTGTATTGAATGCATTACCAGAAGTACTAAGAAAAGTATATATATATATATATATATATATATATATATATATATATATATATATAAATTTGAGAGAAAGAGAGACAAAAGGAAAACTTTTTGTCCTCTGATGGACTTTATCAAGGCAAATGATTGTAATAAGTTTTCTTTGTTTTTATTCATATTGTCCTTTTACAGAAATATTTTTAGTTATATCTTAAATTTTATTTATTTTTATATACATATATATATGTGTGCGTGTGAGTGTGTTTTGCTATAACTTTTTTACCACAACATTTTTTTCTTAGGATGTCAAAGTTATAATAATTCAATCCCATTACATTATATCTACTTTGAGCATTCACTCTTAGTTTGATATTTAATATAGATTTTTTGAAACATATGTTTTAAAATTGTTTGTCAACCATATTTTTGCTGGACCCTTATAATTTGTTAATGTAATTCAGACCTAATCCTAATTTTCTTTTAATTCTTTCAAATATAGTTTCATGGATAAGACATTTTATATTTATTTTGTGTCTTATAAAAGTTCTAGATACTTGTATTTTCTTCTTGTTCATTATTATCTACAGATAACTTTCTATTATTATATAAGATCTTAAGCAACAAATTTTTTTTTTTTTGAGAGGACAGCTCACTTGTTTCTAGTAGTAAGCAATTCTTTACAAGTAAACATGTACAACACTTGTATGGTATAGAACAAATTCTTAAACACTCATCTATCTGCTTATACTTAATCTATTCACTATTACTCAAAAACACTCGACTTCATAATGTGACATTTAGCATTGACTAATGTGTGATAACTCTATGCATTTATCAATTATAATACACATTACCATCAAGTAAAAGGCTAATAAAATTAAGTCCTGTACTAGCAAATACTGTTGATACATACCTCTCTTTTTAAATCTCTTTATTCTAGAATATTATGCAATTAAATTATTGAATTAATTTATCATTAATAAAGGTAATTAATGATTGAATTTAATTTGTATTAATCAATAAATGAAAATATAATTTATTATTTTTGGTTTTTCTCCACTGATCATCTGTTACTTGTGAAAAATTTTATCAGTGCATATATAAAAGCAGAAAGAAAATATACCTGTATCTTAAATATTTATTGGAAAATGCAAACAGATTGATATTGTGTTCTTTTTATCAAAATGTTTTGATATACACCTTTTGCAAATATTAGTTCCTTTACCTTATCTTCAGGTTCATAACATTTTCAACCAGTAATGATTCAAACATCAAGTAATCTAGCCTAGCATTTATAAATAACAGCAGTATTTTGCTTAAACTTTCTCACATTTATTTGGGAGGTCTGTGTTTCCTTTGGCTAGAATATGTGAATTCAAATAGTTTATATCTGAGATTTTTAAAGTGAAGTTACTCAGGCAACATAATGCTGAATTTCAAAAAATGTTGAATATCCTGTAGGTAGTGGAGTAAACAATTTTAATATGGAAAAAATAATTGTGGCTAATAATAAATATTCTCAAACCAACTTAATGAAAACTAGTGGCACTCTAAATTTTATTATTCTCAGTCCATAATGCTTTTTAGAAGAATTGAAATGTATTTTTTTCAGTGAGTTCCAAATTGAATGTTCAAGTAGGCAAAATTCAAGTTGTAGGTAATTGCTCTTAAATTAAATACCATCCATAATTATTCAAATTAGAACCAATATATTATCAGGTATATCATGAAGCCTACCTTTTAGTCTTGCATTGAATAAATTACAATCTTTTTCTTTTTTTGTCATTGTGGTTTTATTTATAATATAAATGGTCCACAAAAAGACAAAAGGATTTGGTCTTTTTTTTCTACTTTCTAAGTACATAATAAAATAAATTTTTAGAGTAAAAAGATATTGGAAAAATTACATTAAAATGTCAGTAATCTTGCTTCCTTCCATAATAGACACAGTAAACTGAACTGAACTTTGCTCTAAAAATAATGAGTTTCTGTTCAAATATAGTGAAGATAATTTGACTTTTAACCATTGCTAAATTATTTTTCAGTATTACAATCTCAAAAAAAAGGCTTCATTATTTTCCTTTTCTTAATAGTATATTCAGAAAAAGTGAATTCTTAATATCTAACAAAATATTTTCTTTTCCTCTATTAAAACAGCAACAATCTTTCCTGAGCTTTATCTATCTAGCTGCTTAATCACCTTCAAGCCAAACAGGTCAGAAAGAGAACAAAACCACCTCTTTTAACTGTCTGATAGTTTAAGTGCTGTCTGAATCATCCATTTGCTGTTGGCAAAACAGCCAACTGGGTGTGTTCATATGGTTTATACCTGTAATTTCTTCAGGCAGGTACAAAGTTTCTTTAGGTTTTGTTGATATATTACTTGACTAACAATTTAAAATTTGTTCAGGTTGTTTATAGAGGCAGCAGTAAGTGAAATGATCTAAGAAGAAAAAGAAAAGAGGTAGTTTCTATTTATTGCTCTCTACTTCCTTTTTTAATGATTAATTAGAAACACATCAGATGGCCAGCAGTCTTCTAAGTCTTGCTAAAAATAGACCAGATGTCTGGTAAAAAAAAATATAGCAAATCTTGGAATCTTCATCTTTGTTGCTTCTGCTTCCTCAAGAAGCCAGATAGGTTATCACAATTGACAAAATTGTTGATTTTCACTTCATCTCTTTCTATACATATTTTGTAAATGCAAAATTTTAAAACATATTCAATTTTGCCTCAATTCTTAATCATCTAGTTAAATAAATTATCATCATGATAGTATTACATACTCTAAAATATAATATAAAAATTGTAAGAAAAATTAAATTTTATCTTGCATTTTTATTTTAAATTTAATCTACACATTCTAAATTCATTAGAATTTAAAGATCATTCTTTACTTATTATTTCAATCAATAATGTTTTGAAAAAATAACTTTGAAACTACATTATTTATATGAAGTGGCCTTGTCATAGACATATTGTTAAAGAGAACTAGAATTGAAATATTGAAATGTTATCTTTGTAATAGAATTATTGCTACAGTTATTTAGATTCATCAAAATATATAGTAATAGCTATGCCCAGTGTTTGGAACCATATTAAAATAAAATCATTCCTGTAAAGATAAATTTAAGTCATATTTTAATATAAATTAAAATATGACTTTAAATTATTTTAAAATTTATTGCTGTCAATTCCCTAAGAATGTGTGCATCTAGTTTATTAAACACAAAATACATGCATTGAAGTGCATGTATACATATATCTAGATAGCTCTGCTGGGAGTTTCTCTGCTTTAGTCAGCAAAGAGGAACTGGATTGCTCCTCTGTATAATTGCTGTTACAGAGCAAGCAGCAGCAAATCATCATGGTGCTGATGATGGTGCTAGATATTGGTGAGGGTGAGGAAGGAAAAGTTATGTAGTTGGCTAGTTTAAAGAACTTAGATAATGTTTGTAGTGTAAGTTTTGGTTCAACCCCCCCCCCACCTCACTCTTTGAGTTCTTCACTCTTCCGTTTTTACTACTACTACTACTTACTGTAACATGAGTGCGTGCGTGCACACATGCATACATAAACACACAGACACTCTTGGCAAATTCACCTGTGTCTACTGTGGTCAGGTACAATGTCTTATGGATCTTACCGATATTCTTCAGGACTTGGAGGACTGGGAAATGGAATAGGTAGCTCTAGTTCAGCCAGTTTCTCAACCCTTTATGGGTCTTATGGTAACAACTATCCTTTCAGTTCCAGTTTAGCTTCTGGATATTCTTCCAGATCAAGCTCCACAAGCAGCCTTTCCAGTTTGGGGGGATCCACAGCTGGCAGCTATTCTGGATCTCTTGGATCTCTGGTATGTTTAAATAGTTTATACTGTTATGGTCAAACAACTACTGTAAACTATTAAACATTCTTTGTTTTCTCTTTCAAATCCTTTAAATTAATTAAAAACAATCTTCTAATCACACAAACCTTGACTTCAGTTTTGTTTATATTTTGTCAATGTAAGAGCTGAAATGAACTTATTATTCCAAATATTCACTTATTCATGATTATTATATTTTATGTACGAGTAGTTTTTAATTTTTATTTTAAATCTCACAGCTATTTGAAACTATTTTAATTTTATAGTTCAAATGACTATTTCAAAGATAAACAAAATTTAGACAAATGCTATACATTAATAACCTACTTCTTTTAGTGTATGTTATTAAAATAATATGCTTTATATATATGTACACAATTTTTAATATTTCATTAGAAAGATAAAAGGACTATTCAAAATATCAGTAGTGCAAGCCAGTTTGATCACAAAATAGGTTTAGATATTTGTATTTGGTGATAAATAAGTATCAATGAAAAGACCTTTAATACTGCCCTCTCTCTCTCTCTCTCTCTCTCTCTCTCATATATATATTAGTGTAATACACTTTAAGATTCATGATTCAATTTTTAAGAATTAATGTTCACTTTTTTCTTTTGGTCATGGGAGTGAAATCTGTAATTTGTATATTTAACTATTTTAATAGCATAACACTGGTTTTTAATATATATTTATAGATTCAAGCAAAGTGATCAGTTTTATTTATGTATGCATTTATCCTATATAAATGCCAGCTAAATTGTGAATTAGACAAAATAACCAATGTTGTTATCTGTCATCAGAGTGATACAAGATACTCTTGCTAGTTTATAAGGGAAAAATCAGGAAGTTTAGAGAAATTAATTTTATGCTACTGTTCTGCATTAATCCTTGTAGCTATTTATACATCTCCAGTGTTACTTGCTTTCAAAGTGAAAGGAAAGACTTTTTATAACCATGAACAGCATTGTCCTATATGCAGAAAGTGACCAAATTTCAGATGGAATATTCAATAATACTAATGTCCTAAATTACAACCTAGTTATTAGTAAAACAATTACTTGAAACTACTAAAATACTTTGCTCTGGTTACTGTTAACTCATCTGACAGTTAAAGATAATGGGGTTTAAATTTTATTTCTATATATATGGTTCAATATATTTTGCACAAGTATTTTGTTATACAAGATTGGTTAGAAAATATTAGCTGTTTCTTACATTAGGATAGAGCTTTATTATTGCAATAATTACTGCAAAAATGAATATTCTAGATATTAAATTGAACTATTTCTATTTACTAAATAAATAGAACATGAATTGATGAGAGGATTAAAACGTTTTTTTGCTTTTACTCTCATTTACTTTTTATCAGTTAATAGTTTAAGTGTTAGTACTGCCAAAAAGCTAGTATAGATTATTTTTATTGTATGTTATAAATAATGACTTCATAATCTTTCAGTATTTTAAGCTTAAATCCCAATGTATTTTTCTTTCTGCTATCTTTTTCTACAGTTATCAAACTTTTTGATATTTGTGTTTGTTTAGGTATGACTCATATAATTTGTCTTGCTTTCTAGGGATTTTGTTTCTCTCTCACACACACACACACACACACACACACACACACACTTTTGAAAAATAGTTTTGTTTTTGTTTTGTTTTTTGTTTTTTTGTTTTTGTTTTTTGAGCTCCTGAAACATTTATGTAATATTTATTTATGTACATTATATATGTTCCAAGGTTGTTAGTCGGGTGTGGGAGTGGAAACAAGCTCTCACTGTCTAAACAATGCTCCCATGGTATGCATCTCAAATAGTCTCTGACAACTAAGTGCACCTCCAAGCCAGAGAAGAGGCAAAGGCAGACACTGGCGCATTATAAACTGCCACTTTGGGTAGATGGAGCTCATGTAGGGGAAGGAAAAACCTTCATTTTAAGCTTCTGCTACCTTGTGCCATATCCAAACATGGAAAAGGTTATGGCAGTAAATGCTGAATGTAGCTCTGAAAGCAGTTGGCTGTCAATATTGACAACCTTCTGGCAACTCCTGCACCCATACTGGCCCCAAATGTAATGCACTGTATTCCTTTGGATCTTGTCTGTTTGGGTGAGAGGTGGGGAGGGCAAGTGGTCTGAGCAGTACACAGCCTCTGTATGCCATCACTCGGGTCTGTGCCCTAGAAAGGTCACTTCAGTTTCACCACCCAGTAAAAACACAACACAGGAGACAGCATTTTACAACTCCTGGTGCTGCTCACAAAAGGACTGAATTTTTTAACAAACAGGTTGCTACCATTATCTCATGCAATAAACAAATGCCTACATTTCTATTTAACTTGTTTGATTAATTAACATTTTATAGAAAATTTGTATATAGATATATAATGTAGCTTAATATAACATAGCTTCTTTATGCTTTTCTATATATTTTTATGATAATTGTTCTGATGAGCTTTCCACTTTGGATCATCAACTTTACAAATTTAAACACTACTAGATTGACAGCTCAATCTCATCATTTTATAGTTGAAATTGCAAAAGGTAATCATAAGTTCTATTTTAATTGTTTCTTCTCTTGCACTTCTCACTTGTGGAACTCCCTCCCATCTTCTTCCTTTCCAATCAATTTTTATCTTCAAAAATTTAAATGCAATGTCAATCATCATCTTCTGTCTCTTTAATTCCTGTTCTTATATTGTCCTCTCTCTTTAATGTTTTTTTCTTAAATGCTTTCATACTTAGTAACCCCTTGCATCTTAGTGGCTTTATTGCCTTGCTTGGGGTGAAATGATTAAAAACAAATTTATATGGTCTGTGAAGTATTAAGTTTTAAATAAAACAAACATAAAATTTTAAATGCTTCATCAGCTGAGTCTCCTTCAGTGCAACTGGATTAATATATTTTATATAAAAAAAAATTAATTATAAAAATACTTGAAAAACTTTAATTTTGGAAAATTATATTCTCATCAATGAATGGTATGAATTCTAGTTAAGATTGTTTATCACTATCTTTGGAAGGCCTTGAATCTACTTCTCCCTGAATTTTCATCATTAGATATCTAGATAAAATGTCTTGTCACTGGCATGTTATTTAAATATACCATTATCCTATAATTGCTTACATGCCCAGGCATGTATAGTAATTATAAATGCTGTTAACCTTGACAACATTAACAAATGATAGCTTTAGAAAGTTAAAGCAAAAAAGACATATTTCATATAAATAAAATGGAGGAATCTATTCTTATTCTATATTTAAAATACTAACATTTAAATTGATTAACATAAATTCCATTTATATATTTTAGATTAGTATGGTGAAAGAAAATATTTTTTCTTCAGTGTATGTTAAATGATTTTAAACACGTTAAGAGCAGAGAGATATAGTTCCTTTTAACAACAGTAATGCTTATATGTAGTATACACAAGCAATACTTATCTATTACTTTCATTATTAGAATTCAGTCTAAAATTGTAGGGTAATAAAGTTTATTGTCTGATGCTATACAGATAAGATATATTTATCACCTTGTAGAACTTACATGAAGCACGAGAGGAAGTGACAGAAAGTCTTTCCTTTCACTTTGAAATCAGGTAACAAGTATAAATATCTACAATGATTAATTCTGAACAGCAGCATAAAACTAATTTCTAAAATCTTCCTGTTCTCCCCCACCCCATATAAACTATCAAGAGTATCTTGCATCACTCTGAAGATAGCTATTAACCGTGGTTGTTTTGTCTAATTCCCAATTAGAGCTGACAGTTAAATAGTATAAAATAAATGCATAAACAAAACTGATCACTTTGTTTGAATCTAAAAATATATTTAAAATCTGTTATGTTAGTGAAATAGTTAAATATACAAATTAGATTTCACTTTCATGACCTAAAGAAAAAAACAAGTGAACATTAATTCTTAAAAATTAAATAATCAATTTTAGTGTATTACAACAACTTGTGTGTGAGACAGGGACAGTATTAAAGGCCTTCTGCTTGATGCTTATCATTTATATCACTAAATGTAAACATCTAAACCTATTCTGTGATCAAACTGGCCTTCACTGTTATTTTTAAAGAGTCATTTTATCTTTCTCATGAAATGTAAAAAAAATTGTATGTATGTATGTATGTATGTATGTATGTATATATATATACACACACACACACAGTGTATTATTTTAATAACATAGACTAACAGAAACATGTCATTAATGTATGGTATATTTCTAAGTTTTGTAAGTTAAAGATTAAAATTTATTATCTTTGTTTTACTCATTCTGAAACTTGAGGTTTTCATTACTCACTTAACACTATGGTTTTACTCCAATAACAACAGTAGTGAATGAGTTTATTTGTTTTTTGTAATTATTATAGTAACAAGAAAGCTCCTCAACTTTCATTTGCTACATGCTAAAAACATTTGTAACCATTTGTTCTCTTTTCCACTTGTGTGCATGAGGTAAGAAAAAAGGCAGGACCCCATTTGTGGAGTCCAGACCTTTCCACTAGAAATAATACATTTCAATTTTTGTGTGTATTTACTAACTTCTTTGCACTTGCAATTTTTTTTTTTTACTGAAACAAATGAACATCCAAGTTGACCTTGTTATCTATGCTACACAAAAAAACACGATACCTAAGGTTTTAAATAAATTTTTAAAAATGAAAAATCTTTCTTGAAGCTTTTATTTTAGTTTTCATCTAAAGCTAATAGATTAAATTGAATTTTTACAATAAACTAAATACTTTGCTGTATTTCAAAAACTAATTTAAATTGACTGTAAATAATTTTTTGGGGCTAAAATAGCTGATTAGCACCATTTGTAGTTGTCTTTCATCTCAATGTAATTCTCTATTTAAAAAAACTTCCCAAAATAAAATATACTTTTTTGAAACTTTATTTGAGGAATATTAACTGATTTAAAGTATAATTAATCTGATTTAAAACAAATATTATTTACATAAAATGAAAGCAATTCTTGTAAAAATTCATTATTCATCGAAAAAAAAATTTTTCTTAAGACAATAGTGTCCTTAATAAATCTTATTTATAAAAGCAGTTAAAAGTTTTTCTAATTAAATAATGTCATAGTTTTGTTACATTTTTTTATCTTACAATTCAGAGCAGATTTTTGGTAAATGTTGTTTCTATTTGACAAAAACAAATTGATTTAAATTCTCCAAGGAGTCCTGTTTTTAACTAATATCAACACAAAGATCCTGGAATTTTACTTCTCGAAATTTCATAAAATTAAGCAAGTGGTGGTTAAAAAAAAAAAAAAATTAATTTTTTGCATTCATCTGTGAATAAGTCCTGAAAATTTCATTAAAATCCGACAATTATTTGATTTTTTTTTTTTTTTTTTTTTTTTTTAACAATGTGTTTTTTACTTCAAAAAACATGCTAAATTTCCAATAGTAATCTTTGGCCCACTCGTTGACACAAGAAAAACAAAACTTTTAATCAAAATTTTGAATCAAAAAATAAAATAGTAAAAAAATACTTTGGTCTTTCCTCTTAATAATAACATAAACATTTTGACAATAAAACTTTGCTTTTATTAAGTTTGGATCCTTTTTCATCATGCTATGCTCTTTTTTAGAAAACTTTTGGAGGTACCTACTTTAATATTTGTTAGTGTCAAAACAATTTGTAAAATAGTTTCATCTGCTTTTTAAATATTTCTACAATATTTATTTTCTGAATGCTCATTTTTTTTTTTTTTAATTAATTTTTTTAATGGCCAGACATTTTGTATATTCATCTGTTTTCTGAATGACTGTCATCTTGAAATGTTTTTCCTATTTTCAATTAAGTGTCCATTGTAATTAATATTGAAGCACACATTATATATATATATATATATATATATATATTTTTAAAATTTAAGAACTAAAATAAATTTTTAACAAACCTTGCTTCTTGTCATATATTACATATTTGTACAGAGTGTGCTAAGCTCTTTGTTTGCCAACATTCAAAACTTGAGTAAGAAAATTTGGTACTACTGAAGTTAACTGATTCACTCATTAAAAAAAAAAAAACATAAAAAAATTTTTAATAATTTTTGTAGATTAGCATTCATTAGACTAAGCATGATGTTTGTCAGAATCAAAAAAAAAAAAAATACCTATGCCAGCGGTGGGGAATTAACAGCCCGTGGGCCGCATGCAGCCCATGGAAGTTTTCTGCAGTCCGCAGAAGCATTTGGCAAAAAAAAAAAAAAAACTTATAAAAAATTTTCATGGTGAACTGCAAATACCAAGGCTAACTTGTACTGAGACTTGCTTCCTTGTGTCAAAGAAAATTAGCTCCATGTTTTAATAGCTGGATACCTACTGTGCATGTACCCGTTCATGCACAGTCGGTGTTGATACCCACGTTGCTGGCAATTCTGTCTCATTTCAGTTTCATCTTTGCAACAGTAAGATCTGTAATGTTCCAACCCAAGTGAACCATGGGCCCTCCTAAAAAGTGCAAAATCAAAAAAGAATTCCGTACATTTCATAAAGACTGGACACACAAATATTTCTCCAGTAATTCAGGGAATGAGGCAGTGTGTTTACTGTCACAAGATGGTTGCTATATTCAAGGAATGCAATTTGAAATGGTACCAACGAAAAAATATGTTGAGTTTGGTAGCAAAATGTCCTAGGAAGAACGCAGGAAAAAAGTTGCTAAGTGTCACAAAGCTGAAGAAGCAACAGACCATATTTACAAAGCAATCAACACTTCAGGATAGTGCTACAAAGGCAATCTTCATGGTACCATACAACCTCACTAAAGAGAAGCCATTTTCTGATAGTGGGTTTAAGCATCTTGGTAGTTTGTGCAGACATCCTGTGACCTGATGCAAGAAGCAAATTCAAAACCATTTCATTATCAAGAAGGACTATATAGTGCAGCGCATAGACTTAATCAGTGATGAACTAACAGAACAGCTGAACTCTGCTAGAAAAGATTTTGTTTGGTTTTTAGTACTGGATGAAAGCACTGATAATCAAGATGCTGCAGTTATCTTTATCCATGGAATTAATAAAAAATTTGTCATCACAGAGGAACTACTATGTTTGGAATCAATGAAAAATACAATCACTGGTCAGGACTTGTTTCAGTGTGTTGTGGATTGTGTTAAGAAAAATGCTGTGTCACATAATGGCAAACATAACTATGGTGCCAGAGCATTTACTGAAAAAAATGTGAGTATGATTAAACTTTTGTGCTTGAGGTCATGGAGGCAGAGTATAGAGATGTGATTTACCTCAACAGTGCAAAGTCCTAAAACTGGTTTGAGAATTACAGAATGAAATCCTCCTTTTTCTGGACATAAACAGGATTTCATGTGATTTTGTGACCAAAATGGGATGTGAGGAGTGTAGATATGAGATAATGTTTGCAGCTGATATGTTTGAGAAATTAAATGAACTGAATATGATATTGCAGGGATAGGAGCTGTTTGCACATGAAATGCTAAGGCCTATGATCTCATTCAAAACAAAACGCTCTATTTACAAGGCAAGTAGATAAAGGCGAGTTTTGTAATTTCTCTTTCTTAGGAAAACAGAAAGTGCCTGCAAGTGTTTTCAGGACTTCAAGAAAATTGAGCCTTAATTCAATTTGTTATCTTATCTTTTCACTGCTGATATTGATACAGTACCTGAGGAGGTACAGCTTGAACTAATTGACATGTAGACAGATCACATACTGAAAGAAATGTTTAATTCTGTGACACTGATAGAATTTTACAAATCTTTATTTACTGACAAATTTCCATGTGAAGAAATTTACTGGGAAAATGTTTTCTATTTTTGAATCCACATATATTTGTCTTGCATCAACAATTTTCTGCATCAACAAGAGTAAAAATAGATCCTCTGTGACTGGCATAAACTTGCAGGATATCAACAAGCAACCTCATTCCTGATTTCAAAAGAATTGTAAAAAAGTGTGAGCATTTATATTTGTCTCATTAAATTACTTGTGCCAGCTGATGTGTAATTTATACATAAATAAATTTAATGAAACCTTTTCTGCGTACCACTATTGTTTTATTATTATTATGCAAATTACACTTCACATTAAATGAAATGTAATGTTAACTGATGAATATGTTTTAGAAGGTGCAGCCCTCCATTAATCACAGCCCTCTCAAAGCACCCCCTCAAGCCAAAGCAATTGCCCATCTCTGATCTATACTTACCAATGATGTGAGCTCAGTTTCAATTTTGACATTTATAGATAAAAACAAAGTGCAAATAACTCTTTAAAAGTCAGACATTGATCTGACACTGTATTTATATGATGAACAGGACACCATAATATACTTCTAATATGATAAAAAAGAATATTCAATATTTTTTTATTCTGACAAATGTGCTTAGGGGAAGATTGAATGAATGCTAATCTACAAATCTTATTAAAAATAAAAAAAAATAATTTCCTTATTTTTTTTACGAGTGGGCCAGTTAGCCTCAATAGTGTAGAAAATTAAAATAGGAACTCATGATATATTTACAAAGAAGGGAAGCTTTCATTGTGAATTTATAAGTGATACTAACAGTATAAGATTAATGTTAAGTTAAATAAGAACTTTGTTTGGTTTTACTTTTAAGCTTGACATTGTTAATGCTTTTATAACATTTCAAATTTTATTTTCAAATAATTGATTACCTGATATATTTTTTCTCATAATAAATGTAAAGCTGCAGGAAATATAAATTCTATATTTGAAGACAAAGCTGTTAGTGAATAAGCAGTTCCAAAAATTGCTAGTAGAGATTTAGAAAATCAGAATATTAAAACAATGGCAAAGATCTGAAAGCTGTGCTAGAAAATGATTTAAAAATTTTCAGAACTTACTGCATTTCAAACTATTTAAATACAATTGGCAAAGTAAAAAGACTTGAAATAGATTTCATATTAAGATCTTAAAAATATGTATAAAAAGCTGTATTTATCCTGTTTAACTAGTATGAGATCCAATGTTTTGTTTTGTTTTTTATCACTTATAATGGAAATAATGTAGCTTAGTATTGATATAATAATCAAATAAAATCTGCTCAATTTCTCGATGAATGTGAGAAGCTGAAATCTTAAAATTGCCATCATCTCTGAAAAGTTATGGTGATGCACATTAGATAGAAGGAATAGTTGTCTGATATATCATAGCTTCCTTCAAAGTGGTAAAAAAATTAATGCACATATGAAATAGTATACAGTTTGGTAAATAGAAAGGATGTCATTCTGCTGTATGATAATACTTGCCCTCATGCTGCAAAATCAGTGTTGCTAGAATTAAATCATTTCTAGAAAGTACCTTTTTCCACTGCCAATATCTCAATCATTTTCCTTGAATACAGAAACTTCTTCAGATCAAGCTGAAATATTTTTTATGAATTTATCAAATTTTGAAATTAAAAGTTCTTTTGGCTTAAAATTGACAACTTATTTGCCTTGGTGGAATATTTGTATAGACCAAGGAGTTCTTTTTTGGGTGAGGAAAATTTACAGATTATAGAAAAAAAGTTACTTATTCAATTTGTTTTTGCTTAAATAAATTAGCAATTTCATTTGAAACAACCTGATAAAACAATTTTATCATTTCAAAATTTTTACAAATTTGAAAATAACAAAGTTATTTAAGGAATAATAGTCAGAATATTGTGTTCTGGTTGTTTTCTTCGTTGGAGATTGGAGATGGCCGCTTATCTTGAAAATCGGCATACTAGTTTTTATGTGGCATTAAACACTGACCAATGGCAGATACACAACTGTCTAATCTACACTGCATGCCTCTGTACTCAAATATTGTATTCAAAGAAACTTAAACTTACTAAAGAAAAAGAATTCTTTGCAAGGATGCTATCACTTGTGTATTAGTACAATAGCAATCTTTGATTAAAGATGTTGAACATAAAATTTCCAAGAAATGGTAATGTAGCATCTTTTGAGTTCCTTCAAAGGCTTTTTTGGTCACTTGAAGCTACACAAAGAACACACAGTTTGAAACTTTAGAAACAACATATATTCTTTTTTCTTTCTTTTTTTTTCCTCTCTCCATACTCTATTGTTTTTATATTTGCTTTTATTTATTAGTCTGCTCCATATAAGAGCATAGCAACTCTTCAGTAAAGTGTTTTGGGGAATTGCAAAATTCATTCAACAGGAAAATATTTAGTGAAAATGGAATCTTCTGTTGCTTGCTTGACTCAGATTTTTTCTGTTTGAAATTTACAAGTTTAAACTAATTAAGAGTATTGTTTATTTCACATAAGCTTACTAGATATGCCTATCAACATCTTCAAAACCATTAATGCAATTTACAAATCTTTTCTTATCTCTTACTATATATAAAGATTTAAGAAACAGCAGATTTTTTTATATATAGTACTCAGTATTAAAAATATTGAAATAATATTAAAAATAGTGTTAATATATGAAAAGATTACTTTTAAATATCAATTTTATCCCAACATCAATGTTTCTTAGTAAAATTTCCAATGGTTTTAAATGGTATTTCCAATTTTTTTCAGTTTATTCCATATCTTTTCCAATCCGCTTTTTTACTCCACTTTGTACATGTGCGTATTCATGAATTTAACATCCTTTTACACACACACACACACATTCATGAAATTTTGCCTTTGTTTACGTCTTTCATTTTTTCGGCAGTAGATTTTTGTTCCAGTTGTAAATTTTTTCTTTGGAATTAATTTTTTTTTTTATGGTTTATATAGAAGTTATGTTATATTATTAATTAAATTATTATTTTGTTTTTGACACCATATATATTTTTTAAATAAGATACCTACTATAGTTAAATGGGAAATTATAAAATAAGTACCCTCATATAATATTACCAATAGACACTGTAGACTCTATTTAGAAGAAAAATTATCAATATTATTAAATATAAAATTAAATTATTAAATAAGAAGAATGAAATATGGGTCGATGCTGACATTAAGAAATATTTACTTTATTTTAATAATAATATAACATAATAAATCAATTAAAATATTAATTAAAAATATTATAATTTATTAATAATAAAAATTAACAAATATTACAATTTAATTAATAATATAACTTAACAACTCCTATATAAACCATAAAAGAAAAAAATATTAAATTTAATTTCAAAGAAAAAATTTACAACTGGAAATAAAATCTAAAGTTGAAAAAATAAAAGCTGTAAACAAAACCAAATTTCATGAACATGTGCATGTAAAAGGACGTTAAATTCCTGAATATGCACATGTACAAAACGGTAAAAAAGCATCATGTGTACAAATTGAAAAAACAATTGGAAGTACTGTTTAAAACAAACAACCCCTGAAGACTGGAAATTTTACCAAGAAATATCAATGTCAGGATAAAATTGATATTTAAAAGATAATTAATCTTTTCATATATGTAAATATATCATCTCCTGGTAAGATGATATGCATCAAAACACGACTGCAATTGTGTAGCCATTTTGACATGTTTTCGATGTAATATCCTAATATATATATATATATATATATATATATATATATATATAAGACATTTTAAGGTATGCTATATTTACAGGGATAAAGTACTAATTGAAAACTGACCATTGTAAAATTTAAATGTTAATATATATACTGATGATATGATAGTGGAGCTGTCCATTTGTTTATGGGGTGGGGGTAGCTATAGGCTTGCATACATCCAAATACAGACATAAATACAAATATACATATCTAATATATATTTTCAAATATAATACACATGTGAACATAAATATCATGCACATTACAACATATACAAATATATAAGTATCTGCATCCACATTTACATAGATATGCACAAATATTTTATTACAATTTATATCTACATATTAACACATGTATAACTACATACATGTAGAAATGTAAATACACACTCATACATACAAATGTGCATCCATACACAGCTTTAAAAAATTAAATAAATTACGAACATTATGTATGCTTATTTTTAGCATAATCCTTTCATATTCATGAATATTTTTCCATGTATTACAATCAAATGAGGCAAGAAATGCACTGTAACAGTGAAAATCACTTTTATTTCCCCAAGTACTTTCCATCTCTTTCTGAGATCATCATCAGGAGTGCAACTGGTAAGGCAAAAAATCTGTGTAGCTATCCATATTAACCATCATGGAATTTTTTTCTTTTTACATTTAAATGCAATGGCTGACAGTTATTCTTTAGCATTCATTAGAACGTGAAAAAAATTATTCATTATGGAATTTTTTTATGTTGGAATGTCATGGTTGAAGCAATCTACATTAAAAAATTGAAACTGACACTGAATAGAATCAGCTACGAATACTGTAACAATGTTCTAAAATGCATATAAACAGAACAGTTTTCATGCTTTAATCCTGTGTTTTAGGATTTAATTGTATTAATATTAAATAGTCTAGCAGTTAGAATAATATATCATTTAGGGTATATTTTGTTTATTTTTATGTGTTAACAAAGTATGGCTAAGTGGAGTAAATGTGTTCAGTTTCACGCACATATACACACATTTATGCACTTTGTTTCGCTTGTTAATTATGAAAAATTTTTAATGAGACCAGAAAGAAAATCAAATTGAATAAAGCTTTGATTTATGCATTGGGTGAATATCTTTTTGAAAAATACTAAAATTGTATGAGTTTTCACTTTAAAAAAAAAAACAAATATTTTAAGATCTCCCAATAACTGTTATTATTTACATGACCATTCAAATGCTGTAAAGGCCAAATTTTGTTTGGAAAAGCACTCTCAAATAATAAGAAAACTTCTTGCACTTCACAGTGTGAGTTTAAAATACTGGAGCTTAGATTTTTCTTTGTATAAATTTTACCATCTGCATCTCTTGTACTTTAATGAAAAAAAACAAAACATTGTACCTCAATCCCTGGCCTTTAAATTTTTCTATCTGCATTCAATACAACCTAACATTCTGATTGTCTTTTGATAGCTGTCCTGCTCATTAATATTTTCTTTTCTTTTCTTCTATTGTCAATAAATTTAACAAGTTATTAAGTACATTAAAATATACTCTAAAGGAAAAAATATCCAAATACCCTAGTCTGTGCTTTATTTAAATCTGAGAGGAACAGTCTTTTTTGTGTGCTGATAGTATCTTATTTCCTATACTGTAATGTTGAATGATGCATGACAATATTGATGTTTTTGTTCATTCTGAGATGTGGATAAATGTGGATGTTGGATTGCAGTCTGCTAATAATGTTGACCAAGAATAGTTGGACTGCTACCAAAATTTTAAATTTTGCTCAATTACTTTCTCCTTGCAGGGAACTGCTCCACATTCGTATTGTCCACTCCAGATGCTTGTTGCCATTATTACAGCCTTCAGTCTCCTTTTATTTATCCTCCTTCTATTATACCTGAATGTGTTGCCTTTTGATCTCTATTAACTCGTACTAAAATTTTTTTTCTTTTCCAGGATGCCTCCTGCAGGCAACTCGAACCTGTTCCTTCAAAATTACCTAAAAACCTAGATTCTTCTTCCATTTTCTATTCCTATTCATTTATTCAACAAATTTCTGTAATTCAAATTTTATTGATGTTACTTTTTTGCCATCTTGTATCATTTATCTCATACCTCATTCTTTCTTTGTTTCAATAGGGTAACACCTACTTCATAAGTTCTATTCATTGTTTTTTGTTTTTTTTTCACATGTTAGTTATTGATTCTTTATTTTAATTATTGAATTGGTTTCAATATATTTAAAATTTCAATGTTTTTTGGGGGTTTTTTTTTTTTGTATTCCATGATATGATTCTGATGCCATGTAAAACTGTTTCCAGTAAACTCATTTTAACTAGATCATTCCTTTGATCTGAAAGTAACACATTTTAGCTGTTTTTATTACCTATCATTAATGCATGGTATCATTGTTTTATTGTGGAATATAATAGTTTCTTCAATACTTTTTAACATATCAATGTTAAATTTTACTCTTTGTAAAGAAAGAATTACCATTTAATATAATTTTAATTTATTTTTAACTCCAAAAGTTTCCTTTCACTATTTGCCTCCAGCAAGTGCATTTGTATGAAATGTAAATATATTTCAAGCATGTGTAATGACTGGAGTATTTTTTTTTTAAATTTAACTCTAAACATTTTGAATTATGGAATAAAAGTTCCTAGCAATTGTATGTTCTTCAGACTGTATATTACTCACAAGGACAATTTAAGAGGTTCTCATTTAAATAAGACTTTTTCCTCTTATAATCAATTGTCACATGGTACAGTGTGAAGAATTACCCTTAAAACATCAAACCTTTATAACTTCATTTAATAATGAATAAACATTTTTAAATAATTCATCAATACTTTCCATGTTCATATCTCATAAGGCACCTTGCTTTCAAATTATCATACTCACTTGTGATTTTTCTTAGATAAGCAGTGAGCAAAAACAAAATATTTTCTTCATTTTTAAATCATTAATTTTGTCAAGTTTCAAAATTTGTCAAAAAATGTTTGCAGTATTTGACTTTATATACCATTGCATACTTACATATTGAATTGAAGCAAAAGTATTTTCTTTTCATCAATAACATAAATTTATATATATTGATGTAGCTTTCTTCATAGCTGAGACATGTATTTCTCAGTGGCTGGTGCTTGAAACCATAGCCAAAATATTTTTTTTTTTAAAGAAAAAATATTAAAAAATTTCAAATAGTGATTTTTCAAGGCCCACCTCCACTTGGATGATTGACATAACACAATTTTCCTATCCACTAATTAAATCATCTTCTCTTGTTTGGTCTTAGGCCAGACTCAGCTAAGCTTTGTAAATATCAAGGGCCCAGTTACTCATTTAGCAATGAATTGTGTTGCATAACATGAAAGATAAAACTCAATACTTGTGATGTATCTAACTTATCTGCGTGAATTCTAGTATTAGTGCTTTGTCACTCATCCATGCAAAAAAAGAAAAAAGCTCCTGTATTGACTGGGATAATTTGCACAATGCTATAATGCACCAAACAGCACAGCATGTTCCCAATAAGAAAATGCTTTGAGTGTTATAAATTTTCTATGAAATACATTTTTTCTTCTTTACAGAATCTTATCATTTGAACTTCTTTGCTTATCTTTGACTTTCCTTTAAAAGCATGCTTATTTTTCACCCTTTTTTTTAATTTTCTATTTTATTGTTTTATGGGAATGGATTTTAGTTTAAAAGTACTTTTGATTCTGAAGCAAATTCAAAGAATTGCAATTGAATTATTATTTTCAGAACATTTACTGCATACAGATTTGTATTACTACAATTTTTATATTTTTTATTAGAGAAACAGGTGATCAGATCTCATTTGCAGAAATACATTAAAGAAATTTATACAGATTATATTAAACTCTTTAAAGAGTTTACTCTTTTTCCTTTCAAGGTATTTTTTATAAGATCAGTATTCAAACTTATTTAGCCATAAACAGAGAACAAAAATGATGTAGTAGTTGTTAAGCATAGGTTTGAATCTCACTGAAGATTTGTTTGATTTTTCAAATTATTTAATAAAAAGTATTTTTAGAACTGTTATTTTAATTTTTGAGAAATTTCTCTTTAATTTATTGGTTTGACTTGAAAACTACTCTTAATTAGGTTAAAACTTGACATATTTCTTGTTTATTTCATCTGTATTACTTTTGATATCTCCTTAGCTACTATTGTTTTCAAATTGTTTTTAAAGCTAGAGTAATGGATAGAATGTAATGCATTCTATTAGAAAGAGTAATAACATTTGGTTATGCAAAGTGAGTGGTAAGTTTTGGGAAAGTGAATAAATTTACTGCTATCATTTATGCTCTGAAAGAATTTATCTTTAGAATCAATGTCACCAATGTGCATAAGTTCTAATATGGGTCAGCTTATCTAATTCATTGGTTGAATCCAAAAGTAGAATAGAACATTCATTTTAAGTTCATTTTTGCTTAACGTTTTTTTATCAGGGATTTGTATAAACTAATTCTTGTTTCTTAACTTCAGGAAATGTGAGTTGTTTGCAATAAACTATTTAGTTTTTCATATTTGTGTAAACTAGGAAATTGCTTGTTGAGTTTACTGTATATCTACCTCCATTAAAATGTTTGTATTTAAAAAAGATTGAGAAAGATAATAGCTATATCCATTTACTACAATATCACTTTTATCTCATTAAATACTGCACAGAAATCATTGAACATTATAAATGTCCTGTTCAGACTACTATCTTATCTTATATATCTAACAACAGTTTCTTTGTCTAATTTATAACCATGGCACTTTATTGAAATATTCTCTTTTTACCCAATACGTTATATCAACAGCCTAAGCTTCAAAATATTATGGCCTTCAAATATAGAACTTACTACTTTTTTATCTGCAAAAAAATCATTCTTTTATGAATACAGAATTTTTTAAATATATATCCCCAAAATATCCCCATGAATACAGAATTTTTAAAATATATATCCCCAAAAATTATAGAATAAATGTTTACTTGTACTGTACAAGATTTTTAGCTCAAAATTCTGAGTTAGGCCCATACTTACTGTATAGGGCTAAAAATAAAACATACAGTCACCCAAAAATATTTTTTTAGGCTTGAAAACTAGACTTATACACTCCAATTTATGGTATATATGAGAGAAATTTAAGATACATTCTAATATCTAAGATGAGTATTAAGACTTTCTATTCTTTGTATATCAGACTTCGATAAAATATTTGCAAAAATAACACACATTTCTTCTCAAACAAAATATGATATTAATTTTATTATCTGAATATAAGGGGCTGCTGAAAAATTCTTAAATTGATCAAGAAGCTCTTCTCAAAAAACTAGTTTTTTGGTCATTAGTTCAAATTTTAAGAAGTTGGTTGGGCCAAGAACTTTTAGTACCCATATATATTTTTTTATCTTGCTATAAAAGCAGCTTTTTTATTTGTATCTATTTTTAGTATCTCTGAATAATTGCTTCACATTATATATGTAGGATTTTAACACTTTTTTTGGTTCCTATAAATATATAATACAACCTTTATCCTATCTGCTCAAATACTAAAGCCATTTTACTATTAGAATTCATGATTTTGTTTATGCTTTTTTTTTTCAAAATCATTTTAAAAATATCTCTAAATTGGATCAATAAATTTAGCAATGATAGATTTAAACTTTGATAAAATTTATATTTGAATGAAAAATTATTTCTAAACTCTTAATTTTTATTTTTCTAATTTGTAAAATAGCAATAAAACCAAGTGTCTTATATACTAGTTTCATTGGTCATTATTAGTATAGTGAGTTTAATTCCAGGTAGAAATTTTCCTATTGTGGCCCTATGCCAAAGTATTTATCCTTTCACTCAATATATGAAGGATGCTGAAAAGTTATCAGCCCAACCCACTTCCCAAATCTCAGCAAATCAAAAACAACTTTTTTAAGGTCATCTTGGTCACATTTGTTTTTTTTTTAATTATTTGTTTATTTTTTCTGGACTTTTAGTGCTGGGAATTTTTTCATTATAATAAAACTTTCTGATTTTTTTACATCCATAACAGTGATATTGTTTTCTCCAGCTATAGTCAACTTTGAAGAGCTTAACTCATATTCCTGTTTATATTTTCATATACCATCAAAGTATGACAAAGTGCATTGGGCTGATAGCAAATTTTGAATTTCATCTTTAGGATATATTTTTTAACTTTAGAGCATTTTGTTACAATTTGGCATTTAAACAAGTTTTATAAAATTCAACTGAAAGGTTTGTCTGTTTTAATAAATGTAATAATGTAAAAATAATGAATTTTCCCATCCTCTGCAAGATTTGATCTCCAATATCAATAATCAAAAACCATTACATTCTTACATCAGACATGAATGCACTACACTATCACATTTTAACTTGTCACTTGTTAAAACTTAGTGCAATTCATGTACAAATCAATCAGCACATTACAAACAACCAAAATACATGTATTAAGACCAGCATTAGTGGATAATTCCAAAACAGCATCCAATGCCAGGGAAAACTCAGAATCCTAGAAACTATTTAAAATACAAAATAAACAACTCCTAAATAAATATCTTTCACCACAGAAGACAGTATCTTGAAGTGTGTATAAAATAATTAATAGGTGTAAAAAAAAAAAATATATATATATTACATGGTATATATGAAATAAATTTCAGATACATTCTAATATCTAAGATGAGTATTAAGACTTTCTATTCTTTGTATATCAGACTTTGATAAAATATGTTTTACACCTTCATTTCCAGTGGGGTCTCACTCACTTTAGCCATTAAATATGATGTCACTTTGGACTGATTCAAATTTTCAGCTCTGTATAAAATACCAGGATGTTGCCAACAAAATCTTGGCTACCACACTGACAGGACATGGTTCTTGATAATGACCAAGACAGTCAAAAATTACTTTAGCCAAAACAAGTGAACAAACTTCAAACAGTTTATCCACAATTTTGATCCTGATATACAAAATCTTACTTGAAAATTGGAAAAATGCAATAAAAATTTAAACAGACAGGCCTTAACAGTTGCATTTTGCTGCCTAAATATAACTTGTATATGAAAAATAAATTTTAGAACATTCGCTATCATTAAGATAAAAGATTTGTTTTATTGTAATTTTAAATTTTTGTGTTCAATTCTCATAATTAACAAATAATTGGCTTTAATAAATATTTCCAATTTTGTATTGCTATAACTTTTTTCTTTTTCATTTGAACTTTTTCTATTTTCATCACCATTATCTTTTTCTACAAATTTCTCTAAATATTTAAGTAATGCATTTTATAAGGATAGAACATGATGGAAAAAAACACTTTCTCTATTCCATATTTTGTTGGTAATTTTACTTTTAAGTTTAATATATGTGGTATCAAAGATCACTTTTATATTTTGGAACTTCGCATTTTGTCCTGTCATCCTGGGTCATTATTTTGGTATGTGCTTGATAAGTTCATTTTGCATTTATTGAAATATTAATTTGGGGGAGAAGGTCACTAGGAAATTTGAGCAAAAAATTTTAGATTTTATTATTGTAAAAAAAAGTACCAAAAGTTTTGTAAAATTGGTAAAACAAAGACGGATTCACTGTGTTTTGTTCTGACTAAGCAATAAAGATGTATACATACCAAAGAAAGCCTAATTTTTGTTTATTAAGCATTTTCTCTATTAAAATTCATTAACTAGGAATTAAGCCCAAGAATCATGACAAACAGCTTTGTTTATTCTATCAATAAAGAAAGATCAACTTTTATATTGATAAACAAATGTTCTTATATATAGGTATCAGAAAATATAACATTCAAAATATGTAATAAACAACAGATAAAGTTATATAAATAACTTTAAATTTCAATATTGTCTTTTTAAACTTCATACTTACCTGTATATCTCAAGCTCTTATTATTTTGATTGAAAATCCAAATCCAGTGAAATATGCAAGTCAAAATAGTAGCTTAATAAATCATCATTAGTGGTTAATATGGTGCTCAGTTTATAATTTTGTTAAGCATTTTTACTTCAAATTTTTCTTTTGTTACTTTTTTGTGGAATCATTTACCCTGGATAATTTCTCTTGTGTATATAAACAGTCACTGATGTATTTACAAAATTTTCCGTGATTTGAAATTTGTAGCTTATAGTAATAGTATTTAAAGGTTTTTGAAGCAGCACTAAAGGAAATACAAAAATTATTGACTGAAACCTTATTCATATTCATAATTAGATCAAGATCAAGATTACTCAAGTTGATGAAGACTAAGAAGCACTTTTTTATCTGACAAAACTATTTTATATCTGTTTACCAAAATAAATATGCAGATTAGTATTTATGAAGTTATGTCATTCAGCAACATTTTCCAGGCATAACGAAATACTATTACAAACTTAATCAGAGTTTTCTGACATTTCTACTCTAATGTGCAAAAAACAAATAATATATTATCTACTGGTTTATAAGATGTAACAGCAATTTTGTGACCCTTGTAGATACTAATAATGCCCAGACCTTGGCAATATACTTCTCTCAGCAATTTATGTATATTTAACTGAATCATTTAGACACAATGATATACTAACAATATTAATTACTTACTGAGAGTTATGTTGCATTTGACTAGCAATGATCATATTCACTTCTTTCTACTTATTTTTAAGCATATATATATTAAGCTTATATAATTCATTGGCATTTTACATTGTTTTCTAATTTGTAATTGATTGCTGCATGTTGGTTTCATCTAGAAAACCTTGTCTCTCTAAGAAATCTAGCAGCTTGTAGTTAATTTGACAAGCTTTCACTACCCATCTGTGACTGTATAACTTTTCGTTTAAAAGTTTTTCTACTGCTTTGATACTAATGAATATAATTATATATTATGCTTGGTATAATTTTGCAAGGTCTCTGATAAGGTGGACAACTGCATGAAACCAAACATTCATGGCATGTCAATCTTTTAATTTTTATGAAGCTTTCTCATTGAATGATTCCTGTGGACAAATATGTCCATTTTTAATTTATTTTTATTATAAAATTTGCTCAGCATTCATTCTAGCCAAAGTCTACTGTTTTATATCCCCTTTTAAGGACATCTTACATGAATTTTACATGACTATCAAATTGAATATTTTTTTTATGTAGGAAAAATCTTTTCTTTAGTGTTTTTTCCCAAATCATCTAATGATGATACAAGTCATCATGAAGGAAACAACAAATATCAAGATAATGGTTAGTGTTAGTCTGATTTTCCAGTGACACATTACCTCTTGGTCGCAGACAAACTTTTTGAATCATTTGACTAAGTTACTTAACTTTCTGAAGCATGAACATGGATCATCCTTGACTGGATTGCTGTTAATCTTTTCTACTATCTAATGATAACCTGCTTGATTGTTTTTGAATATTTTCTCTCTCCTAAAATAATAGTTAAAAAGGTGCTTCTTTTTACTAACCTCTTCCAAAATTTACCTTCATATATAATTGGCTCTAAGTATTCTTCAGTTGTTTTGTCAGAGACAAAATCTTGATGGCTAACTTTTACATAGACTAATTTTAGAACCCAGTTATTATTGGGTGATAGATTAGTTGATATTGCCTTACAGATAAGACAAAATACTGTTAAGTGAAATTCTGAGACAATCTTGCATATAAATCGCTACATCACACACACACATATATATATATATATATATATAAAATATATATGTGACATATAAATTTCTACATTTATTAATAAAATATGCAAAAGTATTTTTTTTCATATTTATAATCATAAAATTTTGTCTTCATACTAAACAATTGCTATTTAGCTGACTCTGCTCTATTGATCTCTCAAAAAGTTCCTCTGCCTTTTAAATCTATCCAAACAATTTAAAACTATAAACTGTTTACCAACACTATCATCACTACTCTCATTATTACCACTCCAACCACTCTTGCTACTATTAATCATATTACATATAAAGAACTTCTGCAGTCCTTTCATCTACTACTGCTATCTATGATCTTTTCACACCAAGTGGTAGGCGGCTGTGGTATATGTTTCATTCATCTGGGCTTACCAGTTCATCGCATCCATCACCACCAACCCATCATCTGCAGTGGATCTATTAAAAGGAAATGACCATACAGCCTTATTATGCAATAATATGTAAATTCAACAGGTGGGTATCTTATCAAATATAACCTATAGGCCCCAATTTTTCAAAAACTTCTCTATATAGAATACTTTAAATGAAACTTTAAAATCTGTTTAAAATTAATTAAAATTTCAGATTAGGGAATGAGTGCATGTTACCCTCTGAATAAAACCATATTACCAAAAGATGATGTTTAATAATAATAATAATAATAGTTCTTTCAAACTTGTATCATTATCTTGCTTGTTTTTATTACCTTCTATCCACTGTACATTCAAGGTTTCTTGCTGGTTATTTTGAACACAACTTTTCATTTTGTCTATAGTGGAGAGTGGGGTATTATTTTCATCCTTTACTTTGTCATCTCAAGTGTTCTTCATAGGGAGATCAGACTTCAAATTTCTCACCTTTCTCTTTGAGTTTCTGCTTCCTCCACAAAGTTGAACTATTCTGGCACTGTTTGACAACTATTGATAACTTTTACAAAACACAGATTCTTAAAACCATTTTTTGCTTTCTTATAAATCAGATCTTCTCGTGTAGTGTCCATGTCTACTTGATTTTGGTGGTATGTCCTTTCATGATGTGGGAGATCATGACTCACAAAAACTTCCTGACTTTTGTTACTCTAAGCAACTTTTACCTTTAGCCATCCCTCTTTGTCTCTCTTCTGGTATCCAAACTCAATTAAGTAGGTTACACATGGTTTCCTTTTGCTTTTGTTGCCTTCACTGTCTTGTGAGTATTAAATTCTCCAAGCCCCCTTTACTCATTATGCGTCTCAGAAATTTCAACTGTCTCTTTCTGATTGTAAGCATCAGTTTCCTTGTTTAAATTTTCCTTAAAACTTCCTTCTATTCATGTTATTCTCAGCATTTGTCAATAGAATCACATCTCTGTTGCTTCAAGTCTCGTGTCTGTACTAGATTTGCTGATTGACTCTTCCCAGAACGGCATGTGTGCTGCTGCTTTTGATCAACTTACTTGCTTGTTTATTATTTTAATTTCATGCAATATATGGTTTCTCTCTCCATATATTTTCTATCTATCTTTATTGACTGATATCCTTAGGACAGACACCAGAGATGACAAAAAGCAAGGGATAAGAACAATATACCCAACAAGATAAAATAAAATTCTGTCTAAGATTCCTTGAAAGTTACCAGATACAACAAAGACACAAGAATATAATTGTCAAAATTTTATAATGAAAAGAACCAAGATAAAGATGTAACCCTCCAAAAATCACTGTATAATAACATTTTGTATTAAAAAAAAAAACAAGCTGAAGTTCTTTTTAATGACTTTATTTAGTTTGAATTTTAATTGAAAAATGTTTATCTTTTTGCAGCAGTAAGTTTTTTTCAAATTATAGAAAACAAATTTTCTTTGTACAAATTCAATTCATATTATCCCATGACCTAGTCGATCATATGATTACTATGTTGGGTTCTTCCTGACATTTCCTATGGCAATGAGAGTTATTTGCCAGTGCCCATCTCCTATTCAAGTAACATGCAACAAATTATACTAGGTTATATAGTACCAGCAGCTGATTTATTGGGAGAGGAGTAGGAGGAGGATCCCTGCCTTTCCCAAAAGCAAACTATTCTAACTAGAATTTGGATACTGATTCCATTAATGATTTGCACCTCCCCACATGGTCAGCTTTAAATATTTCAAAGATACAAGCTTTTGTAAAATATTTTCTATCTATCTTTAGTTACCCTTATTACAAGAAAGGCTGCAATAAGCAAAAATTTATCAATAAAAGTTGTATAAAAATCTGTAGATAAACTCACCTTTTGTATTTATATAAAAACTGATAAGTACATGATTAGGTACCATGTTGTTATAAAATTAATATTTTAATGGGCAGCATTATAAATAAAAAAAATTTCTCCATTCATTGTATGAACATGAGGAAAAACAAAATAGTTATTTTGTTGCAGATGTGTAAATATTCTGCACAAAAGGTAAATGGTATCCATGTGTATTTATGATTATTTTCAAAGAACTGATTCTGGTTGGTGTAGCATAAGATTAGGCATAGTAAGGAATTATTGTTAAATTTCCTTTTTCTTTTAGTGTAATGCTGCTAACTTAGTTACTCGAACTTAGTTTATTGTATTTTTACAACTTAGTGCTTAAAATTTTTTTTTCTTAGTATATGAAGACCATTTTATTATCTGCTAGTTTTTCTCTGCTAACTATAAAATAATTACAAAATTTAAAATATACAAACATAAGCACATTTTAAAATTTGTATATGCTGTAAATGTCTCCATATGTTGTGAGTGATTCATGATTCGACTAATAGGATGTTATCTAAAAATTACATCTGTTCATTCAGTGCTTAGGAATGTAATCATAAAAAGAAAGGATTTAAAACAAGTTTAAACATTTTAGAGATTTTTCATAACAGTCTGTAATAACATAAATAGGAAGCTATCAACTTTTATTTTTAATATATCTGTCTAAAATTTCTTTCATTTTAGTTTGGTGTCAATTTTAGTGACAATTTTGTAAAAGAATTCAGTGATTGTACCAGTCATTTTTTACTCATTTATATATTTATAAAATGTATACTATCCACAATTTATCATCTCAGTATATGAGCACTATGATCAAATTTCACTTTGAAATTTAGATGATTTTTCAGTTTGCAAAATAGCCTAAAATAGTCTAAAATTTTATTTTGATATTCTATATATATATTATAAATTTAAGTTACTTTTCCTAATTTATCAGGTCTGCTTGTGAAAGATTAAAACAAATATTCTGTCATTGCAACCTCCAAAATCTGTTACTAAGTGAATTATACAAGAGGAAATAATTTAAAGCTAAACAGGAAGCCATCACAAATGCAGGCTTTTTATTTTCCTCCATCTAAGAACAAATACTCTGGCAAGAAAAAATTCTGCAGTTTCATCTATAAATTACAGTTTGTAAGGCTATTTGCATTTTTGGCAATGGTTGTTTTATAAATATTTTCCACATAACAAGATCATCACTTGGTGATATGATTTAATTTACACAACTGGCTTAAGTTTCATCATTTACTTTTATTTTAGAAATAATTGTTTCATAATATTAACAATGGAGTATAGTTATTTACAAAAATAAAATCTGTAAAGACTGGGAAGTGGGGCTTATAAATTCTTATACAATTTAATTCTGAAATATTTAGTCTCTTAGAAGACCTAACTGCCTATGAATCCTTCAATTATTTTTATAGAGTGGAGGATCAGATTTGTATATAAATAACAAAATGTAACTCCTATTTTATTTTTAGTAAAACAAAAATATATATATATATATATATATATATATATATATATTTTTTTTTTTTTTTTTTTTAAGCTTTTCACCCCAAGCAAGGCTGGAAGCCACTAGCACGCAAGGGGTTACAGAAGGTTTGGAGGAAGAGCAGATAGGAGTGGTAAAGGAGAGGATGTGGAGAAAGATAGTGGATCGATCAAGGCAGGGGGGGGTTACAGAAGATTTGGAGTGAGAGCAGATAGGAATGAAAGGGAGAAAGGAAGTGGATAGATCAAGGCAACTGGAGATGTCAATTGATATTAGAATAATGATAAAAACTTTAGCTGTTGTATCTTGTAGCTAGATAATGTTAGTTACATTAGATTACCTGACAAAAATCTGTTATGTACAAATGTCTGTAATTTATACTTACACTAAAATATTAAAAATGAAGTCATTAATTTCTATCAGCATGCCTTGTATTTTAAAAAAATTGTTGTTCTATCTTTACTATACTTCCACTCACTTAAACAAATTTATTCAAATTTCTATTAAAAATAAATTGTCTCTACTCATGTTTATATTCTTTTGTAGCTTCAGCTGAAATTAAAGGTTCGAGCAGTGTCAGAATTTCTTTTTTTTACTAAAATTTGTATTTTACTCCTTTTTAGAATTCCCATTCATATATAATTTAATATTTAGTGAAATATATGGCATCAATATAAATTTTAAGTCATTGTAAAATCTTTTCTTTTCCTATAAATTTATTTATTTATATGTGCTGAAAGGTACTGAAATGTTCTCTCTCTCTAATCCACTTTCCAAAATCTGACCAAACTGTCAAACATTAGAAATTTATTTTAGAAGGGATTTTTGGCATCTTATCTACATAAAAGAACACAGAAACAGAATTGAGATATGTTAAGAAAAATCAAAATCATTTTTGTCACTTGGACTTGGAAGATTGTAAATAATGATATTCTTAAAGGATAGTATCCCTTCACCAAATGAAAAATGTTTGACAGTTGAAACATGAAATATAATTTATATGCTATATTATCATTAGACAGTAAAAATCAGTCAGGAGATCAAAAAAACTAAATACAATTGGTGCAGTCATTCTCAGGCCATAACAGTTGCAAATATTAAAAAAAATCAACTAAAGTGAAAATTCATGCAGTAAACACAGGTTGTTTACAAAGAAATTCAAAACCCAAAAGTCAGCAGAAAGCTTTAAAAGAAAAATAGTGGAGGAAACTGCAAAATAAATCTTTTTTTTTTCTTTTTTGATATTGCATCTGCTCATAGCATAAGCAAATGATAGATGTTTTGAAGAACTTGTCGTCTGAATCCATAGACCATCCACCGTACTTACCAGATCTTTCTCCATCTGAATATATCCTGTTCCTAAACCTTAAAAAAATGAGGAAAATTTCAAATGAATCAGAGTTGATAGCAGCAGAGCAGAATTTTTGTACATTAGAATTTTTAGAAATTTGACAAGTGATCTATTAAGTAAATTGAACTGCAAAGTGAATATGTAGAGCATTTATGCTTCATGACACTAGGTCGAGCCAAAACCTTTTCAGCACTAGCTTGTATACAGATTTTATTAATAGGCTATAAATACAAACCCTCCTAATCATTATGTATAAACAACACAACTAGTCACACATCAAATTAAATATATACAATTCATCCAATCTCTAACTCTGTTTCCAGTTTCAATGAATCTATCAATGATGATTATCTAATATAAGTGTTCTGTCTTTGGTTCTGCTTGGTCTTTTGTCCTGGTTATAGAGTAGTAAATAAATCAGTATTTTTAGAACTAAGAGAAAGGAGCTATAACCATGACAGCTCTCCAAATCAGGGTTGTTTGAAGATTCAAAAATGTTCATTTTCTGTAGAGTTTTACTCTGTCAAAGACAATATTTGTCGGGGAACTAACACTGCACTATGAAATCAATTTGTATTACCAAAAGATTACTCTTTAACATATCTGTAGTGCACAATAATGAATGTTACTTATGAGTATTATAAGTAACTCAAAGCTTTTTAAAAAAAAAAAACAAAGTTTGAATGCTATGAAAAATGCAGTCATTAGAGTCCCACCTAAACAAACACACACACACACACACACAATTGATGTGACTATGTAGTTAAATTTGCAAGACGTATCTCTTGATAAATAATTCACATTGTATTATTCTATGATGACAGTCTGTTCAAATTAGTATATTCTCTTTTGTTGTTTTCATCATGTGCACTCTCTAACTTTCTCCCCCCCCCCTCTAACTCATTTAAATGTGTTCTAGTAAACAAAACACAGAATGTCTATTGAGCCTCTTGGTGAGTTTTTCCTGGTATCAACTTAATCGCTCACTTTATTAAAAGAAGATTGAAAGTCCAGAAATAGCCAATGTGGCATTTACTGCCAGTTAAGATTGAAATGAACAAAAGTTCAAGTGTTATAACTATGAAATTAGCCTCAAATAGCAAATGTAACTTTACAGTTTATGAGAACCTAAATTAAAATAAATTTTATTAATAGCTGGTTGCTTTCTTATTAATATAAATGGTCTCTAAGATTTGTAATTGTTTCTTTTCTTTCAGGGTGGAAGAGAACTATTGTATTAACTAAAATCTAATTAAAATTGGCACACATTCCATGGATTTTTCACATGTTTGTGTATCGCACTTGACACATTGAAATGATGGAGCAATCTTGAGGGAAATATTGTTGGATAACACACACACACACACACACACACACATATATATATAGTTTTGTTATTATCAATAGACACAGTCCACCTGAGATAAATTAATTAATTCAATATCAGGAGAAGATTATCAAAATCTTCAATAGACATTATTTATTCTACTTAATAGGACATGTTTAAAGGAACAATTGCTGTTTTAAACAGTTTCAAGTATATGATGCATCCAGTATTTTCTCTTTTATGACAGCTACTTGGTTATTTGTAAATGTGTATAGAAATTACTCTCTTGAAGTTATGTAGTCACTGTTTTCAGTATTTATGTAATATATATATATATATACACTTTCTATGTAACCTGTTACTAACAAGAAGTCATCTTCTGAAAGTAAGATTAAGTGAAGACTAGATGGATATCACTTGAATTGTTAGATTTCATCCTATAGGACTATAATTTGAAGACTTTACTTAAATAGTAGATTAAATAACAGAATAACCAGCTTCAGAGCTTGCTAGATGCAGATTAATTACTAATTATCTATAAAAAGAACTTGAAATTTAAACCAAAGCAAAATACTTGTATCCTTTACAGCAACAGCAATATGATTCAGATCTAAAACAAATGAGTTATTTGATTTATATCCATTTTTTTAAATTCGTATATTATCACTTTTTTTTTCATCCACAACATTTTCAAATGCTTTCAGTTATGTGTGTGTGTGTAATAATTGATTGAAACATTATATATAAAAAAAAAAGACTCAAGAATAATCAAAGTATTCATATCAGCTCAAGAATTGGTGACTTTCACACATAATTACTTAAAAACTTTTATACTTTTTATAACACTCTTAAAATGGATCCTTGGTAAAAATTAAAATGTCATGAGATGATTTTAAGGTTTGTATATTCAGTGATGTAAGAAACTAGATATTTTGATATAGAAGGATGATGCTTGATAATACTTGCAGAATGTGTCAATAATAGTTTTATAAATTAAATTCCTCTTTCTTCTTTCATGTTATGAATATAAGTAATGTTATAAAATCCAACATTTTAAATATTTACAGTAAACATTAGTTGCTTTTTATTTTATTTTCTTACATCCATTCTGTATATGTTAAATGTTTTATTTTCTTGTGTTGTTTATATTGAACTTACAATACATCTAATGCTGGCATTTATTACTATTATTTTATTTTTAAAATATTACTATGTAAAATTTTAAAGTTTTTCCTTTGAAGGGGAAAAAGGGATAAAAAAATAATTTATCAATTTTAGTATAAGCTGAAAGGTATAAATATCCATCTCTACTTTTGCCTCCAATTTTAAATTTTAATGGTAACGAATATACGTAAATATTTAAATTGTAAGTCCTTACAGCTTGTTGGTAATATTCCATGAATTTTTTTTCATGACATTCAAATTCAAACATTATCATTGCAAAGATATTTAATCCTATATTTCTGCCTTTTTTTAACTTCTTTGTTTTATGCTTTCTTGATATCCCATGGCTATCATGACTGTTTTTATTTTCATCCATGTTATAGAAGATGCTGATACATATTTTTACTCTTAAAAGTTAATAGTATTACTTTTCATTACTCTCTCTCTCTCTCAAGAAATAAGGTACTATCAGTCTTAGTCATGTAGCTTCTTGTCATTGCTGCATTTCTGCAAAGTATATAGCTAAATGATAGTTTAGTAACATTGAAGAAATTTTAACTTATATAATTTGATTTGGTAAAGAAATCATTTTCAACTGGTAAATTACAATTGCAATGAACTGTTTATTGTAAATATTTTCAGAGAAGAAAATAACATGCAAGTAAATTACAAAAATTGCCCTTTTTTAACTCGGTACCTGTACCGTGTTAAAAAAAGGCAATTTTTGTAATTGTACATTGTAAACATGTAAATCATATACTGTTTATAAAATAATTAATATAAAGAATGCATATGTGATATATGCTATGAGTATATTATGATAACTATTGTTATTTGATTAGCCATACAATAGTATTTTTATTTTATCACTCACATTTACCCCATGATGCTAATTTCTATTTCATATTCATTGCAAAAATTTGTGCATAAGAAAATTATGAACAAAATTTTACATACAAAAAAAAATTTTATTAGTCAAGTATATAATCTCTATTGTTTTTTAACAACTGTTTCCCATTGTTCTATAAGTTTGTTGATGCCATTTTCATAGAAAATTTGTTTTTGTTGAAAGAAGGTTGTGAGGTAGTTTTCAACTGGCTGTACAATTTGTTTTTGTCACTTAAATTGTTCTGTAGAAACTGAAACAAATGAAAATCTGAAGTAACCAAGTCAAGAGAATACACTGGGTGCTGGAGGGTGGGGTCCCATTTTCAACTCTTTAAGATTTTGTAATGTCTATTTTACAATATGTGGACTTGTGTTGTCATGGTGGAAAATAAGATTTTTTGATTTGCCAAAATCAAATGTTTTTCTTGAAAAGAAATATTGAGATTCAGGAGTTGGTTGAAATATTTTATTAGTTATTGTTTGACCTGCTGGAAGAACTTCAATGTGAATTATCCCTCTGTAAGCCGGCTTTAGCCATGGGTTCTGCATATCCACAAGTTTATTCCAGCTCTGTTTATGATGGATGTTATCATAAATGATCCATTTTTCATTACCTCTGACAATTCTGTCCAAGAACAGCTCCTTTCTGTGGCATAACAGCAAAGAAATTGCCACAGAAACACAATCACACTTCTATTCCATCAGAGAATGTGGCATCCACATGTCAAGTTTGGAAATGAACCCAAATCTCTTCAAATGGTGAAAATCAGTTGAGAGGGATTTTCAAACTCTTAGCAATATCTTCCATTGAAATCTTTGATTTATTCTTCACGATGACAAGCAGAGCATCTTCATCAATATTGGAAGGTTACCCAGAGCAGGGTTGATCATTTATGTTAAAACTACCCTGACAAAATCTGCCAAACCACTCTTTTTGACCATCCAAAGAGCTGGAACATTATCCAAATAAACCTTCTGAATGTTTTTGTAGGAATTCCCACACATACTCCTTTCCAAATTCATAAAGCCTAATATGGTAAAAGTGCAACTTTTCATCCATCTTTAAGGCATCCATTTGTGAACAAAATATCAACATTCAACAAAGTCTGATTTTCAACTGAACAACACAAGGTTTCATTCTTAAACACACTATTATTAAGTACCAAAACAAACACCAGTGTTAAGTTGTGGTTATTTTATGTTAATGAAAATTGGGCACAAACCTTTAGAATAATCTGATAATAATTGAAATCCTGTTCATTTCATCTTTTAACTGACATAAATGGCTCATTGGCAATTTCAAAGCGTTCAGTTTTCTTTACTTGAAAATGAACAATAAATTCCATTACACATTTATTTGAGATAAAGTGATTGGTTAATCTGAAACCAGGATAAAATCACCATAATGATCTGATGATAAGGAAGAAATAAATAAATATAGTCCATTTCTAAGGAAATATTTTTGGTGAGTAAATACAAATATAAAGATATGATGTAGTAGTTCCTAAACTTCTTTGGCTTATAGCCATATCACATTGAAACTCTGGTTGGTTCTTGTACAATCACCAAAGTTAAGCAATGTTAAACTTGGTCAGTACCTAAATGGGTGACCACTTGGGAATACCAATAAGCTTAGATGTGTAAGTGGTGTAATGGATAACAGTCAGGTTTGTTATATTCACTTAGGATAAAAGTAAATTCTATGCTTTAATATTAAATGAGACATTCAAAATGAAATATTATTTGAAATAGGTTATCTGGGATAATCAGTCATATATGCTTTTGTTACAAGATAAGTTTTGTTGTGACTTGTTGTATACTACTTTAATATGCCTAAAACCTCTACAGAAGAGAAGTAGTGAATTGACCTGTTCTAGCACACTTTCAGTACTGAATGAAAGTAGATAAACTATTAATTTTTTCCCATTTTATTTGATGTTTTTTGTTTATTTTTAACTGGAGTTTTTTTTTACCATTTTAACTATGTATTTGCATTTTGAATTTCTTAATTCTGTTTTTAAATTGATTTTTTTTTTCATTTTTGTCTCATTTATATAGTTTACATGTTTGTAGATAAGCTAGAGTTGTGATGTATAATGAATTTTTCTTTGTTGCTACTGCCTTCCTCAACAAAAGGATTCCTTCTGTATTTTTCTGACTTTACCCATTTGTAAAGCACAACCTTGGTTACTATTTCAAGTTTCCACAATGATGAACCTGGAATTACACAAGTTTTTCAAATTGATATTACAAGCTCAATTTGCTTACATTTTTTAATCATCTGCTGCTTTTTTCACTCTCGCTTACATACATTCTGTAAAAATAGCCTATCACTTAAGAATAGAAAATTCCAGGTATGTCTTCTTATAAAAGAAATAAATTGTGATTACTGTTAAAACCTGGAAGCATGTTGTAGATTAAAAATCAATTCTATTCTCATGTGATAATGTTCTTTTTTCAGTAATAGCTAAAAATTGTAAATTATTTTATTTAAATAAAGTGTCATTGTTGATACTTCATATTTGAAGCCTTTTAGTGGAAGTATTAGTTTTAAAATTCTAGAAAGATTGATAAATTATAGTGTTAATGATGTTTTGTATGAATATCAAAAAATATGTTTGAAATCAGCAATTTTATGCTATTGGAAAAATACCTGGTGAGCAATTTTTGATATGCAAATTTTAGAACATTTATCACCACATTATATCAGGTCCTCTGCATTTTAATCTAATATAAATGCATCCACTATGTAGCAAAAAAACTACAAGATTTGTTCTATCTTTAACTAAATAGTGATGAGACCAGTTTGTTGGTTCTTGAATTGCAGTGAAAATGATTTCTGTTGCAGTACATTGCAGCTTTTTATTTTCTGCAAAACATTTGACACTTTTATGTAAGCAGCACTTCCACAGATTCATGATACTTACGGTTTAAAAGTAATTTTTAAAAATGAAAAATCTTTCTTGAATCTTTTATTTTAGATTAATTTCAAGCAAGATTAAATTTAATATTTCCAATAAACAAAATACTTTGCTTGATGATTTCAAAACTAATTTAAATTTATTGGAAGGATTTTTTGTTTTGGAATTCCTGAAATTGTTCATTTTAGTACCATTTCTAGTCACCTGTCTCAAAATCTTCCACAAATAAAATATAATTTTCTGAAAATTTATTTGAGGAATATCAGCCGATTTTAATTAATCTGATTTGAAACAAATAGTATTTACTTTAGTTTAAAATATCACAGAAATGCATTTTATTTTTAACATGGCGGTAGGTGTTAAGCTGTTGATGTGTTGACAGCTTGATGATAGGTGGATGTTTATCTAATGTTGTTCTACTGGGCTTTATCTGTAAAAAAAATTAATTGAAGAATATAACGTGACCATAATTTTTAAGTACGCAGTAATCTTAAAAATTTAGTACGATCTTCTCCATAATCTAATGTTTTTGGAGGGTAACACACACACACACACACACACATATGAAGTTTTGAAATAATAATAAAGAATGCCAAAATACCTTAAGATTTTACCCATTTCCATAGGAGTTTGTCTAATTTGAATACTTGACAGCGGTACACAGGTAATTTTAACTTTGACTTGCCCATTTATAATGATGATAGAACAACAGTCATATGTCTGTGCTCATTCTCCTACTTTCCAAAGGTTAGACTAATAATTTGTAAATGTATTTTTATGGCTGCTGTTACAATATGTTCTTCCTGTGTCCATTTCACATTTCCCACATGTCTTCTCTGGCAACATAAGTGAAAGTACTTAAAGTGTACCGCCACAACTCTATATATGGAATTAAGCCTTGCCAGTTTGTCATCAATGGCATATTGGTATGATTTGTCCATTAATTTACATTTTCTAAGAGTCTCCTTTGTTCTGAAAAGCATATGCCTAGTTAACTACTTGATAAAGTTCTGATAACTTACATTCAAAAAACTATTCTTTCTCTGAGACGATGATAAATAAGCCACATGGCCCATTGGTCAGCTTTGGTTGAGTTTTGGAATTTTTCAAAAGCCATTTCTTTTAAATTATTCTGCCTCAGAAACCACACCAATCTGCTGGATAGATAGATCTTTATATAAACAACTTAATTTCAAGTGATTGTAGAGATAAATTTTTTTTATTTTTGCTGTGGAAGTAATGGCAAGTAGGTACTGGGACTAAGTTAATATTAAAGTTTCATTCCTTAAGAATCTACTCATATAATTTCCCAAAATTAATTAACTTTCTTAATTAGTTATCACATATCATATATAATTCCAATAATCATTAAATGTGATCATGTGTGAAACTGACCCAAGTAATCTCTATCCAACTGACAATCTCTCCATACAAGCAGCACCACGTTCAAAAAAATGAACTGCCCATACTCTCTCATGTTGTGATTTTTATGCCCAGTTGATCTCGCAAAAAAATTTGTATATACGTTCACCCACTCTCGCGAATTCTCCTAGCTCTGAGACTGTGTCTTTCCTAAGGTGTCAGGGCAGCCATATTTTTTTCCTTTCCTTTTCTTCACTTGTTTTGCATCCCAGGCATATATGTGCTTACTTTGCCACACAAGGTAAGTCATCTTCTCTTCTGAACTCCTTCCCGATTTCCTGATCACATAAATGACATGGAAATGGCAGTTGTCTTTGTTGAGTGCTTCTATGGAAAGGTGGACAGGCACGACTTTCCATTGATGAGACCTGAATGTGGGCTGTAGACCACTGTCACTGTTCCTTTTTTGACCATGTGCGGTCTTTACAAATACCGCATCTCCTGCTATGTAGATTCTAGGATCTGTGTGTTCAAGTGGTGGTGCAACATCGACAACCTTTACGTGGGCTTGATAGTTGTATATGGAGTTAGCTGGTGAGGACACAGCTGTTGCATCATCTTTTAGCATCACATTAAACCAATATAATGCCTCCATAATGGAACATCCCAACCAAGCAATGATATGCTTGATGGTGCAATGGCACCTCTCCATGATGCCATTCCCTGAAATCTAAGTCAGACGCACCAGTTCTCAGCAAACTTTGCGAATACCTCCCCACAGAATGTCATGCCATTGTTGATGAGCAGCTCAGCAGGTGGCCCTCTCTCGCAGAATATCAACTCCAGCTGTTGGATGATGCTGGCAGCGTCCTGCTATGGTAACAATTGCCAGGTGGAAAACCAACTAGGGCCACACTCAGAGTCAGGTAATGCCGGCCTTCATAATAGGTTATATCCATTCCCACCCTGCTCCAATTCTCATATACATCTAACCATCCCGCTTTCCAATACACTGGCACTGGGTCAATGAATTGGCACACTTCACACTCTTTAACCACCACCTGTACAGCTGCCTTTGAGACCTCAGTATGGATCTGTTGTATAAAGTACAAAGTGCACATCACACCAGGATGCCCACTACGCTGATGGATGGCTTGAATGTGGGTTGATTCCTGCTCTTCTATAGATGCAACACGCACTGGTTCTGTTTCTTTCCAAACTGCACACAGCCAACGTTGAGGCACTCTGGTGAACTGATTGGTTCAGTTTGCATGGGGTTTGACAAGCTCTATGTTGACAGTCAATTTATATTCCTCCACCAGTTCCTTGATTATACTGAGCCAACATTTTATCAACATTTCTGTCGCCACCTTCATATGCATTTGAGACTTTCCAGACAGCATATCAGAAACCCATCAATGCACACCTGTTGAGTCAGTCTTCAGGTGAACCACAGTCTCTCTCCATTGCAGTGCCATGTTGATGCTTCTCTAGATCGCATCAAGCTCTGCCAGGTTGATATGCTTGTCTTCACGTTCTGATCGCAGCCAACAAGCATCTTCAACCCGAGATTCGCCACCTTCCACAATATACACAGTAACTTTGCACCCATCAACACACCAATCACCTTGTGCCCGATCCTTCTGTGCCAAACTGGTAATAATGTCCGTCAGCATCCAAGTCAGGGGTGGATCCGACACTTCATCATCCCAGCCAATCATCACAGAGTTCGCGCACTGTTTTATGAATGCAGTTGTGACGTGGAGCCAGCCACATACTGGCAAATGTCTGGTCAACTTCCCACACAGGGAGAAGATGCTCTGATGAGTGAGCATGTTTGGTAACAGTGTGAGGTCACTCCCATGACTCCATTTCAATTTGCCCTACCCCTCCTAGACATGTAATCCTAGCACACGGGTGCCATTCTCTAAACGCTTTGGATACTTACTGCTTAGTTCGAATTGCTGAAGATGCACCCTTACACATGCCACAGTACACATGCTCTCATTGACAAATATGTCATTGATGTTCGAGGATGTGGCCCTCTGGATGGTCTTGTCCTGTGTGACCACGGCATTCACAATTGATCGCATGATCAGCAGTGCCATGTTGAGCCCAAAACCCAACCAGTTGAGGCAATATCTTTCCCCACCTATCTGCAACATTTGAAAGGGCCACAACGATTTGTTAATGTGGATTTGCAAATAGGCACGGCACAAATCCAGCACAGCGACATCCAATCCTTCCTGTCACCACTCTCTTAATTTTTGTGCACAAACATCTGCATCAGCGATGTGTGTGTGTCCACATACTGATTGAGCTCCCAATAATCCATGACCAGACGGACCTTCTTTTTGCTTTCCTGCAGCAGAGCCATTAGAGGAATCGGGTCCTTGGAGGCCCAAGTTCTTCCTTGGGATACAGAAGTAGCCAGCCGTTATCCATCCAGGTTCATAGCTCGCAAGTATACTCCTCTCTAAGCGGATTTGGTACTGGATATTTGGCTTTCTGGTTCTTCAATGCGGGTGGTGTCTGGACACCAGACCACTTCCAAGACAAAACCCAGATCTTCTTGTTCTGGACATACTCTGCATGGAAGTCAGGTTCATTGATGGTGATGGCTGGTGTTGGTCAAGTTGAGGAAAGCTCACAATCACATCACTGGACACATATGCTCCTCCCAACTTCTTGATGTCAAATCCGAGCAGCAGGTCGAAACCAAGCAATTTTCCATCAACAACCAGAATTTCAACATCAGTAGGGTGCCTGTTGCTCATGTCAAGTTGATTAAGTCCTACTCCAGAGCACTTGAAGGTCCTTTCACAACAGTTAGCACGTCCATGTTTTTCCTCTTCCAAGAGCGAAAAAGCGGTCTGCTTATGAACGATCGAGAACAGCTTGTCTCTAGCAAGACTAAACTCCTGATTCCATTGATGCATACATCAACTGCAGGTAGTGCCTCCTTCATATGGAGCTCAAGGAGTAGACTACCACTGAGGCCTATTCCCCTGGATCGTTTCCCAAGCAATTGCGAACTACATGGCCTACCACGTTGCACTTGTGACATCACACCCAGGGTGTCCACTTTTCGGTATGCAGTTCTTTTGCAGCCCTTTGCAAAATGATTGGGACCGTTGCAACAATAGCATGTTATGGAACAAAGTGGATCCCCAGTAGGAAGCTTCCTCACCTCATCTTGTGTTTGCACCACCACAACTGCCAGTCTCTCTTCCTGTACTTCATCTTTCATAATTGCTCACGCTTGAGCCAATAGCTGATCGATAGGCAACTCTTCTATCCGGGTTGAAGTGTGAAGATGTTTAACTCTGTCTGGTAACCCTCATACAAATGCACATGCCAAACCACAGTCGCTCATTCCACCGAACAGGACAGAACGTTTTCATAACTCCACCAGATAGACATCTACCGATTCTCCGGGAAGGAGCTGTCAATCAGCAAATTGCTCATAAGCCAAAAAACCATTCATAGCAAAAACTGTGTACAGTGCAGATTTTATCTGGCTGATATCCTCTTTTTCTTCCTCTCTCAGATGCTGGTAGACAGCAAACACACCAACCATTATCCTTAAAGAGACCATATGTTTCACCTGGCTCATCTTACAGACCAACTCAGCCTTCTCAATCCATTCAACCACAGATGGTCCAGACACAGAACCCTCAAACTCGGGAATAAGTTTGAGGTCAAACTTTCCCTCCGTCATTTTTGCCGAATTAGCTTGTATGAAACTGATCCAAGTAATCTCTTTCCAACTGACAAAGTTTCTCCATACAACAGCACTGTTCAAAAAACAAACTGCCCCATACTCTCTCACATTGTGATTTTTATGCCCAGCTGATCTCGTAAAAAAATTTGCATACATTCACCCACTCTCGTGAATTCTCCTAGCTCCAAGACAGTGTCTTTCTTAAATTAAGGTGTCATGGCAGCCATATTTCTTTTTCCTTTCCTTCACTCATTTTGCATGCCAGGCATATACATGCTTGCTTCGCCACATGAGGTAAGTAATCATCTCTTCTACAGATCAAGCTTTCTCTCATGTTTCTCCCAGATTCTATACTACAGAACCCTGTCTTTCTACATTTAACCCTGTTCATTAACCATGCCCTCTTTGAGGCTCTACTCATTCTGTATGAGTTGGTAACTACCAACTCATCACAACTGGTTAAAGTAAAAATGTAATTTCAAAGAATAGTAGACTGACTTAACATGGACATATTCTCTCCTTCCAGATGTGCACACCAAATTTCTCATAGCAATTACATTTAACAGAGAAATTTCATATTATTATTTAAGTTTAAATATCTCCTCTCCAGAAAAAAGAAACTTATGAATAATTTTAAAGTAAAAAAAAAAAAAAAAAAAAATGCATAAATCATTTATCAATTACCTACTTTTGCTTTATCGGCTCATAATGGTTTATATCAATCCTTTTCTAGTACTAGTTATGTATAACAATCAGAGAATTTCAATATAAAGTGACAGAAATAAGATGAAAGAAAAGAATCCAAAAAATGATGTTTCGTCTAGAAATTCATAGGCTATTAAAAATTAGATTATCTCAGGCCATGTGTTATTTAACTTGATGGGAGACAGATTTTAATGTTTGATATTCACTATTGGATGCTGTATGAAATTCATAAAAGCAGTGATGTAACATTGACAATGAATATGTAAATACCAATGAAAGTTTAGTAAGTTTAAAGAAAATGAATGATTGACAGGCTTCACTCTGGAAAACCAGTCTCTACGCAATGATCTTTTGAAAGTATCTTGAACAAAATCAAAGCATAAAAGATTTAACAAATAGGAAAATACGTAAAATATAAAACTAAAAGAAAGGAATTTTAATTTGTGTACAGATTTCTAGCAAAGAATTGAGTGCAAAAATCTGCTGACCAAGTATTAAAATCTCCCTTTTCTACACTGGATTGTTACAAAAAATAAATACAAGGTTTACTCCAAAAGTAATAGTTCCTATATTGTTAACGCACAACAATATTGGTGGTATGGAAGTAATGGCTGAACCTTCCTACCAATAACCTATTACTTTTAGACTTGTTACAGATAGCATCTGAGCAGCAGTTTGGTAAAATGCATCTGACATGAAAGTGTATGACACAGAGGTGTGTCATTGAATTTCTTAAATGCCATCATTACCAGTAATGAGGTAGGTGTTCTATAGTTCATGGAGTAATGGCATGCAAATTTCCCATCAAAGAAAAGTTCCAGACACAGTTATCAGCAGGCAAAGTAATGTGTATTGTCTTTTGAGATAGGAAAGACATAATCCTTCTGAATTTTCTGCAACCCAGACAAACTCACATCATTATGCTGACTCAGCAAAAAGCTCAAATTTCCAAATTCATGTCAGAGAAGACTATAAAACCAGGCACCACACCAGTATGAAGGCAGTGTATCACATTGCAAATTTGTGCTGCTCTGTCTTACCACACTCACTGTATGTTTTGAACTTGATGCCTTTCAGCTTTCATCTGTTTGGGTTGCAAAAATTGTTTTGTAGATGAAAGGATGTGCGTTATAGTGTAAGGGATATCGGCTCTGGATGAGGAATCTGGGAAACAAGTTCAAATTCTAGTTGAGTTCGTTACATTTACTTACACAAAAATACCCTTGGGAAAGATGTGAATCCATTTTGTCACCCTCCAATTATAGGTTGAATAGCAGGGCAGACTGGTTCCTATAGCCTTGGGTGGCTACCTACTGTGGGAAAATCCCCTGCCTTGTCAGTCATGGATCAAGAGAGACATGATTGTCCAAGCGTGTATCATGTATGGCACTTAATTGACTGACTGAGCTGAAAACTTGCTTTATCCAATGGTGTTATTGTGCTCCCTGTATCTGTTGTAGTTTCCATGTAAATAAGTGGGAGGCATTACTTTCAGATCATTCCTCTGTACTAACAGCAGATGTAGTGATTATCATTTGATATAAAACCTATTTTTACACCTGACAGGTATTATCTATTATGTGCAAATTATTATTGCATGAGAGATGTGCAGCTTTGATGAAGAGAAACTGTGTCATCTTCCATTATGACATTATAAGGCCTTACTCAAAAAAATGAATGTAGAAAATAAAATAAAATCATAGAGCTGCAAAGTTTTATCTCATCCTTCACTCAACGAAATTCTCACCTTCAGATTATCATTCATTTCAATCACTAGAACATTTTCTTAGTGCCAGAGAAATAAGGGGTCAATTGAAATTTCAACTTTTTCATCAAAACCTATGGATTTTTGTTTTTTATAGCTTATCAATCCTTTGTGGGTCATTTAAAGATGAAATTTATTTAAAATTATAAGAGGTTACTTAACAGTACTTGGTGTTCCCAAACAGTCCCCCCTTTTAAGTACTGACTAGGCTTGACACCGTTTATCTTCAGTGATCGAATGAGAACTGGTGTTTTCAGCATGATATTTTTTTAAGCAGGGAATGGGAAAATTGCTTTTATGTTGGGTTAATGTAATGGCAATAATGTCAATGCTGAATAAAATTTATCTTTATTATGTTTGCATCTATTTTTACTACCTTGAATATGCAATATTACTTTCTAAACAGTATAATGTTTTGTTTTAATCTGAGTTATATCATGACATTTACTTTTATTTAAAAACTCCAAATATTGCATCAAATGACTTTGTTTTGCAAGATTTAATACAGTAAGATGAAATTTTACATGATGACCAGTTTTTTACATCATTTGCTTAATATTTTTATAAGCACTCAAAAATTAACAGCTCCCCATAAACATTAGGATAATTATATATGTTGTATAGGTTCCAATTAAAAAATATAGTGTTATACAAATTAAAATTAATGTTAATTTTCTTATTTGAATACAAATTTGAGATGTCAAAATATTTTTCACATTCTTACAAGTAAAAGAAAATTGCTGATAAAATATACAGATTTATAACTTTTATACACTGTACATTTTATTGTTATATTCAAAGATTTATGTATCCTTGTTATGCGTTAACTTTTCCCTTAAAGGTGAATAAAACCCTATTGACTTGCTTTAGTTTTGTCATGAAAATATCTAAAAACCTCAAAATTTAGAAAGGTAATGTCTGTATGTTGAACAGATACTTGTATTGTCTTAGAAAACAAGTAGCGCAATATTAAGATATTTTCTATTTATAAATTATGCTACATTAACAAAATCCTCTTATTCAAAAAAGATAAATACAAATTTTAGCTCAAATCATTATTGGTGTTTCTAAGAATAATCTCATCTTCAAATGAATTCATGTATAGTAGATTATTCCTTACATTCCTTGCAATGGCTAATTCTGGCTTTCATAGGTGGTAGTTAAGAAAAATCATTTTGCCATGAAGAAACTGGAGAGGAAAGTTAAATGTGTTACAAGCAGCTAGTAATTATGTACACTACATACACATTAAAATAACAGTCAACCTATATGAATGCCTTTAACACTCCTCTTGACCTGAAAGGAGAAAGACTATCAAAAACCCTGTCCACTTGAATTATGAGCTATTAGGCTTCAGTTGTAATTTGTATGTAGATCAAAACCTAATAGTAATTAGCATGATCAAGTTCAAATGCTTGTCCAATTTTGGTGCTAGTACTTGGGATGTCAGACAATGGAAGTATGCCAATATTACAGCAACAAGTTAACAGCATGATATTAGATAAGAAATTAATACAAAATTTGTGCCTTAAACCTCTGCTAAATGTGTTACTGATAAAAACAGTTGACTTTTAGACTCTGCTGACAATGGCATTGATATTATCAATAACAATAATTATCAGTTACTGTGAGATATAGTAAATATTATTAATATAATTGCAGAAAAAGTTAAAACACTCTGCAGATTTTCACTGAAAAGTTACATTTGGGCAAAATTTAACATTTTAGCATTCCACATATTTTCAGAGCTTACAAATAAAAATTATCTTAATTAATAATAATTACTATGAAAATACTTAATCTCTAAAAAGCTATTTAAATTAATAATTTTATATAAAAGTCAATTCGTCTCAGATAAACTACATTTTCTTTTAAATTATTATTATTGAAGCATGTTATTTTAATATGAATAATATAAAAAATATCACCCAAGATCATTGCAACTAATTTTATATATTATTATATTTATTATACAAATGTTGTATAAAATCTTTATATAAACATTGTTTTTAATACAATTTCATGCCATAAAAGTGACTTTTTATTTTACATGTGAAATAAACTTTTCTAATAAAAAAAATGTATACATTTGTTGGCTTATTTTACTATTTTTATTTTGAAAACTTAATCAAACGTTTTATCAAGGTTTTTATATTTTAACTCTTTATGATAGATTATAATGAATTTGTTTTCATTTCCTATTTGAGTTTATTTTTAAATAGAACTATAGAAAATCTGTATTCAATTTTGTTTGTCTTTGATTTATAATCTCTGTCTTTAATATTTTATCCCTCATAATACACTCTTTTTACTCTCTCCACACCCTGATAAATCAGACATTTAATACATTTGATAAGACTGAGCATTTATAAAAAGGATATAAAATAAGTTATTCCTTCACTTAAACTTACCAGTTTAATTTCTCAGATATTTGAGTTTTCCTTCTTCAACCCTACAGCCAAATACTATCCATAAGTACTGTTGTAATCTGTGCTTTTGTAGTATCTTTACCATTTAGCTAGAAACTTCCAGGTTGATGTTTAGAAAATAAACCAGTATGAACTAAACATGAAGGATTAAACTATCTAAATGAGCCTTCTTGCAATTAATGTGAACTATTCACCTCAATTTTAACAAAGAAATCAGTAGTTGTTTACTGTTAGTAGTTGATTTGTGACGTCTGGCTACTTTTCTCCTACATTCTATTAAATTATTGTAAATTATTGTAATTAACAAATCAGTAGTTAGGTAGAATAACTAAAAGCATTTTGAAAAAGAGTGTTTAAGTTGCCATGAAATAGCTAAATTATTTTTTCTATATATTCCTCTATTTCACAATGGATATTAGTATCTTTGAACAATTTTTAATTCTTTCAGATTTCTTGCAACATTTTTAAGCTCCAGAAGTAAAATGTTTTATATAAAATAGCTAAAAAATTTTCTTATTAATGGCTAATACAATCTATTTATACTTAGAAATATATTGAAACACATTCACCAATCAATTTGATTATTAAACAAATTTGTTTTGTAGAATTAAAAATAAATACCCACTTAAATGTTTGCTGAATTCAAAATATAATACCATTTATTTTGTTTAACACTTCACATTTGAAAAAAAATACTAATTTTGTATATGTATTTATAAAATTGCATATAACTTACGAATTGTTCACTTGAATCTCGAAAAAGTTAACTGTTGGTTCCCTAAGCAAAGATATTCTAGTTTTAAACATAGGTGGCTATTGCATGCCTATTGAAAGAACAAAGCAATCAAGCATGACAACAAGTATTTGTTAGGTAGTGGACATGCACAATCACCACTGACAATCAAATACAATATTGCCTCTATTAATTAATTTATATAAAATTGCATGTGTCATGTGTGTAAACATTTTTGTTTAATAATTATGTTCTCTAAAGGAAAGTAATAATATATTTTAATAATTAGACTTAATAAACATTTTGTGTTCTAGAACGTTGAAAAGAATGTTTCATTTCACTTGAAATTAGTAGTTGGATAATACTAGGCTTTTGGATAAGCCTCTACTTTTATGCTGATAACTGATTAGAACAGATAATCTGTTGTGACTTAAAAATCTACATTTAGAATGAAATAACCAATCTTATCTTGGAAGCACAGCCTTATATTTTGTGGTCTTCTCACTGAACTATTCTAATCATTGAATACTGCCTTATGTTATTTCCTTCTGTTTAATTATTGCTTTTTATCTTATACTTTTATCAGGAAAAAGAAAACAAAAACACTTTATTAGTCAACACATTGGTTGCTTGAAAATCATTCCTTGTCTCAGTTCAAGATAGAAGTTAAATATATGTAAAAGAATTTTAGGTCAATCTCTTCCTAAGTTCTAAGGATGTGATGGTGGTGCTTGCTTGAGAGCTTTTGATACACCACTCACTTTAGATATCAATTCTTATTATAAATTCTACTGTGTTCTTAGATTATAATGGCTCTTTTGTTGCTGTTTATATAAGTAAATGTAGATTGCACCACACTTCTTTGAATCAGGATTAAAAATTTGAACTTGGCAAAGGGTTTAATTCTTTTACTGATCCTTTTTCTAAAAAAACATTCTTTGTGATATTGATTTTTCTTGTACAAATAAATTATCCTAAAATACAAAATGGTTTTATGCATAGTACCAGACTAGAAAATTAACAAATCCTCACTTTCACTTTTATTAGCATTCTTCAATTATTTTCTAAAACCCCACACGCTAAACAAAAATTATTGCTGCTTTTTTTTTCTTTTAGTGTTTAATAACATAATTTTCTCAAGTTTAATGCCCTTTTAAAAGAAAACCAAATTCTGAATAACTTAGAATAATTTGGCATGCTGCTTTAGAAAATGTTCAACTCTGAACATTATATTCATAAAATTTCTATACTAAATTGTTTTTTCATTGTAAACTCAAATTAAGTTATATTATTAAATTAAGTTATATATGTAATATTTGCATAGGTTCTGTTTATTCATGTGCATCTTATATGTTAGCAAATATGGTAATTATATTTAACTAAATGTTGAATATGTGTGTGTAACCTATCATATAATCATCATCAACACGACATAGGATATTGTTAAAATAGGTTAATGTATAATAATGATAATTCTTTCTCTCAGAAATTAAGATAGAAAACAATGAATATAGTTTTATAAAACAATCACATCTTTTGTTAATTATTTCAATAAAATTTCAAGTGAGATGATTATCAAGAAAAAAAGTTAAAATATGATTTTCTTTGTTTATTTCTCAATCCTTGGTCACATCTTCCTAAAAAAAAAAAAATTATTTCATCAAATTTTGCTAACTGGATTGAGCCAAGAACTTTTCCTTATTGTAGGTTTGAATATTTAATAAATGTTCACTTTTTAGATAACAAATTCATGTATACTACATTTACCTTATGTTATTTATGCTATCTTGTACAAGCAAATACTTTTGCTTGGATTTTTTAAAAAGATGTTTTAAATGAAATTTTATCTCTCTCATTTATTATCTATTCTGGTTCGTATTTTTCTGAAATCTTTACTAAATATCAAGTTGCATATATATATATATATATATATATATATATATATATAGCCAAGCTAGACACCACTAAACATTTTTGTTATCACTTGTTTTCGATTGTCTAGTAATATATGATGAATAATAAATGATGTTAAATGTTAAAAATTTCTCAGCTCAACCCATTTCCCAAAATCTTAACGAATGGCCAAGCATTTTTCTCCGCCTTCTTCATTGGGCCAAGAACTCTTTAGCATTTCCCCCCGCACCTCATATAGTGTATAAGGGTAATAAATAAAATCACTCAAAAACCTGTCATGATAATAAATAATTTTTAAGTTATGGGTAACATTTAAAACACAAAATAAAAAATAAAATTTTGTTTCACTTTCAGGTAGTGAATTCTCGGGTAAGCAGTGCAGGCACCATCAGGTGTGGGTCTACATCAGACATCACTCCGTCCTCCATAGATCGTCAAAGTCGAACAGATCGGCCAAGTTCTTACATAGGATTGAGTAAGTCAACACCATCATTAGAAACAATAGATTATAGAAAAGTAAGTATTTTTTAAAAATAAAACAATAGCACAACAAAAAATACATTAAATTTCATACAAGTCAATTAGCAACATATTTACCTGTTTTAAATGGATTCTGTGGAACTATGTAAAATATACCCTTCTGTTTACTCTGCAAGAATTTGATAATCATAACAATTTAATCTTCCTTTGGCATGCTATAAAACTTTAATAAACAATCTCCTTTACTCCAAAAAAGATATTTTTATCAACACTCTTCAATTATTATTTATTTTATAAAATGTGATATCTCTTTCACAAGTATTTTCTGTTCTTGAACAGGATGGAAAAAATATACTTTTGTCTTTGCTGATTTATAAGACATCAGATGAACAGTTTATTTCAATATATCTAAAAGGAAATGATATGTAATCCATATAGTTATGAATGTGCCAGAAAATGTTCACTACACTCATTTCCCACAGTTTCTGCAAATGCCAAGTTTGTGCACAAATCATCTCACCCATTCTTAGCAGTTGAAAGAAAATCTGTATTTAATGTAATTCTGTACAAAATCATTTGATGATGAAATGAGATTTGTACCTACTCTCAAAATTACACATTTTGATCATTCTGCATTTCACAATATATCAATTTTTATATTATAAAGCATATTCATGTTTGTGTGTATAAGAGAGATTTCTAACAACAAAAATACTTTTGGGCATTTATGTATATTTATGTAACCCCATTTTATTTAATAAAGATCATGAAATGTCAAATGATTTGTAATTATGGATAAGCAATGCAGTAATTTTTTTCTATTATCAAATAAATCCCTCGGTTTCAATGCAGAAATGTTTTCTGCTACTTTACTCTATATTGGCTCTGAAACAATTTTTGTTTTTGAAAATACAGACAAGAATAAATCTCTTCAATTTGTCAACATCATAGGAGAATTTTTGTTTTCACCTTTCATCTTAGCAAGATTTTTTCTCAATGTTCTTTTTTACAAAAAATTATACTTTTGAAAAAATCATATTACAAATGTTTTATGTTCTGTAAAATCCACTTATTAAACAATATAGCAAAACAAGGATAACAGTTTTGGTTTGCAATGTGTAAATTGTACAAAACATATTGTTCGAACTTCAATAAATACCAGAAAAATTATTTTTTAAATTGTATTGACAGTTCCACTTATTACTCTATCTACTGTTGTATGGTTTTCTTTATAATTACTAAAGAAAGGGATAGATTTTTAATTTATTACTCTGACAGATTTTTATTACTTAAACATTATTTTTAGTAGCTACTCATATTTTAGTAGACACTCTGTTTATTTATTAAACAGTATATTTATTTTCATCTACCATCTTGATTATTCAAGAAATCTTATTAGAAAAATATGTGTTCTCCAGCAGTATTTGAACCTGCATTCACATCATTACATTTGATATACTTTGGACCTCTTGGCTATGGGGTGCATCAATGACCAAGCAAAGCTGAAAAGTGCCTTTAAACACAGATTTTTCTCTGACTCTCAAAATAGACATATCTGCTCAGTTTTGTATCCTAACATAAAGAAAGGGGTGGATTTTTATTTATTAAACATTATTTTTAGTGGATACTCATATTTGAGTAGACACTCCATTTATTTATTAAATCTTTTTTTCTCTAATAAGTTTTCTCAAATATTTAGGCCAGTAGAGGAAAATAAATAAATAGAAATAAGGAGTCAACCATAGTCAGGATCATTGAGTCAGTGCAAGTGCAGCGTTTTCCTTCTAGACCTGTTGCCACCCAAGGCTATAGAAAGCCAGACTGTCCTGCTATTTACTCATAGCTGGAGGTTGAGTGGGGAGAAGATATGGATTCATACCCTTTCACAAGGGTATTATCACCCAAGTGAATGTAATGAACTCAACTGGAATTCAAACTCCACTCTCCACCACAATCCATTACTCTATTGTGCCTCCTTGGTGGCTGCATCAGTTGAGTGTCAGGAAAAAGATAACAAATGAAGTTGTGGCTAGCCATTTCAATCTGAAATCTTACCTGACGTGTGATAATCAACACAGGTCAGGTAAAGGATCTGTGTGTTTGGTCCTCATTCAACTATTCACTCTGTTAATTGTACATGCTTCAGCAGTACATGTACTAAAATTTGAATGACACAGAAGATAAGCATGGTTCCAGCACAAGGATGAAATGCAAATCCATGAAGTGTTCCATATTTCTAAAATAAATATATTGTTTAATAAATAAACAAATCAACTACTCAAATACAAGTTTCCACTAAAAATAATTAAGTAATAAAAAAAATAATAATAAATTTCAGAAATTTAAAAATACCAGGAACCAGGAAGGAACTTCACTAAAATCTAAAACACATTCTACTCAAAGTAAAAAAAAGTTTATAATATCCAACATTCCAATGTATCTTTTATGCTGTATTTTGATCTGTATTTGAAAAATGTAAATTTATTTTTAAACCTATTATTTTTGTTTGAGTTGAAAGGAATCTTTTAAAGAAAATTGCAAAATTTCTATTCAATGCTCAAATTGTCTTGATGTTAACCAGATTTCCTGTAAAAATAAAGTTATAAAATTACATAAAAATGCAATAAAATAATATCATATTCATTTTTCTTTTTTTCTTTTAAAGCTTTATGAAAATGAAAAAGAAGACTCTAGTAGATTAAAGAAAGAACTAGAACAAATTAAAAAAGATTTTGCAATAACCAGAGCAGAAATGGAGAAGCTTCGAAGGTTACATGAAGATGTTTCAGCAGAGTTAAATCAAGAGAAAAGAGTAAGTAATCTTTCTTCATTTATGATGGTAGAAGTATCTTTAAGTAATGATTCTCCACTTAGTAAAATTTTATAGGTGTCACATTTGTAATTCAGAAAGTTAATATTTAACAATAACAAGTACATGACAACCATATATACATATGCAGAGATAAAATACAGTTTATAAATTCTTTGATTTGATGATTTTAATTCGCCATAGGTAAGATGTATTCTCAGATTTTTTTTTTTTTACAATAAATTCGCATCCTTCAATTAAATTTCAAAATAATATGAATATTTATATGTGGAGGTGCTGATGTTCTCAGCCTGCTTCTTTAAATCTGACCAAATGACTAAACTTATCTTTAAGGACTTCTTGGTCAGGTGAGGAATTTTTTATTGCCCACTTGTAGCCAGTCATCATTCTGCTGAATTTTTTTTTTTTATACTGTTTAGGGAATGTGAGATTTGAGCTTTTTTATAATCTGTATAATTAAAAATGAAAGGTTATTGAAAGTGAAACAGAATTCAAGGAGACAGATGATGATGACTGACATTGTAGTCAACAGGAAAGCAATAATCTGGAAGTGAGTCCCACAGTGAGGAGTGCAAGAAAAAAATTATTAGCATAGAAGTTATGGTTACAACTAGCAATTTCAGCAGTTAAATTATGAGACCTAGCTTCTAATCTAGTACTGCACTTAAATTCATGAAGTATAGGTACCAGCATGGGAAGCTCATCAGAAAAATTATATTTATAGAAAAGGCAGAAAGAAGATACATTATAGTGGTAGGAAAGTGACTGAATAGTTGATGCCAGGCCAGGTTTGATAATGTTGCCAATTCTTTGGATTTTGTCGAGAATCTCTAAGCACATAGTAGAAGCACCAAACTATATGTTGAAGCAATATTAGGTGCACAGGCAAATTGTAAGACTTATAAATGTGCAAGATAGATTCTGGTGAGGAAAATTGTCTTGTGCAACATAGTGAACTGACTTTCCTAGCAGCAGACTTAGCAATTGATTCAATATAAGGATTCCACTTCATGTCACTGGAAAATTTGAGACTAAGATGGTGCAGTGAGTTGATCTCCTGGAAGTTAGCAGTAGGTAGGGCCACACAGACAAAATTTAGCCCTACACAAATTTATAAAAGATTATCTCCAAATACTTTTAGCTGCTGTAAGACTGAGATATTAAAAAAGTCTTGGGGGGGGGGGGGTACATGAGACAATTAAGGCCATTAGACTTTATTACTTGAACTTATATTTTTATCAAATAAAATTAATAAAGCAGTTTCATTTAAAAAAAAAAGACAAAAAACACTCATTTTAAAGAACTTTTATGCTAAATTAGGCAATTTGAAAGGTTACTATTACATTACAACTGAAATAATGTCTATATTCTCAAACAGACTAGACATCAATTCAGTCGCAATTTTTTTGTTCTAATTTAATGTGCCCATTTTTTTTGGGGGGGGGGGCTCCCTCTGTCTTTCTTTTGCTCTCTAAGCTTAAATTTAATTCCAAGTTTACAAATTTGAAAAGCCTGGGTTATAAAAAAAAAAACACATAACAATCAAATTTGTATATCTCATCAAAATCACTTTCTCATAGTTTTTGTATACTTCATGATTTTATTGCAATATATATGATGCACGGTAAAAATAAATTTAAGAAAATTTTATAACACTGACATAAACTTTGATTGATTTATAAAGTAGTTTTTCTTTCTCCTTCAGGAAAAGAGGGCACTGGAGCGTAAATTCTCTGAGTTAGAATCCACAGTTGTTGTAAGTATTTGTTTCATTATTATGCATCCTATTTTCTTCTTGTTATGGAAATATATCAGAAGAGTTTTATCAACATAAGATTATATGCAGGTTTATATGCCTTTTCATATATTTTTCATGACACTATGATTTAGCTCTTTTGAAATACTTTATTATTGTATTAATTTAAAATTCAATATTGCATAATTAATATTGATTCTACATTTTATGTATTTAAAAATTTGATTCAACAGGAGAATGAACATTGACAGTTAAACAAAATGATGTACAGATGTTGCATCCATCAATTCCAAGTGTATATGCACATAAAGTACATGCATATATGTTATATACCATACCTATGAACACTAATGGGTATGTCCCAATCCTCATAAATACATTGGACACTATTGTAAGGGGGGTAATATGCTGTCTTAGTTCACCACTAGCAGTGGTTTACCTACTTCACGCTGCTGGCAAGTATTGTATTTTGTTGATGTTATAAAGATTACCATTTCATTTCCAACCTCCATTTTGGTTATTCTAATTCAGTAACCCTTTTTAGGTTACAACAATATACACAAAGAAATTCACATCTCCCTTGAAGGAAATTTTGAAATATTGTTTTAAGATAATGAATACCATGACTAATTAAGTGGCAATAAAAAAAAGTCTGTACCAAGAAATATCTGAAGGAAACCAAGATGAATATAATCATTATTGTAGGGCTGCAAGCAAGAATGCATTCCATTCTCATTCACTTACCAAGAAAAATGCTAACAGAGCAATTTTATTCATTATTTCATTATCAGCAGATAAAAACATACAGTGATGTCATATAATTCATTATGATAAAATATTCAATTAAGCATGTTACACTTGTCTTGAAATATATATTTGAAAGTTGAAAACATAAATTAATTGAAATTATAAAAACTGGTGGTAGAGGAAAATCTTTTTGTTTCAGCAATTTACTATGAAAACATTTTCAGAATTTGATCTGTAGTATTTAGTGACTATCATTCAACTGTCTTAAATGTCATTAAATATTTGAACTGAGATGTGTTTATGAATGTTTTCATTTATAATATATGCTAATTGAAAGTAAAATAGCAACACCCTGAATATGTATTTTAATTTACTTGATAAGTACAAGCAATATAATTGGATAGCAGTAAATGCTCAAACATATAGATAAGGTACCTCCACTGAATTTTCATTACCTAAGATTTAAAATGAATATTTAAAAATGAAAAAGCATTCTTGAAGCTTTGTTTTTTAGCTTTAATTGAAAGCTAAATGATTAAATTTACTATTGCCAGTGAGCAAAATACTCTGGTGTATTTCAACTAGAAATTATATTGATTAGAATCTCAATTTTTTGCTCACTTTCAGAAATTGTTTAAATTTAGCCTTTTTTGGCACATTTGTAAACAAAAGTTAATTCTCGGTTTTAAAAATCTTCCAAAAATAAAATTTTATTTGAGGAATATTAGCTGATTTAAAGTATAATTAATCCAATTTGAAAAAAATGTTATTTACTTTAAGTTTAAAATAACAGAGAAATAGATTTTTAAAACAAACAATAGCACGATTAAGTGCTTGTCAACACCTCGTAAATCACTTGACAATTGATTTAAAAGGTGTTGACACTTTTATCATTGTTCTAAGGAGACTTCTATCTGCTAAAACATAATTTAAGAAAATAATAGGCAAATGCTTTTTTTATATAATTTTTAAGTACTCAGTAATCTAAAAAAAAATGTTGAAAAATGTTCTGTAATTTAATTTTAGGAATGCTGAATTTAAATTTACTATAGTCATCGCTCTTATTTTCTTATGCCATGTATGATCACCATAATTTAAAACACGGGCACATATACATAAAAGAAAAAAAAAGTTATTGTTTTTTTTTTAAATATTGAATGCAAATTGCCTTTTTCTATTTAGCTTTTCAGTTTTTGATTCATAAATATAGTTTTCATTTAATAATATCAACTAACTGGATTGAAGTAACGCAGAATTCTAAACGATTATGAATTATTATAATTAAAATTTAACAAAAATGAAAACAATTCTTGTAAAAATTCATTATTCATCGGGAAAAATTTTTTTTTTTATTAAGACAATAGTGTCCTTAAGACAATAGTGTCCTTAATAAATCTTAATTATAAAAACAATTAAAAGCTTCTCTAAATAGTTTTACTGCATGTCATTTTTTATTTTATGATTAGGAGCAGATTTTCAAGAAATGATTAGTAGTTTGAAAAAAGAAATTAATGATTTACATTCTCCAAGGAGTTCTGCTTTTAACTAATAAAACAAATTTTGGGATTGGAATTTAATTCCTCAAAATTTCATGAAATTAAGTGGGGGTTAACATAAGTAAAAAGAAAAGAAAAAATTTTCAAAAATAATTTCATTCATTTGTGAATGAGTCCTGAAATTTTCATTAGAATCTGACAATTATTTGATTTTTTTTTTTTTTTTTTTTTTTTTTTTTTTTCCAAGAATTTCCAAATCAATGTGTTTTTCACTGGAAAAAAAGCACATAAACACTAATCATCATTATTATGTCAACCATGCCATAAAAAATTAAACAAGATTTTGAACATGCTAGAAAGGGTTAAAAACTTTAAAAATTAAATACTTTGGTCTTTCCTCTTAATAATAACATGAACATTTTGATGATAAAACTTTGTTTTTGCTTTTATTCATCATTCTATGCTGTTTTTTTAGCAAAAAGTGGAAGTACCTAATATAGATCAATACATGCACAGTTGTCAAAACAAGATGTGTATCAAAAATACATATTAATTCTTTGTATATCCTCCTTGTGCATTTACATAAACTTGTACTTTGCATTCATATGATTGTACAGATAGTGAATACCATCCTACAATACATTATTTCATGCCTCTTGTACCTGTTGACACAATACAGCAAGAGCTGTAGATAGACTAATTGAACGAGTTTGGTGACCATGCCAACCACATTTGTTGTTAAACAAAACATTGCCCAAGCACAGATATCATAAGTTTGGACATTATCATATTGGACCAACATCTCACATTCCTGTTGTGGGAATGGCAACAGAATTGGTTGAACAATATTCTGGATGTCTGCACTACTGTTCAGGAAAGTGAGAATTGTGAATAATAACATACAACACCATAATGTTAAAAGTGTTACAACACCATAAGTTAAAAGCATGCATGCCCGTAGTCCTGCTGCAAGTAAATAATTCTCATAGAGCCACCTGTGTTGTGAAAGTTGTGTTGTCTGCCACTGCTGCTCTTAAAATGTGTTAATCTTATGTGGCTATGTACAATCTGGTTTATGAATGTTGATTTAACTATTGTTGCCGACATCAAAACACCATCAATGCCTTATGTCTCTCAAATGATCTTCCACCCTCTTAGAAGTCCACAATCCAATTCCTCTCAAATGATTCTAAGTGAACAAAAGGAATACTTGTATCTGAAGCATATCACTTGCTTGTACTGAACTCATTCATCCCATTGAACTTTATTGTAGCATGCATCAACATCTAAACTGTTTACAGAAATAGTAATAGTAATAAATTTATTTATACTAAGAGTTATGTAACTTTAAAGTTTATCAATTTTTATTTTAAAAATATTTTTTATTATCAATTTTAACAATTGGGAAAAATAAGTTTCAATCAAATCCTGATGTTGTGTTGAGAACATTTTACAAATTATAGTAAAAGGAACACAATTCATATTAAAAATTACGTTTATATTATAAAATATAATTTTCTTTATTTTGTTTCCAATTACTTCAATTTTGAAATGATTTATATCATTTGAAAAATTAAATTATTGTTTTGTTGTTAACACATATTGCATCCAAGCTCACAATTTGTGGAGACATGATCAGTGCCTGATTAATGTTTCATGAAATAGGCTGAGTTCTCATAAAGAGGCATCCACATTGGCTTCACAAATGACTGAGCATGGATATGGGGAATTTAGATAAATCCTCCTTCATTGATATTTTGAATAACTTACAAAACAAATGCAGAAACTGGTCCTTTTAAGAATTTTACTAACATTTTAGTGAATGTCTTCTTGTAGATGCTGATGTTTTGTGTGCTGACAACATATTTCAAGTAGCAATACACTATGTAAAAAGACATACAGTTGATTACTAAAAAATTTTAAGAGCTAGATTTTTTATATCTCCACTAGGAAGATGCATTCCTTTTGTTGGATCATGTGAACTTAATATGATCATCTGTACATTTCACAGTGGGGGAAATGCATTACTTGCTTTTTTTTAAATGTTCTAATTTAAGGAAGGAACAATTTGTTGCTTTCAGTATTAGTCTTGTAAGCATTATTGATACCAATGTTGTATTCTAGAATTCTTCAAATCTAGACTTGAGTTGTTTTACTGTAACACAAATTACAATAAACAAAAATATTGTATGTTCTCTTCCAGGCCAATACCACAAGGTATGTAACACAGGCAATTCTTTATCAGTTGTAATTAAACAAAGTTCATCAGCACTGATCTCCAGAATCTAGAGGACATATTAAAATATATAATTAATATCGTCCCCTCAAAATAAATATCCATTTTTATAGCACCATGAATGAAGAATAGAAAGATGAACTATATAGCTACAATAAAACTATTCTATGTAAGAGAAGTTGAATAAATCCAAAGGATTTGTAGACATTACATCAGAGTGGTTTTCAGTAGCACAGCCATTCTTTGTAATATCTATTGGACTTTTGTGAGAAGAGTAGATGACAAAAGATTGCATATATAACATACTATGCAAATGTGGAAAAGAAATATGAGCAAAACCATCTGACCATTGAAAGTCACACTCAAATATAGAAATGCCATATCCAAAGGTGAAGTAGAAAAATCAGGTATAGTAGATTATATCTGGAAGGTGAAAGCAAAGATTATAGAAGAAATTGTCTATAACATACAGAATGGCCTATGTTAGACATATTGCTCTGTGGTTCAGCCAAAATAATTGATCTGCTGTATATATTTGCTGCATTATTTTTTTACCTTTCTATCGATATTGAATGTACATTTGAAAAAGGCCCTAGAATGAATCAGCTGAAATGTTATGGTAACACCAAAAGCAACAAAAAGAAGGAGAACAACTTGAAACAACTCTTGAAATTCTACTTTTAGATAATAATTATTTCAATAATTATTGAAACCTGATCACATATTTTCAATAATCTTCTTTTATGTAAAGAATTCTGAAAGTTTATAAAATGACTGTATTAATTTATTTTTAGCATAACTCCAGCGCTCATCAATTTTATTTTTTATGTACTTCCAAATCTATTCTCTTCAAAATAATGACATAAGGAATTCATTAATTTTAACAGACAAAAAATTGTTTTAATATGGATTTAATATGGTCTTAAATTTCATGTCATGTCATGATATGAGATATTAAAACTAGTAAAGCCTAAGTATAAAGTAATCCAGTGGTCTTGTGGCAGGGGCGATATCACCCCTGAAGTAATGATGATAATAAAGGAGGATATGCTGTCATACAGAAAACACTGAGTGAAAGAGAAGCGGTATTGAGTAACCAAGGTGTTAATATGCTGAAAAGACTTCGAAATGTAAATGTTACAGAAATTTAATTTAGAACACGAAATACAATCTTTTTGTAAGTGTACAAAGGATATCAGATTACTAATAGGAAATTACTGGGACAATGATAATTGGAACTTTTAAAAAAAGAAATGGATTTTGACAATATAAGAATCGAAGTTAAAATTAAGGATGTTTTGATCTGGAATTTATTTTTAAAACAAGAATTTCTGTAGTTTACAAAGAGCGGCAGAATAATGAATAGCGAGGTGATAAACAATAGCATCTTGTTGTGAACCTTGGAAACCAATCAATAAAAAAGTATATTGTTTATTCTCTGAGGAGTGAAGTTGTACTTTGGTAGTATGTCAGTATGTTTGCACTAGAAAAATGGATACGTCACCAGTCTGGGACATGTGAGGCTGGTTCTCTTAATAAAAAGGCGAGCCAACCAGCAGAGAGAGAGTTTGGGGTTTGTCTGTCTTTGAATGCAGTCGAACTGAGTGGAGAGACGTCAGAGATTGAAAAGGAAGCGTCTGCTGTGTCTTGCTGAAGCTGAGGACGAAGAAGCAAAATACTAACATCTAAGTCCTGCTGCTACTACTACAACTACTAAGAATGGGAACATCAAAGGTTGTAGTAGTTGTGCTAAGAACAGACAAAAGGGTTAAAATGAAGGCCACATCACTCCTTTACCGAAATTATTCAAAGTATTTGTGTTTGGTTATTGTTCACATACAAGAAACATTCAACCTTGTGCAACAAGAATTTTTTTTTTTCTTCTGTTTGCTTTTATATATATAAAAAAAAAACTTTTGTCCTTTCAAAATTGAATCGACTTGGTTATGTTTATTTTTCTGTTAACCCAATTCTCACCGAACAAACTCGCAGGTGGACCAACTGAGAGTTTCCAGATTTCTACGATCTGATGACCACTCTCCAGGATCAAAACAATCACAACATGGCTGGAGGGTGGCTTCGAATTGGCATTGGAAATTGGAGACTTTTGTCTAACCTGTAATGCTGGAGCATACTGGACCAACGGCAGGTCTTGTGGAGTGCGTGTGTCCAGTGGGGTGAGGATATGGTGTTACGGTCTTAAACTAGATTTGATTGAGATTAGTTACCAATTAAAATAACTCAAGTTAGTTACTGTTTTCCTACTTCATTTTCAATGGGAACATTTTTTCCAGATTAAAAACACATTTTTTTTCTTGTCAATATAAATGTAAAAACATTTACCTTTGCAATAGCATTTTTAGTCTTCAGATTTGTTGAGTTATGAAATGCTCATTGATTGTGTAAAAGTTGAGTATAAATTTAAACTAACAAACTTGATAAATTAGTTCCAAAACTCTTTAAGTCTAAAAAAGTTACTTCCTTTGGGGCTAGCTTATATTTAAGTACCCTAGCTTATACTTTGAAAATTTAATCCACATTTTAAGATGCCTGTTTTGGTACTGTTTGCAAAAAAAAATGCTACAAATTAATGAATATATAGATACTTACAACACTGTACTATTCACAAGCACATCAATAGCATCTTCTTGCAAATATTACTAACATTATTCATTCCAGATTTAATACTGACCTTGAAGAAAATAAGTGAATATTTGATAACTTTAGATAATGTAATTGGACCAAGGAAGAGTAAAACATTAGGTTATTTCTGTCATTAAATTCTATAAAATTCTGATTTAAATAATCTGTTTTTTAAAATCTTTCCATATACACCTGATACTTGGCTTGAAAGGAAATGGAGAGAGAAATAAAATCCTGTTGTTTATAACAGTTAAAAATTTGTTGCATAATGTCCAAAATATAATTGTTGGGTTTAATATGCCAGTAAGTTTTATTCTATTTAGGTGAACATTGTGATTCCATTCTTGTTTAACAATTGCACAAGTTGCATTAATGAAAGTATCCTCAATAAAAAAATTCTCTGCAGGCTTTGTTTGGGTATAAGTATTTCTCATGTTAAAATAGATTTCAAATTTATTTTTGTGTAATTTTGAGTAACAAATCAAAATGGTTTAGTGCAAAATCTTTTCCTATTTTCACTCATCCAGGAGATATCTGTTCTTTTTAGAGGAATGAAATCTTACTGATTTTAAATTGTACAGTTGAAGGGAAAAATAATCATAAAATATACTGTTAGTAATACTAATGCTTTTAATATTGTAAATGATTATTTCTTGTTAAATTTGAACATAGATTATTGATAGATATAAGAAGTTAATACTGTGTATTTTTATACAGATTCTCATTCATTTTCAGGTAAGACACTAAAAGTGTTGTATTCAGTTTCAAAATTACTCTCAGTTTACATATTTTTAAAATATACATTATGATTATTGACCTTTTATTCACAATTTTATCAACTCATTATCCAATTCATAATTTCACTGTGACATCTGAACATTTTTTTTAATATCTCTGTTACACTATTTGTCTTTCTGTTAATAGGATGCATACATTAACGATTTCTAGGTACCTCCATAAACACGTGATAGCTAAGGTTTAAAATGAATTTTTAAAAATGAAAATTCTTTCTTGAAGCTTTTATTTTAGTTTTAATTTCAAGCTAATAGATTAAATTTAATATTTCCAATAAGAAAATACTTTGCTCTATTTCAAAACTAATTTAAATTCACTGGAAGGAATTCTCATTTTGAAATCACTCAAAACACTGATTTTAGCGCCATTGTTAGTCATCTGTCATCACAATGTAATTCTCTTTATTAAAAAATCTTTCAAAAATATACTTTTCTGAAACTTTTTTTGAGGAATATTAGCTGATTTAAAGTTTAATTAATCTTATCTAAAACAAATACTACTACTTTAAGTTTAAAATAGCACAGCAATTCATTGTTTTAACATGAAAGCCGTTCTTTATTCCAGGTGTTGACAGCTTGACTGACAGGCCGCGGCTGTTTAAAGGCCTGGTTTTTGTCATATAGGGAAATCCAACATTGCGCGCAAACGAAATATTCAGCAAAAAATCCCATTTGTCAGTAACATTTTAAACACTTCATAGAATATAAAGTTCTTAAAGCAAACCTGTGCCAAACTGTTTTCCTGAATTCTTGATGACTTGGCTGTCTGAAAACGACAACATCAAGATGAAATAATGGAAACTGACCGTGAAAAACACAATTATACACAACTAGTTTTTGATCAATCAGTAAACTTATGGACCTTTTCGGGCACCATTATAGGATCCAGATGGCTATTGTTTGCACATGGAATTATTCACTGGTAATTAATCTTCGATTTGGCTGTGGAAAATGTCACTCGGCAGTTAGCATTAAGAAATTATGCCCAATTTTCGGAGAAAAATCACCGTTTTTTTTTTTTTTTTTGGAAAAAATATTTATTTTCACTTTAAAATAATATCATTCAAACTTCATCCATTTCTCCTTAATTTGGTGTGAACATCATTGAATAAAAGGAATGGTGATGGGAAATATGAAAGACATGAGGCAAAAAAAAAACAATTTGCTAAGTGTTGTTGTCATCACCCGGGTCAGAGTGTTAAAAACAAAACAAAACATATCAAGCCATTGTTCAAACATAGGTTTGAAAAAAAAAAAAACTTTATATCAAGCCCTACCAATGTTGATCTTTTTTTTGTCACTCTTTTCTCTTATCTGGGAGTGGTGGGTTTTATTACAAGCTGACGACAACTTGTTTATTGCTGGCTGGCTGACCTTTGACCCAGGCATGTCAAAGTCAATTTGGCTTAATTTTCCTTATCGCTGCTATTTTTTTTTTTTTTTTTTTTTTTTTTTTTAACTTGGTTTCTGGTGGTCAGGAATTGCAGATAAATCTACTGCTTTTTTTGTGGGTGGCCGTGTGTCAATTCTTTTAACACCTGGCAATCATATAATTGAAAATTACCAATGGACTTTGTTGCATTTTGACCCCCTAGGAATGTTGATTTCCTTCAAAACTGTCAATTTTATTCCTGAAATAGTTTGATTTAGGCTTTCTGATTTCCCCCCAGAAATGGTTAATTTCCCATTAATGGAGAAAATTTTTGTTTAGAAAATGCAAAATTTTCACTATTTTTTCACATTTTACTCCCTGAAAAAAAAAATTTTGAGTCATTTACACCAGCCAATTTTACTTTTAAATGAAAGAATATATCCTTTGCTTTCAGGGGTTAAGATCAAAAGTTTCCTTGATATTTGTTTAGATGATAAAACAGTCATTTTTTTCAATATTTTACCCCTATAAAAATATGAAAATCTATTTTTTGAGAGAAAATAACTTTTGCCATTTTTGTGATGATTTTTACTTGGAATAGAAAATTTTTACCATAGCAAACCTGAATTGACTTTATTTAAGTTCAGTGGGGCTATAGGAAACCTCAAACAGCTATGAGGTGGAAGTTGGTCTAATTTTTTTCTACAGGAGACATAGGTGTAAAAATTACTTGAGGAATATAATGGGAGCACTTTCTGATATAAATTTTAACTACCCAGCAATCTTGAAAATTTAAGATAATATTCTCCATAATCTAATATTTTATTGAATTTTAGGTACTTTGGCTTTAAACTTATTATAGTTATCACTTTTACTTTCTGATAATGTTATGTATTTACAAAACTCAGTATATTTATACACACAAAAAAAATTAAAAATTCTTTTTAAAATATTGGGGGTTGATGAATCATAGCAAGCTTTACCATTTATGATTAGTAAATATAGTTTTTACTTAATAACAATATCACCTAATTGGTAAAAATTAATACAGAAATTTAAAAATTTATAAATTATTCTAATTAAAACTTTTAAAAAATGAAAACAATTCTTATAAAAATTCATTATTCATCTTGAATTTTTTCTTAAGGCAACATTGTCCATAATATATCATATTCATAAAAGCAATTAAAGTTTTTCCAGTTAAATAATGCCTTAGTTTTATTGCATTTTTTTAATCTATGATTCTGAGTAGATTTTCAGTAACAGGAGGACCTGTTTTACAAAAAAAAAATAATTGATTTAAATTCTCCAAGGTGTTCTGTATATAACAAATATAAACATTAAGTGGTACAAAATTCAATTTCTCAAAATTTTATAAACTAAATCAGTGGAGTATAGGGAACATATTAAAAATATATATATTTTTACCAAGAATTTCTATAAAAAAAAAAATTACTAAAATAATTTAATTCCTTTGTGAAAAAGACCTGAAAGTTTCATTAAAGTCCAGCAATTATTTGGTTTTTACAAGAATTTCCAAATCAATGTGTTTTTCACCACAAAAACGATGATAAAATTTATTATACTAATCTTTTGTGCGTGAATATATATACACACATATTGAAACAAGAAAAACAAGATTTTTGACCAAAATTTCAAACATTCTAAGATCAAAAAATTTAATTTAACAATCAAAATATCGTTTGGTCTTTCCTCTTAATAATAAAGATTTTGACAAAACTTTGTTTTTGTTAAGTTTGGGCAACTTTTTCATCATGGTATGCTTTTCTTTTTTTTCTTTTTTCTTTTTTTTTTAGCAAATCAGTGCAAGTACCTAATTTACACTATATTTAGTTGTCTTTTTACATATCATTTTTCCCCAATATAGAAAAACAACCCTTCATATCAATATTGTAGTTTTCAGTTTTGTTTACAGCTTCGCTGCATTCCTCTTTTAATTTTTAGTTTTTTGGTATCAAAAATTTTTCTTTTCTATTTGAAGACATATCATTATCTCTGTTTTTAGATACTTGTTTTTACGTTGTATTTTTTAATGTTTAAATAATATTAGTTTTCAGTTTGTTATAAATATTTTAAAATTTAGAGTAATTCTTTGTGTGTGTCTTTTTACTAAAGTTATATAACACTAGAAGTAAGATTTGATATGATGACCTTCAAAAACTGTTTGAGGATATCTTTTGTAATTGCAATGTTTGATATGATGATTTTAGTACTTGTATTAACTTTGATTTACTTGATAATAAAATTATTAGCTTCCTAATTGTTTCAGTTTTAATTTTTTAACAATTAATTAAATATATTAAAGATAATATTTGTTTTAACAACAGTTACTTGATGACTAATGCAGAGAGTATTAAGTGCCATTTTGGTGATTAAAATACTAAAGTATTTGAATTAAAGTAAGCTTGAAAAGACTTGCTTTAGATTTTACATTTTAAGGATACTCAGGTTTCAGGTGACCAGGTTTTCACATAGATGTGGTTTTATTTACTCTTTTAGAGAAACAGTCATTTTTGGAGGATGCCAACTCGGGAGAGTTTTAATAGTTGTTATGTTTGGTCATTTGGTCAGATGTAGGAAATGAATAAGACCACAAACTTCAGTATCCCTTCATATATACATAAACTTTTGTAAATGAATGAGCAAGTAACACTGGATTGCAAAGTTAGGACAAATCCAAATAAAACTTATTCATTTATGAAACTATTTTTTCCTTTTCTGTAGAATATATTATGTAACTTTCATACAGAAAAGTTTGCAGACTGCTGATTGAACTCATTCATTGGAGACTATATGTTTGACATTTTTATTTCATTTAAAAGGTCAAAAAAGAGTTTTTCCATAAAACATACATTTACTGATATAAATTTTACTTTGAATTTATTTTATTAACATATTGATCAAGTCATATAAATAGATAAAAAGAACTGTCATTGTACAAAAAAAAACTTCTTACCAAGAATATTTCAACTTATAATACAACTTGGATCCCTCTTGAGATAGTTCCTGTTTGGCTCCACAGAAAAACAAATCATTGCTCACAGTAAATAATATGCTAAAATAGCTTGAATATGAGATAGCAGTAGATTTATAACATGGCAAACATGCTACAATGTTGGCCAAACCTTTCTGCATATTCAAATAATTTCCTTACTTAATCAGACATTCATTCAAGCACATGCAACTCATAAATTTACTGAAAGATTACTTTTAATGTAAATAGGACGTGTGATATTTTAGATGTTAAATTAAAAATCTTGTCCTACTTAGATTGTAAGTAATTTACAAATTTGAAAGGAAGTAAATCTGTTTAGATTCTTACTTTTGCTGGAAATTAATTTTTTTCATTTACACTTTTTAATGTACAATGGATTAATGTTTGAAATTTACTAACCCTTTAAAATTGAAGGTTAGTTAGCTATATTAGTAGAACTGAAATATTTTAACCTTAAAAATTATATCATGTCTGTCATATTTACCTAGTTTAAAATTAGACATTTTTTGTTTATTGGCTTGCATTTAATTTGCTGGAACAGCTCCAAAACTGATAGTAAATGTTGTGCATGTAAATTTCTCAAACTTCACACATCATTTACATCTTTCAGTTTTTTATAAATCATTTTTATGGAAAATTCATGATAACCTCTCATCATGTGCAGCATGATCATTTAAGAAGTTTTATACATAAATAATTTTGCTTTTCCTATTCTCTTCAGTGTGTTAGCTTTAATTCTTTCTTTCAGGGCTTCTTAAAAAGAAAAAAATGGCTAAATTAGGGGAAAAGAAACAAGTTTAAGGATACATTTTTCTCTCTCTTCCTTTCTCTTTGAATCTTGATATTCATGGAAAATATTTAACTATGAAAATTTTATCTATAGCTTCAGAAAAATGAATCTTATATGTTATAACTGAATCTCAGGAAATGATATCCTGAGAGCAAATGCCGTGTGCATGTATTTGTGAACATAAAGGTAAGGTATATTTAGTAAGATTTCCTGTTTAATTTGAATTCCCAATTTAATTTATTGGAATAAGTAACCAAGAAAAATAAAATCTTGTCTATTTAGATCTACTTTGCAAATATTGATAAAAAAATGTACAATCTAGATATTTAGATATTAGCCTGTAAATACCAGCATAGGTTATTTGATGAAAGATGTGCATTATGCTAGAGATTTTATCTTTCATAATAATATTCTTTAGGAATATTCAAGGGAAACCTTGTTCATCATACGGAAACTGATATCTGAATTTTAGAGTTCAATTTTCATTTAGAGCAAAATATCTTCCATTTTATAAAATCCTTACATTAAATCTCTGTTATATATATATATATATATATATATATATATATATATATATATATATATATATATGATATTTTAAATTAATAAAAACACAGCTTGAAAAACTCTGCTTCGCTACTGCTTTATAAGTTTAAAACTTTTGGGGGTTTTTTTCTCTTAAAACTTTCTATAAAAGTTAATGATTTTTAATGATCTTCTGTTTTTATCTGTTGCAAGTGAAGAGCATTGTATTTTATTATACTTGTAAAAATGTTTCCTTTTAAACCCTTACAGAGTTGGCAACATGTAAGCCTATATTGACCATGGTCTGTAATTATCTTTTAAAAACTCTTCTGGTATAATTATTTTTACTCAAACATCAAAGTTCCCTCTCCTTTTCTCCATTCAGCCACCTCATTTTGTGAACCTTTAGGGAGAGGAGTCTCTCTCTCTCTCTCTCTCGCTCTCTCTCGTAGGTGACTTTTTTTCCTGCAAAGTTTATCAATGCTAATGCCAAACAAATTTTCACTTTTAAGTTTTAAAAAAATGAAGATTTGAACCTAGTATTATAGTTAAGAATCTCTCTCATTTGCATCTATATACGCACGCACTTCTCTTCATGATGGAATTTATTTACTTTTAAGAAATTTTTATTTTTTTTATTTCACATATCACAGACAGTTAATGAGATTTTTTATTTTTTATGTTATTGCTGTTTTTTTTTTGTTTTTGGTTTTATCTGACATTTAACAAGTTGCTGAAGGTAGAAGGAATTTTCTGATTTTAAAATGATCAGATTTTCTTGGATGATATATGAATTATATTAGTGTTATGATTTTCTTTCATTCTTTAGTTGGAGCCATCAAGTAAAATCATCTCATGACATTTTTTTTTTATTTGCCCTGCTATGTAATGGTTCATTGATTTCTCCCTGACCAAGCTGCATGGTGGCTCAAAAAATTCATCTGGTGTGTCTAGATTTTGTTCCTAATTTCCTTCTCCCTTTTAGTGATCATTTTCTCTGGACATTACTATTAATATTTATTATTAATAATAAGCACGGCATTTGCATGGTAAATTATTTAGTAACCTCTTTGCTACAGATATATACACACACGCACACACACGATGATACCCACAAAATATGATCTTAAGAATTAAGATATTTATATGTTCTATGCAGCATTTTCTGAGCTATATTTTAAATAATATACAATTACTGAAGTATTCCTGCTTTTTCTATAATGTGTGTACAGCTTGTAACACCATGTGTAATAGACTGTTTGCATATTGTAACACCATGTGTAATAGACTGTTTGCATATTGAACAATTCTCATACATAAGACTGAATATAAGTGTAATTATTTAAGACCAAATTAATTTTTTTTTAAACTGTAAAAGTAAATTTTAGTTGTAAACATTTTAGAAAATTAAAAATAATCTGACAGCAAAGAGGTTAAATCTAATCAAATATGAAGAAACTTGCAGGCTCCTTTGTATTTACTTAAATTCATACTTCCAGATAATTTTTATATCGTACATATTTTTAGGGGTTTTTTTTTTGTGATCTTTGGTTTTTTGTTGGGTGGGGGGGTTATATCATAAGTTTAGTTTTCAGATTTTGTTTTAATATGCTTAATTTTTTTTATAAACTATTGTTTCTAGCAAAATCAAAATAATCACAAAAATGATTTGGGTATGCAAGAAATTTACTACAAACAATATGTACTTTTATATTCAATAATTTTAAACATAACTTTCTACTATCCACTATTCTACAATCAATGCACTTATATTTTAATCAAATTTGATTCATGTTTCAATTTTTTAAAATGAAAATTGTTAAATTCCTTTTGTGATCAAGTAAAGCATTGAATATTTTTTATATAGAAAGATACAAATGACAAGTATGACTTATAAAAGCTCTTTCAATATTTTCTTCCTAAATATTACACAACTAATAAAGTCTAAGTTAATAAATGATCTTTTATTTATAGCTGATAGTTTAAATTGACAATGTTTTGAAATTTTCAATCAGAAGATATCACTTTAAAAAAATATATCATCACTAAGATTATACTTTCCACATTTTATTTTTAATTTAATTTTTTATTTTCACCAAAAGAATCTTGATAATTTTCTCTTGATTTTTCTCAAACTAGTCAGCCACCATAAGCAAATTATCAAATTAATAAACTGACAAGTTTAAACACTAGATTTGGTTTGTAGCTCAGAAAACTTATTGGTGCTTTATGTGCATATTCATATATAGATCTACATTATATATTAATAATTAAAATCATTATGAATTTATAGAAATACCTGTAGTTTTGTTTTTAAAGTTGTATAAAATCTCTAGTGTAGAATACTAGTGAGGACTGAACTTCATATAGAAACTAGTTTATGAACCATTTCTTTATGGCAGGTATGCATCTTGCTAAGCATCTTTTGCTCTTTGTTTTTAATTTCATCTTTTTAAAACTTTTCATGAAACTTTGGCTTGATAAGCATCTGAGGATCTCATTCAATAGTTTTTTCAAGTAATGTTAAATGTATAAAAGTTTCAGAAGATATTAAATCAAAAAATATTTTGATGCAAGTATACACTCTGGTTTCATAAGACATAATCCTGATAATTGAAGGGAAGATAATTTCTCACCATATGAAAAACAGGCGATCATTTTACAAAGTGATTAGTACTTTATTAAAGATTATACATCAAGTATAGGTTTCTCTTTTCTAGTTGTATGAGCGAACATTATTTCTTTGGAGCCTGTTTTCCTCGGTATTATTCTTTATTTTTCCTTGCTTTTTGTATCATTTTTTTTTTTGTTTTTCCCCTGTTTGTTTTCCCTCCCTTGTTACAGCTTGTTTATTCTTTCCAGCATTTTGAGGAGTTAAAAGCAGACAACACAAAACTTAAAGAAGAAAATCGAGCTTTGGCTAGGGTCATCTCCAAACTTTCCAGATAGGTAAATTCAGTGTGCCTCGAAAAACCAAAACAAAATGGAATATAAACATACTTTCTCCATCTGTTGTGATTCCCAGCATGTTTCATTTTTGTATTTGTCCAATATAACCTGCCTTACTACAGATTACCAGAACTGACATATGGCATGACACATCTGCTCACGCTTGTAAATTTTCCTCCTCTTTAACACTACCTTCTATTAATGCTTCATATTTTTTTATCTTGAGTAAAGTTATATATTTCATTTAAAAAAACTTTTTTAAATCACCCTTACACTGATTTACTATTATTTTGAAATATAAAAAGGCTGGGTAAGCCAAAACAATGATCTTTATTCTGCCTTTTAAGGTTCAAGGACTTGAATGTTTCAAAAACACAGCATAACTGTTATTTTGGAAATGCTGCTATTAAAATACTTAAGAGTTGTCTTCCTAGTCTTGATTTATCAAGAGAATCACAGTTCATTTGAGAAAGTACTTATTTGGAATATAATCCTAAAATCTCCATTCTAAATCAGTATTTATAAAGCTTTATCGGCAATGAAGACAATTTAACCATATGATGTTTCATATTAGTTTCTCAAGTAAGCCTCAGTTTTTCGTTTTATTATAGAATTTCAACTTGTTTCAGTTGATTTTTTTTTCTTATTTGGTGTTATATTTCCTTCAAATTTAGTTTCCTTTCTTTATTTATTAAAAAGAAATGTGTATATTGTAATCCAACTGATATAGACAATTGTTCATGTGATCTTTTCCTTATTACTTCTAAATGAATTTACAATCTCCAATTGGCTTTTTAATTCATATTCTAAATCTTAGATAGATACTTTGATTTGCTATAATATTAAGATTTTCAAAATTCTCAATCTATTTGAGATATTAAATCACCTATAATTGATTCAAATGTCTTAATCTGACACAAGAAAATTAGTCTGAGATGAGCTTTTTAAAGAATTGGGCTAAGTTCAGTGCCCATTTTAGTCTTTTATTTAGATTTTAATCAGTCTGTACTTTGGCAAATATTACTTCTAACATTTATTTAATTTTGAAAAAAATATTTTTATATTTCCATTTGTTTTTTTTTAGTTCATTTCACACATTATTTTGCTTTTGTATGCTGAATAAAAAGACAAAACCAAGAATTTATGTTTATCAGCTTTTACTATTTTTGAGTTTTGTTTTTTTTTTTATTCCAATATTTCTTCAATAGAAATAGGTAATGGTAATTGTCCAATATAATCATAATAATGACAATGATCTTGTCTTCATTTTTTAAGGATGTCTTTTTGTGTCATTAGCATTTTTTACTTCTAATTCTGCTGCCTTTATTGGTGCAAGGGAGACGACTCTTATTAAATTACGATTGCTTCTTTAATGAAAAAAAGATTATTTTAGACTTATGTACTTATTTTATAACTTATTTCATTTGAGGTTTCAAACTAATTGACCATCAAACAGAAAACAATACAAAATATTTCCTTTTAGGATTACTTCTCACACAACACTCATGCAAGCTGATCAGCTTGAGTTCCTTAATGCCCTCTTTGCAGTTATTGCCTTGTCACTGTAACTATCACAAGAGGATCACATTGTTTCAAACATATTTTTTTATTTCAGATGTAATTCGTTATAATTAACTTTTCTCTCATATATATACTTGATTTACAAACATAATAAAATAATTAGAAAATTTCTTGTAAATTTTTCAGTTGACATTTTTAAGATTTGACAATGTTTTTAGATAAATATTTACACTTATTAATTATCATTATGAAATCTTTTATGACACTTAAAACGTTAAAGCAAAGAATGAGCTGTAATGAGTCATTGCTGAAATAATTATAGTTTGCAATGGAAGTGAAAATAAATTGAAATAAAATAACTTATGTGATAAATGAACAAATGATATAAAAGGAAATAATTCTGCTAAGTTTATGCTTCATCGTGAAGAATTAAATAGATTTTAGTAAAGATGAACTTATTAAAATACAACTTATTGTCCAAACAGATAATTTTTGCCTTAGTTTGAAACCAGTTGTATTTCTTAAACAAGTCTAAAATACTGAATAAAACCTCAAATATCACTTAAACCAGATTTAAATAAAGTATTTAAAAATCCAATTCCACTTTTAAGGGAGGAGCTCTTAAACAATTTTAAATACAATTTTTAAGTTTGATAATTAGTATTCTTTTGATTTCATTGTTTTCTTTATTGCTATCATTTTACCTACTTCTATAATTAAAGTTCTTGGTGCTGATAAAAAAATGAAATTATTTAACATATAATTGAATATATTTTGAAATTGAAGCTAAAAGTATAATTTCCTGTTACCATTTAAACCCTGTAAGCTTATTGTGGACACATTCACATAAATAGTTGATTTATTGTTTTACTTTTGTATGTATGTTTGTGTGCACCATTGCAAGTTAAAACAATGTTTTTCAATATCCTTAGATTACTTGTGTTTTTGAGTGGAATATTGAACTTGTGAAGCAATCTTACACAAAAATGTATCTCAGCACTTATTACAGTTAGAAATATGTAAACTTCAAACATGCTCTCAACCTATCATTGTTTTATCTAATGTCTTTATTCTCATTTTTAATATTATTCTTTGTGAGTTAAGCTTATTGCTCCATTTCCTGAATTGTACATACCTTACTGATATTCGTGTGTTCCAGCCAAAGATTTTAATTATTTCAAAGATTTTATCAAATTTAATTCATTCTTTGAGAAAATGTCTCTCTGGTCTTCTTTGAAAAACAGTTTTTTTCTAGAAATCTAGAAGTACAAATATGTATGATATATTCTATATTATTTTTAAATGTATTTTCTTAAATGTAGTCATTTTGATTTTTTAATCAAATTTATTGGATTTGAATGGTTTCATAATTTATTTTCATGTACTTAAATTTTGATTTATTGTAATTTTAACTGGGATAAATATGCTTTTACAAAAAAAACCTAGAAATTTACAAAAGCTATAAACAGAAAAATATTGTGATTATGTTGATCACACAAAAAAAATTTATTTCTATTTTCCTGTATACCTGGAAAGATTTACTCTTCAAAAAGTAGAGCATATCGGTTTAAGTGAAGAGACTAGACTTGCTTCATCTTCAACAAAGATAAATTTTATTCCTTCATATCTCTGACTTTTGACTGACATTTTGCTGACATCACTGTTTGACATATTTCTTCTTTTTTTTCCAGTCAAATATTTGCATGTTTACTGTACAATTCAAATTCTCCACTGTTCTTTCTCTTTTTCTTTTTTTTTTCTATCTTAATTTAGAAACTTTGTTTCTTTCTTAAATTCAATCCATACAGTACAAAACATTTGTACTTTTTGTGTTTTGTGGACATTTATTGTTTATTCTTTTTTTTTCTTCTTAATGCATTTTATGCATATGGGATATTTTAACAATGTGCATATAATATATATTGTATAATATGCTATTACAGTTTTTGCTACCTTTTAATCAAAATTGATACTTTATCCCTTCATTGTTACTTTTATCAATGCTTTTTCTCAAACTCACCAAAATTTCTGCCCTGCTCCTTGAGTACCTGACTTCTTAATGTTTTCAATATTTATTCAGTTGAATTACTTACTCTGTTATATTTCCATTTTTCTTTCTTTTCTTTTTTCTCTTACTTTTTTTTTCTCCTTTCTTTAGTTTGCTTGCATTTTTGTGTTCATGTTTTATTGATATAATTTTTTTGCTTTTGGAATTAGATTAAGCAATATGTAATCAACAGTTGTTTTCATTATAAAGTTCTGCTTCATCAGAATTCTTTTTTCATCTGATTTTGTTACTAAAATATCATTTTTAATATTATTTGGGTGTCATATAAGAAAGTCCAAACTCTTGTAAGATTTTGCATGATTGCCTTATAAAATTATCAAATATTTATATAGTATTTAGTCCACATTAGTTATTTCTGAATATTAATACCAAACAATGAGCAAATCACTTAAATGACTTTAAGGGTGCAAGTAAGGATTTACATTTTTAAATCTACTTCAGCACTAAAAGTACTAGACCAGATTTTTTAACTGCATGTTAATGACTATCACTAGAGGTGATTTTTATACTTCTGCTTAAAAGTTAATCCTTTGAAATACTATATAAAATGTCTTTGCATAAACTCTCTAAGTTAAAATCAAAATTGTTTTCTGCTTATTTTATAGGTTTTGGCATAATATAATACATATAATATATAGCATTTGTCATTAATATATACATTTTCTATTGATAAAAATATTAAGCTAGATCTTCATTACCTTCTTTCACACCCCTACACATTCTGTACATTTAAAAAACTCAACGATATATAATAACATAAAACATGTTATTGAGAAACTGCACAAGTCAGTATTGAAGTCAATTACATCTAATTTACTATGAGATTTGGGATGATTTTGATTTCTACAAAGATGTCAGCAATCAGAAATAAACTATTTTCATAAAAGTAATTCAAATAAAATTTTGGAACCAAAAGATTAGGATTCATTTTATCAAAACAACTCATTTACTTTCTACATTAAAATTACTCTTTTACATAATAAAATATTTCATCTTTGTAGACATTTTGGTTAAGATTTGAACAAATTTTGTTATGTATGCTTGACCTTCAACAATATATAGGACTACTTCTGATTTAATTTTGCATATCGGCTACAATAAGTGAGAACTTGTTTTTTCAAGTATAGGCAGATAAACTACTTTTTATACCTAAGGTGAGTGAAAAACAACAAAGATGAAATGATTTTAAAATCTATGAATACAAACTTGTATATATGCTAACTATTGTCTTTACATTTCATTTGTTATATATAAACTATTAGTGGTTGGGCCACTGCTACCTTTTTTATTATTTTACCTTATGTCTGGATGCTATGGAAAAATTAATCATAAAAAGGTAGAAAAGTTATAATTCCTTACAATTGCATCAGAATTTTAGTTATGATTTTTCTCCTTTTAAAATGAATCCTGGCCCTTTTCCTGTCAGTTATTAAGCTACAAATATTTTTTTTAAATACCCACTTCCATTGCTTAATTGCAATGTATCCTTCAACAAAATAAAAACACATTCAGCCAACCCATACCTACCAGCATATATATATATATATATATAAATTATGGGTACTGCAAAATTCTCAGCTCAACCCAATTCCAAAAACCAACACTTGAATGACCAAACATCAGGATACTAATTTTGAGAAGTTTTTTCTGAACTTTTCTTTAAAAATTTTGTATAAAGAAATAGAGTTGTAATTTGAAAGGTGGTGTTCTTTTTTTTTTTAATTCATACATTTTTCTACATCACTACTTCAAATTATTTTCTCTTTTTTTTTTCTGATTTAGTGATGTTGAACACTCATTCTAGTAAAAAAAAAAAAAGAAAAAAAAAGTACTTTCTCAAATACTTATTGCCAATTCAGAAATTGCAAATAATTTTATCTTCATAATTTCAAATTTTCCTCAATATTTAAATTTTAACACTTTTAATATTTTATATTCTTGAAACATTGTAGATAATAATACAGGTTAACATTCAAAAGTCAAAAATAAAATGACAGCTTTGAAGGTGCTGAATTTTCCCCGTGTTGATTTCATTTACATAAATTTTCCCCAATATCTTGGAAACAGCAAAGCAACTTTCACATTGTTTCTCTTAGTATTCATTAAAAATATTTTTTCTGAAATTAGTGTTTTTTAATTCTTCAGTAACTATAACAATGGTAGGTATTTATGTATTTATATCACATTAAAAAATGTTTTTTTTTTTTTTTAGGAAATGGAAAACTTACGGTCAATTAATCAACGCCTGAAAGAAGAGAATGGGGCACTGATCAGAGTGATAAGCAAACTCTCCAAGTAGCCTGGAAAACTGCTTTATTTGTTTATAATATTGCCTTATTTTTCACCTATTCCTCCTCCTCCTCCTCCTCCTCCTCCTTATAAAAATTACAAAAAGAGAAAAAAATGATTAGGTAATAATTGGCTGAGGAAGATGATTACAATTTTTATGTCTTCCAAAAAAGATTTACAATAAAACCAAGTATTGTAATGTATGACATACTCTGCTAGCCTCATATTTAAAAGTGAACTTGCACAGTTACTCACTCTCTCTCATCCACATACGCACACACTTGGTAACTTTATTGAATATCAAAATCAGTTTGCATATGCAGACATACTCAAATTAAGTTCATATTTCATTGTCTATTTTTCACTTCCTCTCTAATAAGCTCTGAACATTTTTCAGTGCACAATTATACCTGTAAGCCATATGTGTAACAATAAAACTGAAATTGGGTGGGTGTGGTTTTGTTTTGTTTTTTTTTGCAGTGAGGGATATAAAACAATTCAGTTTATTAATCCTCCCAGTATGAAATGTCATGCATGAAATTTAAGAAATAAATAAAAAATAGCAAAACCTTTACTTTTAAGACAGTATGAGGAAGCAATTGTTTAAAAATTTTGGTCATCACTACTCAACCCTCAACCTCTTTTCATATATATTTCTACAGTTTTAAAAAGCAGAGAAGTGAAAATTGGTATGCTTATTAAAATAAAAGTTTTTTTTACTAATTCATACCTAATTTTAAAAATTGAGAAAGGAAGAATTTTATAAAGAGGAATCTCATATTTTGAGAACTTTGAAAAATTTATTCTTTCACTCACACAGTTCTCTCTTGCTGTTGCTCTGTTAATTTTTGTTTGCCTCCCAACTTCCCCTCACACACACACTTTTTATCTCATTTTCATGTTTGGTGGACTATGGTACTGCTGCTTGTGCAATAAAATTCTAACTTAGATTACATTTACTTTTGGTTATATAATAAACTACATCAGATGTTCTTAAAATAGTAAATTTTTATTCCACTCCTGATTTTTTTTCTGCCACCACCAAGTCATAACTTATTCAGTCTGATTTCTTACATCAAAGAAATATGATTTAACTGAAATCGGTTTTAAGGTAAAATATTTTAAAAATGATTTTTGTAAGATAAAAAGAGAATAAATGTTAAGTCAATGATCATGCAGAATTACATTGTCCAGAAAAATTACATTTTACAAAGCAGAAAATGTTAATGTATTTACTAACTAAGCTCACCTGAGTTTTTATGCAGTCTTCTGCTCAGAATCCCCCACTTTTGTCATGCTTCTTGATTCTTTCTGGCCACTATTATTAATTACTTTCTTAATTGCTTTTCATTCTTTACTATCAAATAAATTGTCTGATTGCTGAGTGATTAATTTTTTGAGTAGATAAATTTCATAATTGTTATAGTGCTTTATCTTCACTCAAATATTTGAAAAAAAAAAAAAAAAAAAACATTTTAATTTGGTGAGAATTCCACAGCAAAGAAAGACAGGGGTGGAGGGTATGAAACAAAAAAAAAAAGAGCTCAAATAACTTTTTGTTCATAGCTTATGCCTGTCATACAACTGAAACTGCTGGTTCTCTTAAATCACCTAGATTTAACCAATCTATAAAATACTTACTACAAGAAAAAGCTCACCTTTCATTGCCCTATTAGTAATGCGGTAAGATATTAAGGCGTTTACTTTGCAACTATACAAATGAGCAGACTAAATGTAGTTTTTGCATTGATCGCCTGAATAAAATCTAATAAGAAACATTTGAGAAAGTGTTTTTTTCTTTTTAACCTAGCTCACTTATAATTGTATTACAGTTATTAGTTAGCAGCAGTTACTTCTTGCTTTCACCATTTTTTCTTTTAAACATACATATTTTCATTCACACATTTGTGAGAAAGATTAATATGTAAAAATGTTTTTAAATCTGTTTAGCCTATATACAATTTTTATTAACCCTTTTTTTCTATCTCCTGTCAACAGTCTCATCATTTTTTATTTTAGTATAATGTCTTAATTAAATTCCAAGTCACTTGCAAAAATAACTTCTTGCTTTCACTTTTTTCATTTTTTTTATTCTACTCTATTAAAACCAAAACTCAAACTTTTCCTTAAAGTGTGAATAATTTTATTCTATCAATACTGAGAAAAAAATGAAATCAGAAAATGCTAGTCAGCCAGAAGTTTGAGAAAATTTTAAATCTTTTCTCCCTTTCCACACACATCTTTTTTTTGTTCCGTACCATATACAATTTTTCTTCTTTCTTCCTATACATGACATTTTTTTCTCTACACCCATCATTAATATTTTGTTGTTCTCCCTATTATTTTATAATCAATAAATCGTATCTTCTATTTCCCAACACTTTTTGTTTTGTTTAGCCTATATAATGCTCTTCTGTGAACAGATTTTCAATCTTACATAGTGACTGCAAGGAGAGTATTGTTGTTCCATGAGGGTTAGGGGCTAAATAAGGAGCAATATATATATATATATATATATATATATATATATATATATATATATATATATGGCCTGTGTAGTTATGTTGTCAAAGATCTGGTATATTAACTTCATCCATCCATCCCCAAATTTGTGACAAATATAAATCTCATTTCCAACTGTATTCCCACCTATGGATGCTTAGCATGCCTATTAACAAATTACTTAAGGTGGGAAATAATGGTGCTAACCACATGCCAGTTTTTCCATAAAACCAATATTTGCACTGCTTTATAATGGTATAGTATTTTTTTTTTTTTTTTTTTTTAATGCATATATAATGTTATATATGTTTTGTTGCCTCAGTGCATGCTCATATTTGAGTATTTGTATTTTTTTTTTTTTTATAAATAAAACGGTGTTTAAACATTTATTGCCTATAGCAAAAATGTAAATAAAATAAGATAAACTCTATTTTTATAGCTGCTAGTATGAAAGCTTAGGGAGTCACTGTGTGGGCCATAGTAAACTTTAAAAAAAAAACAACAAAAAAAATTTCTTTTTCCCAAAATGAATGTGGGTGTGTCATTTATGGAATGCATTTTTGGTGGTTAAGGGACCAAAGGCAAAAACTCGAATTCAATTTTGCCAGTGTTACTTTTTTCTTTTTTGATAATCTAAACCCATAGTTTGGTCCCTAACCTCTTTTTATAACCTTCTATAGGTAAGGCTATAAAATAACCAAGGATAAATATTCTCTTAATATACTAACAGTAAAATATTAAAAAAAACAACTTTTGTGCTTGCAGTGATGTTTCTAATGTCCTCTATAAACATGTGCACTGAACAATAATTATCAGCTTATTCTCTCAGTTTACTTTGGTTTAATTTTTTTTTTTTTTTTTTTTTTTTTCAACTCTTTCTCTCCCTGGATTTTAATTTTACTAAAATGTTTCAGAATTTGTAAAAGAATTTTAAATCATAAAATCTGTGTTATGATTATTTTTTCCTCTCAATCTGACTGAATCTTTAGTAAATCATTGTTACTTTGCTGTTTGCTTATTGGCATTCATTAGTGCAATTATCAGAATAAAATGTATGTGTTATTTTAAAAATTGCTTGTAACTAATAAATATAACTTGTGAAAATGATCTCCAACAATTATATTTCATTCTTATACCAAAACGATTTTCGTATTCACTAATGATTATCATCCCATTTGTAAGGTATTCAAGAATTTTCTAAATTAAAATCATTAAAGTTGAATATTAGACAATGATTGGTATTCTTCTTAATGAGTATTTTTGTTAAATTTATAATTAAAATTTTCCAGTTTAAACATAAATTAAGTTTCTAGCTCATTAGAGAAATTAGGACATGTTTCTTCTACAAATTAAGAGAATATTTTCTCTGTGTCATGCATCCACATTGCTGGTTGATCATTGTGAATATCTACTGTATTCAGGATGAATCCAGTTTCTGGGAATTGGCCTCAATTCTTTTTTGGACCTAGACAAATTTGGTGTGTGATAACTATGGTCAGTGAGAGACAAAATTTGTTATATTACCAATATTATATTTTGAATTATATGCCAAAAGAGAGATTTCATGTATAGATAGCAATCTGTTAAAGATAAATTTTCTATTAGGCAGTTATGTAAATATTGGATTGCTGTGTAAATATTGTACATTTTTATATGGGGTCTAATTTATTAACTTGCTGTGTTTTTTGCCCCTTATGCTTATATTTTATCTATTTGTGTGTCTACAATGTCCTTGATCTCAATATTTTATTTTTGCAGCATTTATATGCTGCTAAACTTTTTCATTTTTATAATTTTTTAAATTTCTCATTTCATATCTTCCTTTTAGTTTGTGTATATCAAAGCCTATAACCAGGTTTGTTTTTTTGTTTTGTTTTTTAATTTGGTAAAGTTAGACTTGCAATAATAGAACAGAAAATATTTCAATCTGTTCTTTTCTCTTTCTAACTGATATCCAAGAGATTTTTGTTGTTAACAGAAATTATTTTGGCAGCAGTTTTAAAGAGTGAACTTTGGCCACATTCAATGTTCTGTAGGCACAATCCTCATGGGAATACAGAGCGCCAGTGTCTTAGTGGATTGCATCAGTCACAGTAATCTAACCAATTACATGTGAACACAGAGGCAATAATTCCATATTCGATATTGCTCCTCTGAGTTTACTTATAGGTTTGATTTCTCTGTGCTCCTCTGGTGACATGTTGGACCAGAGGCTTGCATGCTGCTGTCATGTTGGGCTCTGTAGCTATGATGAGTGCTTCTTCACAGAACCATCTGTTTGCTGTCACTTGGATTAAATGACAAACATCTGCAGGATTATTATCCAGTGCTGAGAGTTTGTTTACTCTCTCTCTCTCTCTCTCGTTCTCATCTTTCATGCAATGTATTTAATTTCTTATCTTCCTCAATTGATATGGTCTTGTGTATGATCTAATAAATTCATACCATAACTTCTTGAAAATGATCAAAATATTCACTTTATACAAAAGATGATGAGTGTAGAAAGACTGAATAAACAAGCTTCCGCTATTAATTGACATCAAATGGAATGTTGCAGATTTGTCCTTTTCTCCAGGGTTTGCCAGTTGCTTGTTTGTGTGCTGCTTTTGTACATGTTGTTTGTCATCATGAGGCTGAGGTCAGTACAGCCCAAACCAACTCAACTGAATGGCTTCTTGTAATGACCTCTGACTCACCTGACTAATGCATGTGAACAATCTAAGGTGACATGTTGGACCTTAGAGCTGCATACAGACAGTAACCTAACCAAGATCTTTTTATACTGGATGAAAACCCACTTATGCTAATCCACTCAGTGGATTTTTGTCAATTGCTGATTTCATTACATTTGACTATATCTTGCTCTGCATGTCTGCCTCAAAGCAGGTTGGTTTTTTTCTGTTTAAAAAGAGATGGTTCACTATTTATTTACCAATTAAAAAAACGTAAACTCTTGTTATTCGTTTTAATATTCTTGATCATGAGGTTTGTAAACTGTCAAGAGGTTTACATTCCCCAATCTGAATATGATATATCAAACTAATTCATCAACATCATAGTGAGGTTTGTTGCATTTGTGGACATATTTGCATAAGGGGCCTCAGCAAAATATGAACCCTATTTATATGCAAATATACATTAATCCAACATTCTTCTCTCGATATTCACCTGATCTCCTGATTGATCTGGTGAATTTGCATTCTTATTTGGTAAAAGTCCAACATCTTAAGTCAGTCTTTTTTCTTTTTTTCTCTCAAGGTACAGCTCTTTAGTTTTGATCTCAGTAAATGAACTAAAATTACAGACGGCTTCCTTTTGAAAGTCTAGGATTTTTACAGGGAGTAGTTAGCCAGATTAACTAACACATGACAATTTGACTTGGTTGTCCCCAAACAAATCATTTGAATTAGAATAATAATGATTTTTTTGTTTTTTAATACTAAATAACAATAGCAAGTTTGAACACAGGTCCAATTTTGTAAGTTGTTATGCACAAAAAACTTGCTCTGTTCTGTTCTGTCTCAGAAAGCATTAGACAAAACTTCAATTGCTTTAACTTTGCTTTAAATTGTCTGCTTGACTCCCCCTTGCAAATATAGCAAATTGTACTGAAGGAGATCAAATCTGCACGATGACTAACCAATGACACCAAAACAAGTCTTTTGCTTTTTTGAATTGACACAACAGCTCAGACAATGTTCTCTTGGGTGACATGTTGGACCCAAGGTTTGCATAGCTACACTTAGAATTGCAGCTTTTCAATTCATATTTTATATCTGACTATAATTCTACTTAGCAACAAATCTTTTTTTTTTTTTTAAAAAATGTCTAAACAAAAATTATCCTTGCTTTTCTATACTCATTGAAATTTTCATAACATTTGATATCAACTGTACATAAGTGTTAGTATTAAAAGCTAAAGACACTTTCACCAGAATGCTTTACCTAACAGAAATGTTCTTCTGAATGTATCTTTACTGATAGCTGTTTACCTTTTTAAATCTTTAGTGCTTAACTGTTTGAATGCGTTAGTTACATGCACAAATAAATTGCTTCTGTATTTAATATCTAATCAAACAAAACTGATGAAGGAACTTAATAATTGGGAACCCAGGGACAGCAATGCATGACCAAGCAGTGTGAAAAGGGATTGCTAATGGAGTTCCGACCAACCACAGGGTGCTCGAAGGATGATTACTAAAACCAATTTTGGCCTTCATATCTGATCAGTGATGCTTAAATCTTTTAAAGTAATAGACTTCCTTGACTTTAAAAAAATAATAATTGCCTTATATTTCACTTTTCTATTTATTCTGATTTTTATGCTAACTTTTCAGAGATCATCTTATTCTCTGAAAAAAAATAAATCAAAGTATTAACTAAAGTAGAAAAGGTTAGTTGATTGCCATTTGTATGTTTTCATAACTTTGACCCCATAGAAATATTAACAATTTGATGAACAAAAATTAGTTGTTTTTTTGGGTTTTTTTTAATCTCCTTTACTATATTTTTGCTAAGACACTTTTTACTTGTCTATATTTGAAACAAGTAAAATAACTTTTATTGGCTGGTTGAAATATCAGAGCAGTTTATGGTTACTGTTATTAAAGAAGGTGACATGGCACTTCTAATAAGAACATTGATTCTTTCACTTGCCATGTTAACAGGATTGGTTCAGTTTCAAGCCTGAGAGAAATTTTATTCAAGTTAAATATTTTAATAATAAAAATATCTTATTGCTTTATCACTTTAATTCATTTAGTTTTGCCCATTTTCTCTACAAATTACCAAAGATGGGCTAACACCTGTTAACTAAGTTTGATCACTTGCAGAAAATGAAATTACCTTCACTTGGATCTCTGCTCTAAATGTTTTACATGACCTAAATGACAGCACACTACAATCAGCATTTATTAAATCATGTAATGTTTGTTTGAAATAAAATTTAAGTAAGTGTTCGAAGAGATTAATTTAAATTTTACTGTTGTAATTGATAACACTGAACACCATCTCTCATTTATGCTTTATAAAAGAATTTCATTTTGAAAGATAGAAAATAAAAACTTTTCAGTTTTTTGTTTGTTTTTTGTTTTGATTTTTTTTTTTTTTTTTTTTGAGGAGGGTTTTTTTTTGTTTTTGTTTTTTTGTGAAATGATTAACTGATTTTTCCTTTTTCCTAATCCTAGTATTTTTATTATCTATTCAGTTCTAAGTTGATATTTGCTTCAGTAGACATAATGTCATTTTCATTACCTGTACTCTTTTCTCAGCAATTTTCTATTTTTTAATATAATTTTATTTCTTGTACACATCTAAATTTAATGAAATCCAGCAATTTATCTTCAACCATATACTGACAAGATAACCTTCTAGTTATTTACACATATCTTTGAAAATAGGAATTTGCTTAATATCTGCAGATATTTAATTAAAACAAAAGTGATCAGTGTTACTTCTCTTTTTAAAAATTTTTAAAAGACTATTGCTAAGTTTGAAACACTTTTTAAAATGTTGAATTAAATTTAGCTAATGTACAAATTGCTTCAGATAACTTTTCATAATTCACAGTCATTTTCTTACAGGATTTAGCTTGTTTGAAATTACCTGTTATCAATCATGACTACTAATCAAGTAAGGAGAAATAAGTTAACCTTTTTGTGTTTTTTAAATAAGGTCTGAAAAACTGAAGCAGTTAAATACGTGTAGAAATGTGGCTGCAGATGAATTTGTAAAATACTTATATTCTTACCAAATAAACCTTTTTCTTTTTCAACTTCTCTTCCCACCTCCACTTTTTGTACAAGTGACAGAAATTTGTTCTTTTTGTCTCTTTCTCTCTTTTTGTAAAAATGTTTGTACATTGATATCCATGCCTTACAGCAAAAATAAAGTGAATTTTCCTCAAAAGACTGTATCAAGTATTTTTTTTCCTTAAAAATACGTACTGACAATATGTTGGACATAACTCAAATATGAATTATATGGTAGCCTAGTAGATGTATTGTTTCAGGTAAAGATTGAACTGATATCCCATTAGTTTTGGTATCAGTTGAACTTTACTGAAACTAATAGCTTTGCTTAGCTGCAAGATAATTTATATTTGATTTTTAAAGTTTAAAAAATGTGACAGTACTTTGCTCACTACTATGCAGTGTGTTAAAAAGATTAAATCTGAAAGTGAAAAAATAACCAAATGGTTATGGGAAAACTGTGCTATATTTTTCATTTTAATAATCAAATGTCAATTTTGCTTAGTAATGTCCTTGATACTTTTGGTTTTTCTATTTGCATTGACCCTTCCCACTTCTACACAGGCCAATCTATCCCCTGTGACCATTTTTGACTAATATGAAATTCCCCCTTCCTTAACTCACTCTAGCCTGTTTTTTTTCTTCTTTCTCTCTTTCTACTGCTCTTCTCTCTCTTCATGATCAAACAATATGCATGTCATTCAGGCCCTTACATCTTGCCTGAACACATTGTAAACCTCTTGCCTAACATTGTACAACTGTGTAGAATACAATAGTTAAGACATAATTTTAGTGACAAATAAATTGTTCAACACTTACCACAATTTTCTGCTTTGGGTTTTCATTTATCTTTGTTTATTTCATGATATCATTGCTAAATGTAAAATATTTACACTTTTGAATTTATTAAAAGTAGTTATGAGTTTTGTTTTGTTTTTCCCTCTCTCCACCCCCCTCCACAGACACTAAAAAAATATGATTTATATTTGGCTCCTTTTGGTGTCAATGTAGAATTGCCTGAGCCTAGCTTCTGCTTATATGACAATAACTACAATACCCCAATAAAAATGAATATTGTCAGGAACTTATATTTATTAAATGACTTCTCAAGACGGTTTCAAAATATAACTTGAGTGTTAGCATTTTCTTACCAAAGTCCATCACATTGCTAGTCAAGATTTTTATCTTAACCTATTAATGTACAAATAAAATACTCAACTTGTGATTAAGGGAAAATATCCAGATTACTGTCCAATAATGTGAAAACAATTTGTTGGTTGGATTTTGCTAAAATCCTAATTCCTTATTTTGGAAATAAAGCTCTTATGAATAACAATTAAAGATTTGTTTTCTTTCTAGAAATTGAAATAATCTTAAATATGTCAGGTATTTTTTTATTTTGTAAAAATAATTCATAAGTTAAAATAATAACAGAAGAATCAAGAAATAACAGATTGACATACTTCATTTTATATTGTGTTTTTCTGAATTATACAACTACTGGCAAAAATGATAGAATTACAACTTAGAGGATGTTCACCTTGTTTTTTTTTATTTATCAGTAAATAAACTAATCACAGATAAGATACAAAACATTTTTCTTTAATTGCTGAACATACTAGCTTCATAAAATATACCTTAAATTATAATAATGGTAGAATTTTTTTTCCCCAAGCCAAGAAGAAATATAGATTAATTCAATATTAAGGAAAAGTAATGGAATTCATTGACAAAAAAATTAAAATTAATACTTAGTTATCCCTTCTTGGACTTTTAATTGGTTCTAGTTTTGAAGAATAGAGCTTTCTCATGAACCTTTTTTTCTTTTTGTTCTTCAATCCTCTTAAATTTCCACCATAAATCTTCAGTTGAATTTAAATCTTGACTGTTCACTGGCATGTCAGTGAATTTCATTATGCCTTTCCTAAAAAAAAAACAAAAAAAAAATTTAATCTCCCTTGGCTCTGTGACAAAATGCATTATCATCCTGAAGAATGATTTCATCATCCACCAAACCAATTCAATATCAACAAAAAAAAAAAATTATCCAGGGTTTCAATGTGCATTGGTTGTTGAGGTAATGAATTCAATCTCATCTGGTCTTTTAAATGACTTGCATCCACCATATGAATGAATTGGGAAATTTTACTTGTTTTCTTCATACAGTCATCTTTATATGTTTCATTTGAACAGTACAAAAGGTGCAGCATCATCACCTTGGCCAATGCAGATTCTTGATCCATCACTGGATATCATTTTCATCCAATCAGCCGCATGCTACTATTGTTTCTATTTAGCCCACTTTAACCTCATTTTCTTCTGTTTGTATACTAGCGCTAGTTTTTGTTTGTTTATTTTTTTTCCTATATGTAAATTCCATTTTATTAAACTGATTTTGTAGAGTTCTGTCACAAACATTGACTCCTGTTTCAACTTAATTTGTTTTATTGTACATTTTATATTTTCAAGGTATAATACTTTGAGTTTTCTATCATTACTTTTTGATGTCTTTCATGGTCTACCAGTATGCTTTAACTTTTTTAATCATCCCATTGCTTTTATATCTGCACCAAATTTTAGATTCATCTGACTACGAACAGCCAATGTCTTTGACTACACTCCACTGAATAAGTTTTACAATCATTTCCAATGTTTCAATTGACAGTTCTTTTTTTGGAGCCAGGTTCCCTTTCAATTAAGTTGTATTAATTGTAGCAAAAGTTTCTTTTTTTCTTTATTATAATGAAATGAAGACTGGATTGACCAAAACATGTTAACATAATCAAGAATAGTGGAGTTTGAACACAATTTGAAATAAAAACTTTGTCTGAATTTCTGGCATAAGTAATTGTTATTATTTATACTTGGACTCGTTTGACCACATTTTGCTGTTATAAGGATCTGCAGGTGGTGTAATTCGCAGAATGAGAACTCGGAGAGACATTTTCAAATTCGTGTCAGCTTTGTGACAGACACTTATTGTGACATTAAGCTGTCGGCCCGTGGTCAACTCCCACCGCGGCACAAAGCCATAATGTTTCTTCCACCAGCATTTTGGGGTTGACTCCTAGTCGCTGCCACCAGCTGTACCAGTTCGATACCAGCTCTATCGTTCCCAGCTCACTTGCAATGTCTGGTTACTGGAGTAACTGCTTCAATCTCAAGTCTAACCTACCCACGTTGTGATTTTGATCTTAGGTAGACAAGATCAATCAGGCGTTGGGACGTAGTGTAAGCTGAGTCCAGACTGAAGGTGGTATCGCACAAGTGTAAAGAAAAAGAAGTAAATAAAAGAAAGACCCAAGAGGTTCAAGTATGTTAAGAAATAACAAATTAACTTTATCCGTCTGTTATATACAGGAGTGTGTTTCTCTCCCAGCCCGTTTTCTACGGAATGTAACACTTCTACATTTCAAGCCAGTTTTGGTATCTTAAGTCAACTGATTTAGTTCTTAGGTGCTGGCTTGGCTTCATTCATCAGTATAACTTGCTTTTGGTAGGATAGGCAAAGTCGGAGGTTGTGGAATCTCTCAGTTAGCTTCTGCGAGGCAACACTTTGGTTCCCATTACTCAAACTGAACTCAACTGTCAAACAGCCCGAGGATGTTTGTTTATATGGGTACCGACCAAAACAAGGTGTGTGGCCAGACATGGCCTGGGGTTCTCGGTAAATCTCGATTCCCAACAAGAAATCTCTTTGTTGTCAGGCCAGGAAAATTGATTACTTCCCATTTTTGGAAAATTAATCACTTTCCATATTTTTGGGGGGTTCTCCCTTGTCCGTGAGGGGAGGTCAAAGGAGAGCTATCCTCCTAGACTGTTCCTCTCTCACATTGATATCTCGCACCAATCCCTTCAGTTAATAACTTCTCCGTCCTTCTCATCCATTCACCTCCGCCTATCACCATTGCTACCACTCGACCAATGGCATCCCGGCCGTGTGGGTGTGGCTAAGCTGACCTCCCTAAAATTATAATCCAGAATTTTTGTTTACAAAATTCTCCTTTTCCCCATCGGCCAAAATTTTTACGAATCCCATATTGCCACTTAAAATCTATCATATCTTTTGGTCACTCATAATCCACTTAGCCAGCACTCTTTATCAATTCCATCCATCACTGCCAAAGTTTGCCATCTGGTCCCTTTGTGAAGCTAGCTTATACTGGAACACTTGGCTTCTCGAGAAATTAAATCCTTTATCTTACCAAATTACAATTCTTCCATGCTATCTTTTTCTCATGCCCCAAATTTTATAATCACCATATTGCTACTCAATGTCTCAGTGTCTGAAGCGACACTTTGGTAAAGTAAATAATAACAATCCTCTCCACCTGCATAGGGGTGGTTTTCTGTCTCATGCCAAAATTTTATAATCACCACATTGCTTTTCCTTGCCGGCACTCAGGAAAAAAAAAATGTTATGTTGGAAAGATAATATTGATTCAGGCCGAAATTTTTATGACTGCCATGTGGTCTGCCCAATATCTTTGATATCTTATGATATGTCTTGCTTTTCTTTCCTATCTCCCCCAGCAAGGCATTAATCAACTTGACAAAATCTCACACATGGCTTTTTCTACGGGTTTACTGTCTTTTGTGAAAAGTATCATTTTCGTAAATTAAATAAAATCTTTTTAACATCGAACGGGATATCTTTCGGGATAGCTCTTTTCCGCCTTCACTATTTCCTGTTTTAATTTCTATGGTTAATTAGCCAATTACCATAGCTAAATAGTGTCATAATCCTCCCTTACCTGCCTTGTCATTTACTCGTAAATGACACCTAAATCCCAGTACACTATTTAGCATGCATTTGTTTCATGCAATTCTATTTTCCTTTTCACAGTATGTTTCGTGATCTGTCTGTCTGTCTTCTGTTCTACATTCAATGTAATGTTCATTTCATTTTCTTTTTCATGCAATTAAAAGTTCTCAACATCTTCTGTTCTACATGCAATGTAATATTCATCTCATTTCTTTTTTTTTCATGCAATTTAAAGTTCTTGTCATCTTCTGTTCTGCATGCAATGTAATGTTCTTTTCATTTTCTTTTTCATGCAATTTAAAGTGTGCATGTGCTTGTGGGTGTATGTGTGGCTATTATGGTTTGTTTTTCTTGGTCAATGTTTTTCTCTCTGCTACAGGAGGTTTTTCTGCCGTACGCATCGGTTCCACTTTAGCTTCTTCTGTCGGCTTTCCTGCAATTTCCTCCTTGATTCTGTCTTGGTAAAGAACACTGCTCGGCATCTCCCTCTCAAGTTGCTACATGCTCATTTGATTACCACGAATTAATTCTCTCCTACTTCTAAATTTCCATATTGCTATTCCCATTATGGCGATAATTATTAATGTATCCATCATTGCTGAGCAACTTATCGCAATCTGTTCATCCTCCTCCCAAGCCATACCTTCCTTTCCCAACACACTTTACTTGTCCTCCAACTGATCCATATCGATCTTTCCTATCGGCTTCATTAGCCCTGATATTTTATTCAATGCAACATTAGGGAATCCACTCTCTATTGGCTCCCACAACTCTGTACAATTGACTAAGCTTCTGTCAATCAATTCTATAATTGAGTTTTTCTCTTCATATCTTTCTTCTACCTGGTAATATGGGGGTGAAGAAATAGATATCCCAAATGCCGAACATCCCAGGAGCAATTCTAACAGGGATAATAGTGGTTTTACTCTTAGTGTCCTTGTGGACTCTCCCCCACAAACCCTAGACAAGCTGATTGGTTTCTGTGTGGCCACTGCCCACACTGTTTGAAACACTGATAGCATTGTGGTAATGCTGTGTTTGCTAATACCTCTACTAGACAAGTTCTCTTAATTCCTTCTTTCTTCCCTTCAAACAATTCTAGCACGCACATTTTGTGATTACCAGCTACATAGATGGGGCTCAATGATGTACAAGTTCCCAGAGCATCATATCTACACTTTTTAGCTTCATCTGCTGTTAGCAACATGAACTTTGTTCTACCCGAATTTAAAGCTATGTATTCCATTTCCACCTTTTATCTTGCCACAATTCCCAAACCTTGATCTCCTCTGGGGTAATGAATAGGTAAAGTTATAACGTGGTATATCTCGAATATACTCTCTCTATCCAACAACAGAATAGACATCAAAACTAATAGTTTTCTATTTTCTAACAAGGTCACATATCCCAGCGCACTATAATATTTCCACAATTCTTTGGTGGGATCCACTGGCAACCTTAAATGATGGGGTAATTCGGTTTGTATTTCGAGTAGCACTTCCCTTAATGTGACCCAGGATTACTATGCTTGGGGACAGGTGTCCCAATGACAACATGTCTAATTGCGCTCTCACACATTCCAGCAAGGTCGTCAATGACTGGCTAGTTTGTCGTACCTTATTCGTAATTGTCATTAGTTGGAAATATCTTTGCATAAATCCACTTATTTCCTGTAATTCCATCATTACAGTTTCTGTATCATTAATTACCTCTTGTCTCAACCCCGCTATGTTATTTATTAACTAATTAATTCTGGCTCTATTCTTGGCCACTTCTAACCTTGTCACATTTAATATTGACATACTCTCCCTTGCCACCTGAGCTAGCGTTCTCTTGTTTATTTCCACTTCTCCCAGTTTTCTTCTTATGATTTTAACATCATCTTCAGTCACCGTTCCATACAGGACATTTAACGCTTTTCCCACAATCGGAACAACCGATCTCTTTTCTCTTGTCTGCGGTAGCTCTATTTCCTTCAGGTAATTTTTCATGTCCCTCCATTGAGCCTCTATCATAGTAGCCTTTATTTCTAGTGAATATAATAATATGAGATATCCTTTTTTCTTGGAAAAATCTTGCCCTACCTTCAACCGGGCTGCACCCAGCTGCCTTAGCTCATTTCTTACTTTATTTAACAGCGATTCATATGGATTTAAATTTATCTCGAATGTGGTCAACCATTTCAACCTGGTTATTATTACTTCACTCGTCTTTTTAAAAATGGTATTTCGGCTGTGCTCCCAAACTTCCGCCATCCCCATCGTCATCATCAGTGTGGCTACCATCATCATCATCATCAATCCCTTCATTTTGGTCATTTCTGCAAAGCAACAAGATTCTCGTGTTTTTATTCTTCTTAACCAATTCTGTCTTATTCAATTCTTCACTCAATTATTCCATAATTTCTTTTCTAAGTTTGTAACCCTTTAGCTCTCCCCTCCTCTAACTCTTAGCAGATCGACTGGTCCAAAGGCCGTAACTTCATGACACTACTGCTGGCCAGTCAGCAATGCCAATAATCTTCTTCCGTCCTTCGTGAGGTGCAACCTGCGCCTCCATCCCCTCCATACACATCCACCACAGTCAGCAAGTAGGTTTTTGGATGAGCCAGTGTCATTATCTGTCGACACCGAACGTTTCTATTCTTCACAGCTTTCTTTGTTCTACTGAGATTTGGACTTCCCCACCTCAATCAATCTCATCTTCAGAGGTAGTTCCTGTTCGACCTCTAACCTTCTCTCAGTGTTCAATTCCTCTTCAGGAGGTGTTTCGTCCTTTTCCTTCTCTCTTCATTCTTCTTTCTGCTTCGAGTCTGTACCTTGGACTTCTTCATTACTTGTTGATTCATCTTCTTCGGAATCCTCTTCAGTCTCCATTTCTCCCGGTTCAACTAGAGTTACCTTCCTTGGCTCACTCCTTTCTAGATTAACTATTTCAGCTTTCTTCAGATCATTGGCATGGGCCCTCCTTGCCCGTCCTGCCACTTGATCCCATATTACATACGATACTGGACCCGTCTGTTCTACTATCTGGTAGTATGGTTCCCATCTCTGGTCCAGCTTTCCTTCTCTCTGGTGAATTTTATAGTAGACAGGGTCTCCAACCTTCAATTCTACTGCCTTTCTTCCAGCATTCACTCACTCATTTCTTCTCTTCTGTGCCCTCTTTATTCTTCTTCTGACCTGTACAAATATTTTATGCTGTTGTTCCAATAACAGCTGATGATAATCTTCCCCCATATACTTTCTCCGGCACTTCAACAAGTTATCCACAGGCAGGACCACGTCTTAGCCAAATAACATAAAGTAGGGCGAAAATCTGGAGGTTTCGTTAATCGTAAACCACACAGCCACCAGTACCTGTGTCGAGTACAGATCCCAATTTTCTGTATTCTCTCTAGCCAGTTTAGCTAACACATCTCCCAAGGTTCTAAGAAACCTTTCCACTTTAGCATTTCCTTGGGGGTGATATGGAGATGTTTTTACGTGCTCTATATTCAAACCTGTCAGCACTTCTCTCATTATGATGTTTATATTCTCTGTGCCATTATCAGTGACAAGTTGCACAGGGGCACCATACCTAGGGAAGATTTCCCTTATTATCAAGTCGGCTAGAGTTTTAGCCTTCTTGTCTGGTACTGCAAATGCCTCAGGCCAATTTGTTAGCCAATCAATAAAACTCACTATATAGTTATTTCCTCATATGGTCCTGATACATCCTTACTCACTTTCTCGAAGGGGAAGCTCGGCACATCCGTCCCTTCCAATGGTGCCATTTCTTGCCTTTTACTCTGCGACTGGCACACTACACAACTCCGAACATAATTAGTGACCTCTCCGTACAATTTGGGCCAATAGTACCTCCTTCCTATTAGGTCATATGTTCTATCAATTCCCTTGTGCCCCAGCCTCTCGTGGCACTGTTCTAATATATCTGGCCTCAAACATTTGGGCACATACAACTTGGCTTTAACTTCCTCATCTCTACTTGAGAGATAATGCAGCCTTTCTTCTATTATTGCATACTTGGTGGTCTCTCCTGCCTCCACCTTTTCACTAAGAGCAGCTATCTTACTGTCTGCCTGCTCCTTCTCAATCCCTTCTGTCCAATAAGGATCAGTCATCATCTGTGTGTCCCCTTCCTCGTCTGATTCTAACATAGGGCGATCCTTTAACGTATTGGAGTTAATTACTCTGTAAGCTTTATCATCTACTCCCTGCTCTACTTTTACAGATCTTTCTTTCAGTTGTTTCAGTATTCTTGAGAGTAAATCGGCACAGGTATTTTCTTTCCCTGCCAAATACTCTATCTTACAGTGGTAGCCACTTAACTTTAGCGCCCACTGTTGAATCTTATTATTATTCGTCCATTCTGCCTGCAGTACCTACTGCAGGGGCCCGTGGTCTGTCTTTATAGTAAAGACGGCACCATTCAAGTAGTAGTGCAGTTTTTGGAGAGCATACATGATAGCATATGTCTCTCTTTCTATTACTGGCCATCTCTGTTGTGTCTCTGAGAGCTTATGGGAGAGAAAGTATATCGGTACTCCTTCTGGTATGCCTGGCACTGGTCCTTCTTTATCGGGACACGGCTGGGTGAGAACTGCTCCTACACACTGCTCACTTGCATCAGTGTATAGCACCATGGGCTTGCTGAAGTCTGGGTACGTCAGCAGCGGAAGGGCTGTCAGCTGCTCCTTTAAGGTATCAAATGCCCTTTGGCAGTCTTCTGTCTATTTGAACCTAGCGTATTTCTTCGTCAGTGCTACTAGGGGTATGGCAATTCTCGAGAATGCCGGTACGAATCGTATGTAGTACCCTATAGCCCCTATAAATCCTCTTGTCTCACTGACATGGGTTCTAGCATTTCCCTTATAACTTTCACCTTATCCATGTCGGGCTTAATACCTTCTCCGTTTATAACAAAGCCCAAATATCTAGTCTCATCCTTCAGGAACTGACATTTTGATAATTTTAATTTTAAACCGTGCTTTCTTAGTCTTTCCAACACTTGTTTTAGATGGGTTGTTCTGCTGTTTCTGAAAATACTAGTATATCGTCTAAATATGCCATAGCAAAACACTCGTATCCCCCTAACACTATTGACATAAGTTGCTGGAAGATTCCCGGGGCATTAACCAAACCGAATGGCATCACCCTGAACTGAAACAGTCCCAGGTGACACGCAAATGCGGCCTTTTCCTTGTCAGTCTTATCAAGGGCTACCTGCCAATACCTGGACCTCAAGTCCAATGTGGAGAAGTACTTCGCTTTCCCCAATAATGCCAATAGGTCATCAATTAGTGGCAATGGCACCGCCAAAGGCTTGGAGATGGAATTCAGTTTCCTAAAATCCACACAAAAACGGTGCCCGCCATCTTTCTTGTCTACTATCACGATTGGGAAGCTCCAAGGGGAAATTGATCTTTCTATCATCCTAGCTTCCAACATCTCTTTCACTGCCTCTTCTACTAGGGGCCACTTATGAACAGGTGTTCTATAGGGCTTCAATTTCACAGGGGGTTCCAGCATCGATCTTCAATTTTACTGTGTGGGTCTGGCCTTATCTGTTTTGGCCACCACATCTCGAGTGTTTCTTAGCAGACCTCCCACTCTGGCCCTAAATTGATCAGGTGCCAATATCTCTTCGTCTGCTATTCCTTCTGGTTGCTCTACGCATTTTCTTTTCTTCTCATCGAATTTCACTCGATTCAGAGTTCGCAGGGGTAGTGACTTTCCTCTCATCTCTTAACCTTTATTGTCTTGTGGGCCTGGCTCACCATCATAATGGGCACTAATTCAGCTGCCTCTACCACTACCTCACACAGAGCTACCTCATTCTCTTCCGGGCCCTTCTCCTCCACAGGGACCAATTGCAGGGTTTCTTTCCTCGTTCTCTTCCCTGTCACCAGTCTACCTTTACTTGACACCGCGGTTCTAGGGGTAGCCTTATATCTCCCTCCACCACTATTGTTATAACTTCTTCTGGTGGATCTCCCAATGGCGTTCTCTCGCCATTTACTACCAACACAGTAGGGTTAAACTCTATACGAGCCTTCTGGCTCTGAAGCCAATCTTCTCCCAAGATTGCTTCCATACACAGACTGGGTGTTATGTAGAAGTTTTGGATACTTCTCAATTTTCATATTCTCACAGGAAGCCTCACCATCTCTTTTATCTCCAGGGGGCCACCATCCGCCTGTGTGATCTCTATGTTCGCTTTTCGTATCCCTTCCTTCTGTTTCACCCACCTGTATTCTCTCTCCCTCAGCAATGAAACAGACGCTCCTGTGTCTATCAGAGCTTTCATTGCCATACCCCCTATTTTCGCTTTACAAGACAACTCCTTCTCTTGCGTTAGCGTAGAGAACACCTTAGCTTTCCTTTTGGGGTTGACTCCTAGTCGCTGCCACCAGCCTGTGTCCCGGTCGTTCGATGGTCGTCGCTACTCGGCGGAATCACTTTGTCAGGATACCAATATGTGACAGGGTCGAATTCTGGTCATCGATCTTAACGACTTCACCAGCTATACCAGTTCGATACCAGCTCTATCGTTCCCAGCTCACTTGCAATGTCTGGTTACTGGAGTAACTGCTTCAATCTCAAGTCTAACCTACCCACGTTGTGATTTTGATCTTAGGTAGACGAGATCAATCAGGCGTCGGGTCGTAGTGTAAGTTGTGTCTTTGTTACAAAATCTGTGATTGGTCAAATTTTAACCAATCAAACATGTTTGTGCTAAAACAACTTTCCCGCGTTTTCGCTGGGAGCCTACCAGCAGCTATATAAACAAGTGGTTTGTTTCCGCAACTTTTAGTAGAGTCCAGCTATTTACGCATGTCTACACAAATCCACGACTTTACTCACAACGCACACACAGACACAGATCTTTGTATCACATTACACATTTCTTCCTCTCTGTGACCAAGCCAAGTTCATGAACTAGCATTCTATTCATTACTCAAAACAACACACTTCTTACTTAACTGTATTCTATTCTAACACCAGACTCTATTCAACATAGAATCCTGAACATTCTTATTAAAGAGAAATTCTTTCGAACATTCAATCTTAATCAGAATACAGTTAAAGGGAAACAACTTTTTCGCCCTTAATTACTACACATCATTGCATGATTGTTTTGTATGTTATTGTTTCAATATATATTTTATTGTTGATGCACAATTGGAGTCTCATTTTTTCTTGAATTGTTAAATGTCTAATAGATAAATGCTCTTAGAACACGCAATTACATTTGATAACCTCAACGCATAAGAAAGCAGCATTTACATGTGAATATCAACGAAATGAAAGTTTAAAAATGTATTGCTTAATGTCCAAAATAAAGTTCATAAATTATAACTCTACCTTTCAAGTGGAAACTTTCTGATGATATATGAATAAAAGCTTTAGAATGCCAAATCCTGAAATGATTTACAGATGACCGAGGAAATTCTTTAGCGACGACTGAATCAACACCACTTGCTGGTGTTGACCTTAATTCACATAATCGTCTTAGTTACCACCCTTGAAGTTACTTCCCTTACACTGTGATAATTCTGAAACAAGTACATGTATTTTATAAAAGGTTCTGCTTGCTAAGAGAGGATTTTTCCCGTTGCCAAGATAAATAAATCTGATCAACCTGAAAATTGAAATTAAACGAAACATCGTTCTTCTCACAGAAGAGTTCAGTCATGGAGTGACCTACATTTAAAAGGTAAGTGAGGTTTTTTTGTGTTCTAAAGAAGTGCCATCTTGAAGCTAGCATTAAAATTCTGAATTCATTCTTATACTGGTAATGAAACTAATGGTGCATAGAAAATTATGCCCTATTCTAATTATGCTACTGTCTGCTTTACAATAGCTGATTCAACCTTTTAATAACATTTTACTTTTATTAAAAAAATGTTTTCATGATAATTTATAGATACAAAATAAGAAAATCATTTTCATTAATTCTTGAAATATTGTGAATCAATGTTTTCAACATATGTATAAAGAATTTTTCCAAAGTAATGAAAATTAAAATTTAACTCAAATTTTATTAAAATCTAAATAAAATATTAAAATATCATTTTTTAGAGTATTTGTTAGTAAAGAAGAGCAACGTTTTATTATTGTGCAATGATTTATTCAAATTATTATTCGCATTTTGGTTGTTATGAACACTTTTCAATAATGTTTTTAGATACCTATTCTTATTTCGCTGTTTATGCTAGAAGATATTTTGTGCTTGATGTTATTTTGTCTTATTTATTGCTGAACCAGAGTATATATAAATTACATTGTTATCCAAGGATTGAACTCACTGCCACAGGTAATTGTAGCACTGAATTAATGTATATTTATATCTCTTAGGTTATCATCTGTAACAAGATTTATACAACCAAGATGCAAACCATATTTTGAATACAACAATGTATAATAATGACAATTCCTAAATTCAAAAATCAGCTTGAAAAAATACTTTGAAAGTTGTTTTGCATTTCTCCAAATGCTGTTGGAGATGGCAATCAAGCAAGGAATATGAATAAAGCTTAAACATCTAGATTTTTAAAAAATGCAAGAATGCTACTCTAATGCATATATATAAATGTATTGAAAGTGCACTGATTACACCCACACACAAACATACACACACACACACTCATGCGTGTTTGTGCACTTTCAATGCATTTTCTTAGTGAATTCTTTTCTCTTCTAATCATACTCTGTTGAAATTGTGGTCAGTTGTGCTATGATGAGTTCACTGTAACATATCTGACTACAATTTCAACCTAAAAATTTTAGTTTGTTTAGAAAAAAGAATTCACTAAGAAAATAATGTGTAACTGACATTTAATAATTTGATTTAATAAAAGAATCATTTAAGCATTTTAAGTAAACGAACAGGAAAATATTAAAATAATTTCACATTTTTTATTAAAAACACTTTTTAACAAGCTAGTCACTTGATTCTAGAATTCAATATATGATAATATGATTAAATTATTACTACAAATCAAAATAAGTTAAAAAAAAGTATCTGGACAGTGGAAAGAAATTTTTATATTATGCTAAACACTACGAGTAAATTTTTGATCTTCATTTTTCAGTCCAGGTTCTTAGGGCCTGACAAATACAAGATAATCAGAAAAATGTGGGTAACCAAAAAAAATAGATGGATTTCTTGCATCCAGAAATTGTCACCATTTTCTTCTCTTCCTTATAACAGAAGATATTTAATATTATTTGTATATAAGCCCAGATGTATGCATAATAAACCACATACCGTATATACTGACTTTTATGTTTGCACTCCCTGTACTCTGAATAACCCACTCCAGAAAAAATTACCTATGCATAGTGCAACCAGTCACTAAAAATGCATGATTTTTAACCTCAACAAAGAAATTACTTGTGTATAGTGCAACCCTCTAATTTTTGCAAAAAATAATCATAAAAACTTGCACTATACTTGAGTATATACAGTATCTGATAACTAGCATCAGAATTTGTTATTTGAGAAAAACAATATCTGTACTGCAAGTCAGACTCACAGTTCATATCACATTTATTTAATGAATGTCTATTTTAAATATATACACTTACCATAGAAGAAAAGTTCAGCTTTTGCTATTTATCTTTTGGAAGCAGCAAATTTTTTTAAATTTTCACACATTTGGAAAAGGATTTTAATACTTTGTGTTTTGGTTGATCCCTGCATTTCTTAGTCAATTCTCAGAAGAAAAATAAACATCAATGTCATCAGCAGAGGCGATCTTTACTTCACTATTTGTTACTATCGCTTCTTATCTTTCACATTTCAACACATTGTAATTTTTAAATGATCGCATCAAGACTATAAATCAATAGAAAAGATTAAAGATTGACTTTCAGTAAAAAAATTACAAAACAATTATTATACAATGCTTGTGTATAAAATTTTTTAGATCACATTTTTTTAGGCTGGGAAAAAGGCAACATATATAAATAATATTTTGAAAATCCAAACTTTTGTGATAATCACCAAGATATTAGTAATTAGGGACAGAAACCATGATTACAGATGTTAGTTGCTTTTTATTCAATTTTAAAATTTCAGTAGTTATGTGTTTAGATATCACACATAAATGGAGATCTTCTGAGTTGAATACATTAAAAAATACATAACTAATTGAAACTCTTATTCAGCCTTGAGTCATTTTAATGACAAGAGCTTCAAACATATGCAGTCTTTTTATCCAGTTAATATGCTATAATATATGCATAGTGTCACTAAATATTTAATTTATATCACCATGACCTAGCTTCACGAATAAAAATTTGGAAGGTTTTTTTGCAACTTTGATAAGCTCTCAAGTGCTTTGTGATATCTATACAGTTGGAACATTCTTTTCCACAATGACTGCAAAAGTGGATTTGTCAGTATGTGTGCAACATAGTGTCACTCAATCAGTAAAGGCACTACAGCAATTACATGGCAGTTCGTAATCAACAAATAAATAAGTGAACCGTTATTGAAACTATTGTATAAGTTACTGTGACTCAAACAATATTGTCATTTGACTGTCAAAGACTGGCACCATGTTGTCTGATCAGACCAAAGCAGATCTACTGTAAAGGAGAAACTAATGATAGACAACTGACATTAGTTCACTCATCAAAAATGGTGATACCAATACTATTGGTAATAACTTCCTTAGTGATTACTGTAGACTAAACGAATGAAAAGTACTCAAAACTGTGTCTGTTACTGATACAGAAATTGTTCAATCAAACAATAGAGTAAAAATTTAGAGAAGAAGCAACAGTGTTGGTAGTGTGCAGGATAGATATTACTGCTAGTTTGGGGTTAGAATGTTTGTGTCCATTGATGATGTGACCACCTTCATTTTTGAAAACCAAAGAGAGCTGATAAACTACAAGAAAAGATCAAGTTCACTTGTTTGCGATTAGTGGCAGGAAAAGGGATTATCTTTATCTTCAGTTAGATTTGTGGACATGTCTGTATCTTTAGAGTGTGGTTTGGACCCAATCTTTAGATAAAGAAGGATTGGTCAGAAGTGTAATCAAAGATTGAAGCATCAATTGAAAGTTGATTTCAAAGGCTTTAAAGAGGAAAGCTGAGATGTGTTTAATGCCATCAGTGATGATAGAAAATAAAGATATTTCATTATTCCTGAAATAAAGATAAAAAAATGTCATCATCCTAAAAACAACCTTGCCACCAGTGATTGATAAGTTGGTGTTGTAGTTATCTCGATGTGATATAACTTGTTGAGTGTAATAGGGTGGGGTTGTTGAGGTAGTTATAATACCTTGTTGTTAAATGTATTTGTAGTGTAGGAGGAATCCTTTTCTCTTTTTTTATATTGAAAATGAAAGAATAAAAATGTACAACAATAACATAAACACTAACACTTGAGACATGTGTTGACATTAATGACATTAGTATTTTTCTTTTTCATGAATTACAGATATTGGATTAGTATGGTGTTTATTAAAAATGTTCTCAGTCTTACTGTCTCTTTTGTTTCTTTAAAAGTTTGTGTTTATTTGGTTTTGCTTCTTTCGAGAATTTCATTGATGAGGATAACGTTTGAGATCGTCAGTTTTTGATTTTTACAGAGGGATGAGGATACGTATGTGTTGGGCCTTTTTACTACTGCTACATGCTACTCTATTCTATTGACTTCCCTTGTGGTGGAAGGGTCATTTTTATAATCAGATTTTAGAATGATGAAATATCATTCTCATCCTTCATCACTGGTGGCAAGGTTGTTTTTAGGATAATGAAATTTTTTTATCTTTATTTCAGGGATGATGAAATATCCTTATTTTCTATCATCACTGATGGCAAGGTTATTTTTAGAATGATGAAATATCATCATTCTGGATCCTAACAGTTCCCATGGACAATCTACTATCATACAATTTTCCTTCCTTCCTTCCAATCTCCAAAACCACATATGCCTGTCACTCAACTGCTCTGGGTAAAAATAAGCAAGTTGTCTTATGTAGTTACACTGTGCTAGTTTGTTTTTGTTTTTTAAATCAAGGGAATTAGGTTTTATGAAAGTGTTTTTCTAACAAACCTCACAACATGATTGTAACTTTCTTTGGGTCTAGCTACAAAATATTTAGATGGCTTTTCTATAATTATTTTTGTTTCTTTACTACTTTTCCAATGTCTATCTTGACTCAGGAAAACTAGAAGCAAATTATTAATCTTCATGTTAACACTACTTTCAGCTGATGAGCAACTTTTACTCAATATTAGGTAGTCAATTCATAATTAATCTTATCACAAGTGCTGTTTCCTATATTTTTTTCATTCTTCTTCTTACTATATTAGATTTTAGAATATAGTTTTATGACTAACTCATAAACATATATCACACCACCAACCAACAGAGATGGATGAACCCATTAGTTCTTTTCTTGCGAGACGTAAATATGGACATCTTCACTAGCCATCTATTTTAATTCCTGTATTCTGTCAACCCATTCCTACAATGTATTGTATTGACCAATACACACAATTGCACACCAAGCTACCCTGACCATTTATGAACTGTTGTCCCAACAACCCAGTTTATATCAGTATTTAAATTTTCTTACATTAACTAAAACGTGTAACATTAAAACAATCATTCTCTCAATGGTAAGCACACTAACTAAAGATCCAAGAACATAAGTTCTTGTATCTTCTTGCCAGTTTTTCAACATGAAGTTACCAATTATAGTATATTGCTATGTCTGCATGCATAATTCTTGAAGAGAAGAAAGAAGAAAAATGGTGACAACTGGATGCAAAGAATGCACAAATTTAGCACGGAAGGCTTCAAAGAGGATCATACACTTAAAAATATTAAAGTAGGAATCTAAAATTTGTTTTATTGCCCCTTTTTATAATTTAAGAATTAAAATATAATTTTGATATGTTTTGTATATAATTAAAGCAAAAATAAGCTTAAAAACTACCCTTAATTTTCTCAATTTTTACACATTTGGCATGTATATTCATGTAACCTTAAGTGTTAATATTACTAATTTCTGTTAACAGTTATTCATAAATTTAACAGTTATTATTTATGATATAGCTACTAATTAAATTTAAACACTCCCATAAGATTTTTACAGGTGAAACACTAATAGATTTGGATAAACAACTGGAAACATTTTTCTTTTTAGGCAAAGTTTAACCTTCATGACCACAACGAATCTGTGTTAAAAGGTTGGTTTTTGCCATGGCACTGCTATTATTACCTTCACTCCCTCAGCAATGTTTAGTTTTAAAAAGTGATAATTAGAATTTTAGTGAAGCCTAAACATATAAAAGTGAATTTATGTTTTCTTATTCTTTGAGAATTTACAACAAAAATATTAAACACTATTTATTTATTAGATTGTTTATTTACAAGAATAATTTTATATTTACAACATTCAAAAATGTGAACCAATACAATACAATATTTATCATTTACAAATTTATAAAAAAATGAATATGAAAGCAATTTTTATTCATAAATTTATAAAAATTGACTAAACCATAAAAACGTGTGAACTCTAATGAAATCTTTATTATTTACCATTTTATAAAGTTTGAATTGATTGGCAATTCATTGATATTTTGCCAACCATTCCAAAGAACACAATCAGCCAGCTTCGCCAATTGCTTTAGACAAGGTGCTTAGTGTCCACTCTTAAGATTTCTTCATCAGTCAGTACTTGGCTAACAATAAACAATCTATTGGTAAATTTTCTAGGCATTTTTAGAAATATTATCAACATTAAATATTATTTAAAAAGAAATTTTCAAAATTATGTTTTTTAAAAAAGAGTAGGAAGTGGGAGGGGATAACATATAATTGCTGGAGTTTCAGTCTTTGGATTTATCTTGATTAGGAATCCGGGATCATGATTATATAAACAAATGGAAAATGAACACAAGTAACCTGGGATACAAAATAATTTGAGGAGAAAATGTATAATGTCCAGAAAAATCATGTTCATTTAAATTTTCTTCTACAGTTCATAGATAATTTTATGAATAAAAAAAAATCTTTTCATAGTTATTTATAAACTGTAAATAATAAATATTGCATTGTAGTTGAAAATTTTGTATGCTTTTATAAATTTTTGAGTAAAAAGATTTCTTTTCAAATTTCTTTATAAAATGGTGAATAATAAATATCTCATTGTACTTGGTTCACATATATTTATAATCTTATAAATAATCATTGCCAAAGAAGTCTCAGTAGTTTAAAGAAATAGCAGTGAAAACTGGGCATTTGAAACACTATTTTTTGCAGGCACAATGGTTAAATATTGCTTATTTTTAAAGAAATTTATAAATAAAAGACATGCTGTAAAGGAAGAAATAAAAATATTTTAAAGAGAAATTAAAACAAAACAAAAATAAAAGAGAAAATGACTTTATTCTTTCTCTCCAGTTAAATGTTTTCCTCTTTTTAAATATTTTGCATATGCAAATTGCTTTTCTGGATCTTTTGTTTTTCATTTGATATAATCACTTTTATAACAATTTATCCACAAATCTGGTTATTTGCAATGAAATGGTTATGCAAAGTTCCACAGGAAATGTCTGCTTTGCTCTGCAAGGTTCATTTAGCTGTCAGTCATAATGATGGATTGCTCTTTGCATATAGACACACTCACCTGATATAGTTTGCTACATTTATACAAACACACTCTAACCGTCTGGCCTATTATGACACTTTCCAAAATTTGATACACATAATGAACAAAACAAAATGGCCTATTCAAACACACTCCTAAATTTAAGCAAAAATATTTGCTTTTTCGTTCACACACATATTTACATTAAAGTTTAATGATTAAACGATAACATCAGTATACATTCACTCTTCTTGATCTTATACATGCCAATAAGAACAAAGATTATTTGTAATCCCTCTCAAATCAATTATATAATCTCTACTTAAAACATCAGATAAATACACAAGACATTTTTGATACACTTTTTGTTTCTTGAGACACAATGCTAAGAAGAGTACTAAACAATTCTTTTACACTTTTTATTTACTTCCATGTCTACAAAAACATTACCTATATATTCCTATAACTACACTTATTGACTTTCTTCCTGCATATTTTAATCTGTATGAACAACCTCTCTTGTTTTGGTTGATGTTGTTCATTCTTAGATCTACAGACCTTTTTTCTCTATCTTAATTATATTGGACTGTGATTTCATCATTTCTTTTTTCATTTTTTTTTATTTGGAATTGCAGCAAATAATTCAGTAACTATGGATAACATAATTTCTTTTTTGAAATTTTTTCAGTAAGGTGATAATTATGAATAATTTCACAGTTGTTGAAATGAATAGTCTCAAGGTTGTATATTTTATTACATATGCAACAAACTTAGTAAAAGATGCATTTTTAACATGAAGTTACCAATTATAGTAGATAAATCTTTGAAAGTTTTCCTCTTCCTAAGTAATTTTGTGTGATTTTTTATTTATGAATAAAATTATTTGAATTCATTTTGTATCAAGGAAAACTTTCAAATATTTCTAAAATGTCTCCTTTTCCTTACTAAAATATTGTTTCGGTATTTTCAATTGAAATCAGTAAAAGTGTTATTTTGTTAACATGGATTCAGTGTTTTAATAAATTTTATATTTTCACAATTTTTTCTAGAAAATATTATAAAATTTATTTATATTTCTTGTCACTATGCAGTGCACAATGAAACTGGACAGCAGTCCCCAGGTGCACCCCCCCACAAACACACAATAAAACAAAAACATGCACAGCATTGAATGAAGAGACGTAGTACATTTAAAATACATTGAAAAATTGTCAGTGGGCAGCAGCATTCATTTTTAAGCAGGGCCCAGGGATAAAAGCTGTCCCTCAAGTGCTCTGTCCTAGAATTAAAATGTTGCCCCGAGGGTAACAGTTCAAACAAGTGGTACACAAGATGCATGCTGTCTTTCATTATGTAATGGCTTTGTCCTTGTATTTTAACCCATTAATGCTCACCATAAAATTCTGTATGAATTATAAAATTAATATAAAATCTGGTATTATAGGTTCATAAAAATCTGGTATTAATTTTAGGTTTCTACTGTTAATGGCACTGCCCCATTTTTAGGACAGTGAGAAGTCATGGATTAAACATGTTTTCTGTTCTCAGCAATAATAATAATGTGGCCAATTTGTATACATCTTAGTATGCATACACATATCTTTGAAGTATTAGGTTGATACAAAAACTCCTAATGTCATCTTTCACATATGTTAGGGAAATCTTAGAAGTGTCTTTAATGTTTACTTAGCTCTTTATTGCTTCTATAATCAGTTAACTATAGTATATTGCTTGCACAAGCCTTAGGAAACATTTGGAAGTTAAGAAAATGAGCTCCACATGAACTTAGAGAAAGGACAGTGTTCAATGGCTTTCCTCTTCTTGCCTGATACAGAATAAAGTCATTTTTGACAAGAAAATCACTAGTGATAAAAAAAAAAGGATTTATTGCAAGAATCCAAAATATAGCAAAAGGTTAAGTCCAGGACATGCTTCAACATCATAACCTAAACAGAAAAAAAAGTTTCTCTTTGTTATTTGGTGAGATACAAAGGAAATTCTTTGTAACAAGCTACCGGTACCTGAACAAATTGGCTCACTTAAATGATGCCTTAAAATAAAAAGGTCCTTTTCCTTGTAATTTCCTAGCACAATAACACCATGTTTAACAAATGGGACATAGCAAATGGTTATGTAGTTAGGATGGGAAATTCTTCCATATATATATATTCTCCAGATTTGTCCCTTGATTCATACAAGATTTGAACAAAACCTTTTGCATGGTCATTGAAAAATCTATCAAATTCTTTTATGAAGTAATAAACAATTTAGCTAAACTGTCATAGAAAGCTGGGACAAATACATTGATGACTAAATAATGATGCTATGAATTTATATGAATAAACAATTTTGTTAAAAAAGGCTGAAAACTTTTTGCATCAAACCTAATAATACACACCTACATCAATACCAGGCTTCACATTCTCATCTATCATCTATACACTTATAATAAATTCTCATAAGTAATCTACTTCAAAGTCTTTCATATATATATAAGTAGCAAATTTTCATTAATGTATGAAAAATTAAAAAAAACTTTTTCTTTAGTTCTAGTTCAGAGCAAAGGAATGTTGTAAAGTTCTTGAGTTGACCCATATTTGAAAAAAAATATTTCCATGACCAAACAGCATAAGTGTGTTAAGCTCAATGACACTTATCAAAATTACTAGAATTTAACATATTTCTATAGCTGGTAGAATTTTTGTCAAAAAAAGTGCTCAATAAATAACTGGAACAACAATAATCTATAAATTGATTAGTAAATGTTCAAAGGACTTATCTCATTGACCAACTCCAGAGTTTCATATAACAATGCTCATCAGGATCAGAAGGTTCAATAAATTTAGACTTTGGAGTTGATCCTATGAGATAAGTCCTTAAGATAACATTTTTTAATTAATTTATAAACAAACACACACACATATATATTTAATATATTTGTATATGCAACCTATTATTATATACCCCCAAATCAACACATACACTAACCAAACAAACCAATTAATAGATTATCTTTTTACACTTACACACATTGCATATTTTTACACTTTCCTACAGCCATATTTAGAGATATCTGAATAGTTTTAAACTTTATATCAATACAGAACACCTGTATATTCCTACATAAACATTTTATGTACCGTGATTCTCACTGGGTGCTCCATCTATACTTGTGGACTTTTGCCAAACTATGCTTAGTAAATGTCATCACATCATCTCAGCAAAGAAAATTTGTTTTAAAACAGTTTCTCATTTTATACACTCTCATATTTGACATACAACTCAAAATATCTCTAATGACAATAGATTTGAAACTCTTTCATATAATCTTCTGCATTGCAATCTCTCAGGTATGTAAACATATATCGATAAGCAAACATAAATACAACAATATAACAACAATTTGAAGCATTTTTCAATGTTTTGATAAATGCAACTGTCAAAATTTGTTAAGTCTTTTTTCTCATTTCTTTATAGGCATTATTAAGATTTTTGGACCCTCTTTCTTTCTCTCACTATCTCTCCATCTCTTTTGTAATTATCTTCTCCACTTTCCCTGTCTAAAATTATCTCTCTTTTCAATTCTCCTCTCTCTAAACTACACACCAAAAATGGTTTTATATGTTTCCTAATTACATTTAACAAAGAAAAAACTATGCACACAACTTATGCTAACACTTCATTTTTTTTTTGTTTAATTTCTTATGGTTACACTATCATCAAAATCTTTAAAGTACATTAATAATTTTTTTATGTTGCCAGTAAAATATTTTTTAAATTCCACATTTGTTTAACTTATTAACATTTAACTGTAAAAAATACAGAAAGTAGTTACAATTGAAATTATTGTTAACATACTGGTATAATCATATTTTAATTTTTATATGCTAACAAAAAAATTAACTTGATCTAATTTACCGTCATCTTTTTGTAGTAGTAATAATAAGATTTTGTTTAATCAAGAATATATATTGTTATCAATAGGACAATATACTGTCCAATTCATTGTTGATGAAATTAAAGTTTTTAACCATTAATGCAATCAACTTGATTTATTTTTAAAAAGCGAATAAAAATATGTTTTTTAAAAAGTAAAAGAAAAAAGCATCATTTTTACTTAGTATATCTTACTCTTCAAAAATTTTACATTCATGAGAGAACTTTCCAATCTTCCATTACATACAATATTTCATTCTTAATGTTTCCTAATATCACCATTTCACCAGCAAATTCTTAGATCCATTTAAATACTTCTTTAAGAAGTATTGAAAAATTCAAAAATGAAGCCTACCACACATGAAATATACACTTACATACATTTTAATCTTTAATTTGTATCTGCCAACATTTCTGGAAGACAAAACACTCTCTTCACTTATTATTTTCCTTCAAAAGATTTAACTTAGAACTTTTTCACCAAATTACTTTAAATGTATCACTTTTTATTTGTGATTTTTATAATTTTCTTTCATCTCATAAACTCAGTGTGACATCTGTTTTGCAAAATTCCTTTTTTAATCAATATTAGCATTTTAGTTACTAAAATGAAAATATTTGTCAACAAAAAAAAGGAAAATTCAATCATTAGTAGCAAGAAAATTAAATATTTTTAGATGGAACATCCATGAAGCATTACACTTACTAAACTCTTTTCAAGGTTTTCTTGCTACTCTTGAATCAGTGTCTTCCCAACAGTAGGGAAATGTAACTAGCTGTTATCATTAGACTAAGAATAATATTTTTTTTCTAAATAAATAACCCATTGTTTAAATTTGAATTCTAACATTGTACAATCTATTTGTTTTTTTAATTTGCCAGTTATCTTTTCTGCAGACAAAATTAGTAACAAATCTAGCCTATCAGGACTGAAAGCAAATAATAATTAGCTGATACCTGATGTCAGGGAATCCATCCTTTAGACAGCTCCTCTCTATTGTAATAAAAGGGGTAGAGTTTGAGATATACCCTGATGTTTGCAGCAATAGTTGGAAGAAACAGGCAATGTTTGGATAATCCACCATGTGCAAGTGAGTCATGTGTGGTACTCCAAAATAAAATGACCCTATGTTACATTTTTCCTCATGACAGGATAAATATATACGAACAATAATACAAATTTTAGTTATAGCTAAAGTATTTAAATAGACCTCCATTTTGTACTGGTAAAAATGGTAATTTAGAGAAATAGTGGCAGTATTTTTGTTAAAAATATAAAACTCTTTTCAGTTCAAATTTTTGTTACATTTGAAAACCAAAAGCATTCAATTTTAATATTAACTTAATTGTTGGGTTATTATTTTTTGTGATATGTACTTAGCATCAAAGTAATTGCATTTAGTATGCTGATTGGTGAGAGAAAAGCATCTGATCTGAAAAAAATGTTTTGTACGGAATTGGGTTTGCTTTATCATTTTTGTATTTTTAATACTTTATTTTCACTTATTTTAACTTCATCTGAATTGTTTGCTTTAACCATTATTTCAGAATACAATTTTGATTTGCCCTTTTAATTATTTACTAAAACCTTTGTCATGTTACAAAATGTTTAAAGAAAATTTATTCAAATTAATTTATCCAGTCTGCAGGGTTCCTTTTGTTTTGAAGATATTTGTAAGATGAAAAATAAATGGATTCAAAGAACCACTTCACAAGAGAAAGTGCTTTATGCAGTGTAATTCATTTTAATAGAAGTAAATTAAAAATGTGGATGTGGGGGTAGCATAACAGCTATCAGTGTGGAAAGTGAAATCTGTGAACATAGACTGTTGTGTTTATTTTTGCACTAATGCCCTTGGGAAAGGCATGAATCCATCTCTTCTCCACCCACTCTATCCCAGCTATAAGTTAAATAGTAGGGCAGATATAGCTGCATATTTGATGAATAACATTTTCTTTCATTATGTTTTTTAAGTTTGCTTCTTTATTACTGAATTTAATATTTTTGTTAGGAGAAAGCCATTGTTTTATTCTGAGTAGTGGGAATTAAAATTTGTGTTCTAAGTTTAAAATATTGCAAGAAAATGATGATAATAATAATAATAACAGAGACTATGAGGATAATATATGTAAGAGTAAATGAGGGTAATACAGAAAAAGGTATAATAAAAATAATAGTAAGACTAATGAAAACTGCAATGAACTATAGTAGAAATGATGATCATAATGAAGATATTGATGTACATGATAAGCAGGAGGATGTCTGTAACAAAAATAACAAAAATATAATGCTTAAAATAGTAATGATTAATCATAAATGAAATAGTATTAACTACATATAAGGTATTAATTACCAAACCTTAATTACTGGGATGATAAAAATCATAGGAATAATTTGGTAGCTGACAAAGGGAGAGAAGAAAAATGAAGTAACAAAACAGCTGAGGCTATTAACAACAATAACTCCAGCAAGAAAGAAGCTGCACTTTTCAAGAAATAGTCTAATGTCCCTGAAACACCACTAACAGAAATGAGGTAACTACAATCTGCAGCAAATGAGTAAAACAGTAGACATGTTCAGCAACGACTGCAAAGATCCTGGAAGGACAAAGTAATGTATGAGAAGTACCCAAAAAGGATGAAAGAGGCTGTTGTTGTACACCGGTCAAAGCAGACATGGAGGGCCTGATAAGTATTGTATAAAACCAGAGGTTGGCAAACAAATTCTATCACCATTGCACCATCATAGTGACAATGTTGAAAGTACAAGAAAAATGCTGGCTACATTATCTCAGGCTGCCCAGAACTGACAATGATTGACTACATTCTCAGGCACAACAAGGTAGCATTGTAATATCTGAAAGTATTACAAAATCAAAACAACTGAGTATAAACATCAATCAAGCACAGGGACTGAAAAACAATGTCACCATCCTCTGGGACATGCCAATTTACACTGATGGACAAATTAATGATCTAACACCGTCATCAAGGACAGGAAAGAAAAAGGGTGCAATACCAACCAAAAGAAACATCTTCTAAAGAGTTACTTTGAAGCTAACAAAGTAAAAAGGCAAAAACATATAGGTTAAAATCAACAGAATGTATGGTAAGTGATCATAGGACCTCTAACACATGTGAAGGGAATGGAAACATTCAACAGCCATATCATATGCACATATGCTGTCCAGATTACCCTACTTCAAACAGCAGATATAATTTGTCAGTCCAGTGACATCTCTCCCATAGAACAACAGGGCTATATTTTGGATCCGACACTACAGGATATAAAATAGGAAGCACAAAGAAAACAATACTACTACTAATAATAATAATCATATCACTATCATCATCATTGTAGTCATCAATTAATTACATTAATGACAGTATTGTAATGCAACTCACTGCAATTTTTTGTCCAAATAATAATAATTTTATTTTAATAACAGTGATAATGATATTAGTAATTAGAATAATTAATATTTGTAACCCTATCTGCATAGTCTCCAACAAGATTATAAAATCTTTCTTGAATTTTTTTTTTAGAATGTCAATGTACCTTTAAATTATCTACATTAATGTAATGTCCAATTTAAAAGCAGTAATGAATATTATTACTAATTAAAATACCTATTATTTTCATATTAAATACCCACAGTAAATATTTCAAAAATTTCTTCACTTTAATAAAATTTTAATGTGATTTTCCCCCAGGTTTGAACTAAACAAAACAGAATTAATAGCATTAAGAAGGCTTTTAGAAAAGAATTACTCAAGTGAAATATATTTTTCAACATGATAGATTAATTAGTTTACAACAATGTCAGGTAGACTATCATTCCTTAACAGTTTTAATAATACAAAAAAACATTTTAAGAAAAAAGAAATGTTTATTTTTCTGTTCTAAAGACAATACTTTGTAGCCTTATTATTAATCATTTATTTTGCAGTTTTATCTCTATAATACAAAATCCTGTGTGACTTTGAAAATCAAATGAATCCTGGTCAGAAGAAATCTAATTATTGGGAAAAAAATGAAGAAACAAAAACATGTCTAATAGAAAATTTCACTGTTCCAGTAGATCTCATTGTAAAATTAAAAGAAATCAAAAAACTGGATAAGTATTTGGACTTGGCAATAGAACTGAGGAAATTGTAGGAGATAAAGGTAACAGTTGTGCTAGTCATTCTAGGAGCACAGGGTACAATCTTGAAAAGCTTGGAAGAACTTGAAATACAAGGAAGAATCAAGATACCGAAACAATAGCCAATTGAAAATACTAAGATGCATGCTGTCATTTAATCTCCAGTGTAACTTCTATGTACCATGTCCCTTCAGAATGTGGTCGATCATGGCTCGCTACAACTTCTTATACTTCACAGCTCTTAGCAGCATTACTGGTTTGAAAAATCAGTAATTCAAATAAAAGAAAAATAACAATAAGAGCTATAATATAAAGATAGATGTTAAAGAAAATAATAACAACAAAGTGAAAAAGTATGTAATTGTTGTTATTATTAGACAATTACTAAAGTCATAGCCTCTATCTTAGCTTTTTATTTTTATTTTTATGATTTCTAATTCTGAATTTAAGACATTAGTCATGCTTGTCTTCTCATTCATAACCCAATTCAGTATAATGTATTGAAAGTAATTTTGAATAATAATAATAATAATAAAGATAATATTGATAATGGAGATAGTAATGTAAGAAAATCTGTAATATTGATGACAATACTGATGACCATTAAGATAATAACATAGTTGTTGTACGTGTCTGTTGATTTTTTTTTTCTTAATTCAACTACAGTCACATAATTTTACACTTCATTGCCTTTTAGCACTGCAAATACACACTGATTTATTGTTCTTTTATTTTTTTAAAAATTTTCATAGTCATAATAAAAATGATTAAAATCATTGTAATTTTTATAAACAATATTCAATGCAATAAACAAGTTGTTAAAAATAGGCAACTAATTCACAACACACACATAAAAGTCCATTTGCCATTTTTAATTTTAAAGGCTTTCTAAAGTTTTGACATGTAAAATATTAAGCTTTCCTTTGCTTCTTTTTCTTTCTTTTTTGTTGTTTTTTTTTAACTTTTTAAAATCATTTTTGACATGAAAATAAAATAAAAAAAGCCTTCATCATTTTTCTTGTCAAGATGATAAAACTAGAAATAAACCACACTAGATAAATAACAGAAAAAATGATGTTTTAAAAAATTCTGTTTATCTGGTCTTTTTTTATTTTCTTTCTTTTAAGGAATCTTTTTGCTTTTTAACAGATGTGATTTGTATTTTTTAAATTATACTTTACACAGAACATGAGGAATATATACAAACAACCAAATATCAAAATAATTTTTCTCATATTTTAAATTTAATAATGAAATAAAATGAATAAGATATCACCTTAAAATAAATTGAACATAAAAAAAATTGGGTTTACTTGTTGATTATGAAAACAATATGTATAATTATACCTGGTGTCAAACAAATATTGTTTTCGAATTTGAATGAGGCATAAAAAGGTTGAAAAATAACAAAACTTAAAATTCAAAATGGAGTTATGTAAAAAGCAAACAGTAATTTTGAGTATCACAAACTGCTTTTCCTATTGATAAACTGCATTGCAACAGAAATGATTATGAATTTATTGTTTAATGTTTTTGCTATGCAAAAGTGTTAATAGATATGCATATGCAAGAATTGAGTTTTTTTATATGTAATTGTGTGTGTGTATGTATATGTATGAATATGTAGCAGTCCCAAAAAGTATATCCTTATAAAATAAATTTATTTCATTCTGTATAGGAAGCATATTTTCAAAGCAAACTTGATTTTTTTTTTTGCAGGGAATTTGAATAAATTTGAACATACAATATAACATATATATAAAATAGTTCTTATGAATTTATAATTATGAGTGTGTAGATATTTTATTTAAAATCCTGGCTTCATATAGAAAAGAACTCTCTTCTGATTTTAAGGACTATATTATTTATAACTACTAGTTAAGCAAAAATACTATTGCCAAAATTGGAAGAAGTGAAAAAGTTAGAGGTATACAGAAACAACCAGGTTAAGTATACAAGCTAAACCCATGGTCTACTTGTTATATTAGAAGATTTAAGGATGAAAACACAAGAAAATCATGTGTGGATGTTTCTAGTGAAGTAAAATAAAAAATATATATACATGTGTGCTGCGAATATTTCAATTACAATCAAATATTTCCTGAACAAGTGAGGCTTAAATAACTGACAACCACATAGGAAACTGCTACTGAATTTGAGATACAAACAGGCTGGTTTAAAGTTTGCACATAAGAATGAAGGTAAAAATTAAGCTTTGGGCCAATATATACTGCGGTCAGATGAAACAAAAATCCACCTGTCTATGTTTAATGGTATCCAACAAGTTTGGCAGCATCATAGTGTGGTGTACAAGTGTTTAGTCTCAACAGTTAAGCATAGTACTGAAAGCATCATGGACGTAGATTGTCTGAACTCTAATGGCATTGTTGAGCTATTTGGGAAGAAGGCCAACATTCCAGTAGAATAATAATCCAAAAGATTCTGCTCAGAAGACAACAGAGTTTGCCTCGTATGTCACCAGATTTAAATCCCATAGAGCACTTGTTGAATGCACTTAAATGGAAAGTAGCAGAATGGCAACAATTTACAAAATAAAATTGAAAGACTCAGAGCAAAAAACATTCTCTGCAAATATAGGGAGGTCAATATCATGAAGAAGTAAAAAATAAAATAAAATAAAGACAGCCACATGAAATAATGGATTTTAAATAACTTCTTTTACAAAGGATTACTTATTTTTAAACTGACATATTCATATTTTTGGTAGCAGAGTTTCAAAGCTAAAGAATTTGGGAGTAAATAAATCGAAATAATGTCCATTTTAATTCTATAATGTTCCACTAGAAATAATAAAATCAAATAATAAAAAAATTTAACATTTTATAAAAATTTGATAGGTGTGTACATATATAAGTAAAGAGAGAGAGTGTGTATGTGTGTGTATTTTATATGAGAGATAAATTTTAAAAAGTTTGCACATATATAGTTGAGTATATATTAGAGCATTTATGTTTGAAAGATAATAGAGAAAGAAAAATGTAATGTATTGTGTGTGTGTGTGTGTGTGTGTGTGTATATATATATATATATATATATATATATATATATTTGAAAATATTTTTGAAGGTACAAAATTTAATTACAGAAATAAAAGTGTGTAGCTTAATATTACAAGACATGTTAAAAGCGAAGCAACCGGTTTCGCTCCAGCTCTTCAGGCCTCTACGGGAGATTTAAATTAAAATAACAGAAAATGTATAATGAGAAGAAGAAAGGGAAAAAATATGAAATAAAATAAAATTGAACACAAGGAGCTAGAGAGAAATAACAGCGAGCCCCAACAAACATTCACGCTGTTTACACAGGGAAGGTTTGAGGGACCCGATATAAAGTGCACCTCCAGCAGCTAGAGATGAAATAACAAGTGCAGCCGGGAGAGAACAGCGAACCAATCAGCACTAAAATTAGCAGCACACCCTCTGTTATTTAAGAGGTGCTCACATATGGTGGAACCATAGGTATTTGGGACACGTCCAGTCAAAGATAAGGTGTGATTCCTGATCTTGGTGGGAATATGCTGTTTAATTCTCATGTCCAGGCATTGTATATATATATATATATATGCAAAGATGAAAGGTGCTGAGGTGTCACTCCTGTCTGGAGTAGAGGCTCCAAATCTCGCCACTGTAGAACAGTGTGCTGATGACACATGCCCTATAGACTGCAATTTTGGTGTTCGTCTGTCCTCCCAGATTCTCAAGATTAGGTGAACATGGTGGCTGCTCATGAATCCATCAGTGTCTATGGAGAGGGTGTCTGAAATGGTAGAACTGACATATGTGAATTCCTGAACCACCTCCAGGTCGTAATTGTTGTTGATATTGATGGCTGGAGGTTGTTCAACGCTTGATCCATCAAGCCGGTCTTCTTCCGACTGATGGTGGAAGCTTTTGAGAAATTGTCCATTAGTCGCTTCAGTTGCTCTTTAGTGTGCTGCATCACCTGCAAACAGCATGTCTCATTGACTTCAGATTTAGTCTTCAGCCAAGACAAAATGAACAGCCTTCTGTGTGTTCTTGTGTGCAGGTAAATGTCATCACTTTTAGTTGAAGCCCCAAAGGCCCGTTTCAGCATGACCATGAAGAAGATACCGAATAAGGTAGGTGCAATCACACAACACTGCCTTACACCACTACAGATAGCAAAAGCTGCTGAATAAAAGTTTCCAAATTGAACAACGCCCTTCATATCCACATGAAATGACTGGGCAATCTTGAGGAGTCTCGGAGGACAACCGATCATGTCAAGTATTTTGAACAAGCTGTCCCTGCTCACAAGATTGAATACTTTTGTGAGGTCAATGAAGATAATATACAGTGGTTGTCTCTGTTCTCCTGTAGTTGCCGGAGGGAGAAGATCATGTTAAACATGGAAAGCTTCAACCTGAAACCACACTGGGATTCACAATATACCCTTTCAGTGAGCTTCTGTAATCTGCTGAGAGCCACACAGGCAAAAACCTTCCTGATTATGTTCAGCAGGGTGATTCTTCTATAACTGCTGCAATCACTTCAAGTCTTCTTTATTCTTACAGAGGGTGACTCTGTTGAAGTCTCTCATATACTGCATGTGGTTAAGCAGAATTCCCTTTGCACACTTGATGGCCCTCTGGTGGAATGCCATCCAATCTTGGGGCCTTCCCCATGGGTAACTTGTCAATGGCTCTGCTCAACTTCCCAGCAGTCAGCAATGCACCCAGTCCCTCCATGACTGATAGACAAGCTACTGGGACTAGCACATCATTCAAGATACTGCTTTCTCTGGATTACAGTTCTGAGTAGTCATCAATGCCATAGTTCTCACCTGTGCCCAGTTACCCAGCCTCTATGCACTTCTAAAACTGAAGCTCCACTGGCTTGGACATGTATGCCAAATAGGAATATTCTGAAGGTTCTTCTGTATGGGAATATGGGAAACTGGCCACTGGCATGAGGGTGATTTCATCTTCACTTCAAGAATGTCTACAATATGGACACGAGGGCAATGGACCTGGATATTGATAGGTGGGAAAACATCACCAATGATCACTAATGCTGGAGACACAATTTACACCAAGGGTTGAAGCAAGAAGAGGAGAAACAGAGGCTTTCCACCAAGGAGAAGTGTGTTTGATGGAAAGAAAACAACATGACAACATCAGAGGGAAGAGGTATTTTCACATGCATTCGCTGCAATCAAGACTGTCATGCCCATATGGGCCTGTACAACCATAACAGACACTCTACTGTCATCGCAAATCCACGGTCTCTCAAAACTGATGGATGCCCCCCCTCACACACACACACACACATATATATATATATATATATATATATATATATATACACATATATATATATATATAAAAGAAAAGGCTAAAATTCCAACCAACCTTGCAACCCAGGTTTCAACTGTAAGGTCGCCTCAGGCAAGTGGAAGTATCTATTATATATATATATATGCACACACACACACATATATATGATAGATATATAAGAAGAGTGCCTGTCTGCATAAGCAAATAAGTTGTTTAGTAAATGTTCTTTATATTTCAATGTGTATGGTGATGTTAAAATTTGAAAGAGAATATGCATGTATTGCATGTGTATGCACTTGTGAATTATAGGCATTACTATATTAATTAGTATAGATAAAGATATTAATGCAAATATAGTTCTGGACTTGTCAACTTCAAAATGATTTTACACATTTTTATTAGTGAATAGGAACATCAGTACATGCACACACATATTCAGCTGAATACCTGTCTATGCATATAAAACTATGTACATATGTGTATATCATGTATGAATATGTTCTTATGTGAATTATATATATATATATATATATATATATATATATATATATATATATATATATAGTAGAATATATAAAATAAAAATTTGCACTACTTTGGTTACTTTTTTTTTGGCTGACAGTGGAAAACCAACTAGAAACGCACTTCTGAGATTTACTGAGTTTGATTATCATTAAGCATACAAATATATTTTTAAATTAATTTTTTTCATTGGAACTTATAGAAAATAAAATAATTTTAACTGATTCTGAATAGCAAGTTTCCATTCAAGATAACATAAAAACAGAAAATTTCAAAACAAGTGTTTTTCAAAAATTATAAGAAACAAAACTCTGAGATATTTTGAGATAATTGTTCAATCTACACATTTATTCTTAACTTTTTGTCTACTACAATGTATTCAATTAAAATATCAACAATAATGTTAACTCTAATTCTAAAAATATTCATTTACTGTTCTAAGTATATCAGATCACTTATGTAATATCAATCTGTTTTTAATTATATGATATTTAATATATCTAAGCAATATTTCATCTGAAATATATTACTTGGCATCTGGACTGACAAGATTTTTTTCTACTGAGACAATCAAGCAAAAATCAAATATTTAACTTCTTAAAAAATCACACTTCAACCACATTTTATTAAAGATAACCACCTCTATGCAATTAGATATAACTATTAATGAAAATTTGAATGGCTAATTTTAACCTTTATGTCCTCCAAAAACAGTATTTCAAAAGAATGTTTTTTTCTGTTGACAGCACTATTACTGTTGACTACTGAGTCTCCCTCTGCAATGTTTATTTATAAGATTAAAAAATATGTGAACTTGTGGTATATTTACTCACACCATAGGAGTAGTGGTAGTAGAATTTTAGGCTTGTTTTACAAAGATAAAAACAAGAAAAATAAATGTGCACAATACAGAGACGGCATAAATAATTGTATGGTAATTTCATATAATTGTATTTGTGTGTGTGTTTTACATTACAATTGTGATAATGTTCCTGTTATAAAAAGGAGTAAGTTACTCCGTAATATCACAAATCCTATCACGGAGGGAAGTGACATACGTCTTGTCATCCTGACAGTACTTGAGTGAAGAAATTGAATTTCACATCTTTTAGCGGGATGTCCGTAGTTCCGTCAGGAAAAGTCTCTGTTGCATGCTGGGAGTAATTTTATTACTTTTATTTAATTTATTTTAAACAAGGTTTAAATATTATTGTTTTATTTTATTTATTAAAGAAATCTTAACTCAAGAGTGGACACTAAGCAATTGGTGAATTGTGTTCTTTGAAATGATTGGAAAAACATCAGTGAATTGCAAACCAATTCAAACTTTATAAAATGGTAAATAATAAGGACTTCATTATAGTCAGTTCACATAACTTCATGATTTTTAGTAAATTTTTATAAATAAAATTTTTTTTATATTTCTTTCTTTATACATTGGTAAATGATAAACATTGCATTGTATTAGTTGACTCACATTTTTAGAATGTTGTAAATATAAAATTATTCTTGCAAATAAATAATCTAATAAATAAAATGTGTTTAATATTTTTGTTTTCTCAAAGAACAAAGAAAATGTATAAATTCACTTTCATATTTAGGTTTTATTAAAATTCTAGTTATCGCTTTTCAAAACAGTAAACATTGCCAAGGGAGTGAAGGTAGTATAAAATAATAGTGGTGTCGAGGAAAACATTGTTATTTTGACACACCATTTTTTTGTGGTCATGAAGGTCATATGAATATTGGGCCTTTAAAGGTAAAATTAATTAAATAACATCAAGAACAATTGTAACTTTAAAAATGTTTAACTTGAAATAGTTGAAAAGTGAGTTCATTCTATGAACATATTTTAAGGTAATTTTTGTACATGTTACTTTCATATTTATCCACTTTAGTTTAATGAATCTATATGAAACATTATGTAGGATATGTTAGATTCTACAAGCATATAAATGTACCAATGGTTGGTCTCAAATAGTGCATTCAATTGAACCCTACTATATTGCAGACAGTACTTGAGTTATTACAAGGTTTTAAAATGTAAATACCAAGATAGATAAAACATGTTAAGATCTTCAGACATTAAATATATGAGAGGTGCCTGTATATTTAAATTATTTTTAAATTTCACTGCTGCATTATTACAAAGACATTAATGTGTGATAAGTTTAAAAGTCATCATCCCATTTTATTTTTCATTTTCGCAAGAAGGATATCAGGTATCTAAAGCATGAGGAATTGGAGTGATAAAAGAGAATATAAGAAACTTGCTCAAGACAATGGATCTCCTTAAAGTGTATATGAAATAAGAATATAGAGTTGATTTACAATAAGTTCTGGAATAACTTTTTTTAAATACCAAGTATAAAATAGGTTTTACAAATTTTGATCAGGTTTTTTAGGAAATGGTTACAATGAAAAAAATATTTTTAAAGAAAATTACAATTTAGAATTTTTCAGCAATGATTTCCTGTACATATACAAAAAAAGCAAAAAATATTTTTAAATGTTTAATCTGGAAATTTATCAAATCCAAATTACTAAAAAAATTAACATGGTTACTTTTCTAAGTAAATTTTATATTTTTTCATTTTTCCACCTTTTTCTGAAAACACAACATAAAGTCTTGAATTAAAAATACAACTGAAACAACTGAAAATACCTTTTAGGTATTTTCAGTTGTAATAAAACATTACAGTACAAACTATATAATGAGCAAAAAGAGTTTGTTTGTTTCAGTTCATTTTGTAGGGTAAATAATTTTCCTTTTAAATTAACTCTTTTGCATTTCTATATTTTGTCTTAATTCATTTGGTTTCCAATCACCAACCCGACATTCTAGAAATTAATTTCATGTGAATAGTAAAAAGTACTTGTGGCAAGTAAAGATTTCTTGCTCCTGCATTTGCTATGGTACAAGTTATTTCTTTGAGTCTAATTAACCAACAAAACCTCTTATTAAATATATGGCCAAATTATCATATAAATTTTGCATGAAGGTCAGAAAACAAATGAAATAATAAACCAAAAAACAGAAGCTATGAACAACTATTACATATACTATAAATGAAGCCCAAATTTTGCTAAAATTCTTGAAATCATATCAGAATTATTTTGTAAAAAAATACTCTGATAAGCAATGGTAAGTAAAAATGATACACTGAGAATTAATTAATGCTTAAATCTTGCAAGAATTGCAAATTTTACAAATCTAACATTAGATGAAAGTGAAGGACATTTGTCATGTTTTTAATCTCATTTTCTTCTCCAAAAGAAATATTTTTATTTCCAACAATACTAGTTAAATATGTTACAAAATGTTAATGATAAACCAACAAGTAATTTCAATAAATAGAATTCCTAAAAGTATTTATGATGTTTCGCTTTGCACGTTTGAAGGACTTTGAATGTAGACAATAGATTTATTTTTAACTATCATACAAACTTTATGAGGTGTATAAGATTAATTATAATAAAGTTAAATTTATGACTAGTGAAACTCAATCTGTCTCAAGTTATGTATTTCAGAATGAATAACATAAGTAGTCAGCTCCTTTAGGTTTTAATAATAAGAGAATAATCTTTGCATTTGTGTTTGTTCCTAGCTTTACATCTGATAAGACTAGCATTCAAACATTTTAATAAATAACAGACTATATTCCATAATGACAGATTTCTAGAATAGTTGCTTAAACAGCAATCTTAATTTATAATTTATAATATAAGAGATTATGATTTAATTATCTACCAAAGTAGAGTAATCAGTGTTAGATATTTACATCAATTTATACATTTGTATGTATAAAAATAGATTCACAATCTCTTATCAACTGTTAAATAGTCAATAATCATGAGAATAAATTTTTAACTCATCATAGTTTGAGATCTTTTTTAAGGCAACAGTAATTGTCATTGCCTGAAATTAATTAAACTCATGGTGACTACTACTATGCCAACTGAAACTGTAACTGATTGTTATGAGTAACCCTATGTCACCATTAAACTACAGTGTAATAATGTTAACATAATGATATTATTGTTGCAAGACTAAATCATTTTATGTAATTAATATGACAATCAAACAAAATAAACTCAAATATCTAAGTGTATTTAGAAACTATGTCATATAAGATCAAATAGTTTGCTTTTAAATTTTGCTATATTTTTGTTATATTACATGAACATAGTACAGCTAATATATGATTTTTAATTAAGAGTCTTTTTATATGACATTGAATAAAATGACTTTTAAAATGTTCAATAGCAACATCCTGTTTTGCTACTCTGTTCTGTCTTGAGACAGACACTAGCTTTTATGTTCTATTTCTTATTATTATGTATACTGAAAGATATAAAGCTAAAAACCTTGCTGCACTATCTACATTTGCATAAGAAATAAAAACCAAAACAGAAACAATTAAACATTATAAATTACTAATTCACTTTGTCTTCAGCATAAAATTAATTCTAGTTTCTTGTAATTGATCACTTTTCTTATTTATTTTCTCTGTTCACAGTAAGATCATTTTTTCTTTTTGTATATTTGCTGTTTCATTTATTGTTTTGCAATTAACGTCTGGTAACATTTTACATGAAGTATTAAAAACACCAGTGCTTTTAAAAGTAGTGCTTTTCAGAACTCTATTAATCTCTAAGAGATTTTTAAAAGTTGTTTTATCACATAGATACTTTTTTATAACTTTCAAATAACTTAAACATTTTATGTATATATTTAAAGTAAAGTAAATATATAAATACGCTTACTATTCTGGGCAAAAGAGAGTAAGATTGAAAGACATGCCCAAGATTAACACAGCCAATTGAGTCATATGAACAGTAAATGAGCTAAAGGAGGGCATATTAAAAGTTATTTAAAACAACAAATAATTTCTACGTGTCATTTATAAATAATTATATATATATATTATATATATATATATATATGCACACACATCATTATCATAATCTCACAAATGACAAACACTGATTTTAATCTTGAATAAATAACACTTTTCATATGAAGGAAATAATTTGTATAAGAATAAATAGAAAAAGAAATGCCAATTTAAATTAAATGTACACGAATTTTTAAAAAATGGGAATAATTTTAAATAATTTGTTTTCATTAAATTTTAAATAAAAATTTAAAAAATCAAAAATTTAAAAAATTAAACTAAATTAAAAGATTATTCATTTAAATATAAATATGAAATTTAAGAAAATATGCAAATAAAAATATTTAAAAAGAAAAAATATAAAAAGAAAAATCAAAACTTGTCTTTTTTAATTTTTCTTTGCTTTGTTTTTTTATCATCTGGACTTATTTTTTCATGTGTTGAACTCAAAGAAAAACATATGAAACCTCAATTTACCTTGAACCAGGAAACAAAGAAAAAAAAATTTCCTCCAGATAAATTCATCAAATCATTTCTTCCACTAAAATCCAAGAAGATGCTGTTTCTAGTTAGAGTTCAGGAATTCTTTGTACAATTTTAAAAAAAATTCCACTTTAATAGATTCTTGTCCGTGTTGGGAAGGCGGTGGGGGATATGTTTTGAACCAATGTAGATCTCAGGAAGATCTCCCAAGAACAGTGAACACAATAATAACAGCATTGATGGTTGTTAAGCACTGACCATTTCATAAAAGCAAAAATGGCAGTGCCATTTCTGTCACCAGTTTATGCTTGTTTATTTAGATTCGAATTCCTTTGTGTAAATTCATCTAGATATAATTGTAATAAAAAGAAGAAGCGAAATGATAACACCATTCAACAACATCAAGATGGGGGAGATTTAGTTATATAACACACACACACACATGCACACACAATTCATTGTCTTAGATTCATTATTTGGTTTTTTGGACAAATGATCATAAAAAAAATATACAAAGATATCATTTGTCTGTCATTAGCTATTTTCATCTTTTTAAATATTTTTTCAATGGTTAATGTTCAGTTATTACCATACCAGAAAACACTCTAGTGTGGTTTCCTTTTTTTTAGTTTTAAGAGCATAATAAAATGGAATAAAAAACAAGTTCATTAAAACCATTATTTTTCTATTTAACAGCTAAAGCAACCTTTTAACCTCTCTTAAAGCAAATAACAACAAATAATTGTATTGATTTTTAGTTTTTGTTCCTTATGATATGAGAAAAAAGTATTGGATATTTTTATAGTCAAGGGACATTAAAAAAATCAAATGTCACAATTTTTGAAAATTGTTTTCCATTCTAATAATTAAATATGACATTATTTTATAGACAGTTTCTTTGATATGTTTTGATAATTTTCTGTTCTTAAAACACATAAAATGTTTTAATAAGATTTCTTCTGTATGACAATAACCAATCATTAACCTTTTAGTGATTTCTTTTTAATTTGTTGAACTTTTTCACTTTTGATGATGATGGACGGCAGTAGTATACCCACGCTTACAGACATCCTTGACTTTTAAAAAACTGCTCACAGTGCCCTACACAACTTTTTTTATAAATTGGGGATTGACTGCAGCGTGGGAATTATACAGTGAAGAAGAAAAAGTGAAGAAATAAAAAAGAAGAGTGAGAAAAAGAAAGAAAACTGCATTCACAGGGAAAAAAAAAAGAAAAAAAAAGACAACCTAGGAAATATCCCAGGTGTCACAGGGTTCTTCATTGTTACTTTTGATGTCAGGTACAGCATTCCGTCGACGCCACCATACACCAAGGTTCTTACTCTGGTTTTTTAACTGCTGGACCCAGCGGTGTGTCTCAGAGTCATCTTCACCCTGAAAGCAGATTTGGAAGCTTGCTTGTGAGATTAATGAAAACAATTTGATCATTTCCTAGCATATTGTAAAAGGACTTTTATGATAGTTTCTTGTTTTGCAAAACAATTATAACTATTCAGCATATTGCAAAAGGTTCTAGTTTTATTATTTTCTAGTATATTCCTAAATGTTTTTAATTTTTTCTGAATATTTTTCAAACTATTGTCATCATCTTTGTTGCTTTCACCAAAACATTTTGGCTGATATATTCTTTTCCTTCCTCAAGTGTATGTTGCATCTAGTCTTTGAAAGTTGTTTCATATAATTCCAAAAGCCTGATTTTCTAAGGATGATTTCTTCTGGTTTTTTAAATCAATTACATGAGATTAACATGTTTGGGAGGAACACTGAAAAAATATGATCTAAGGTAAAATAATAAAATCAGAATTTGTAGAGAATATGTGACTGGAAAGACATTAACATAATAGACACAATTCTGGAAAGTTAGTAAGGTGAAAGAAACTGAAGATGTGAGTTTATAAAATATAGAATACTTATGCAAACCAAATGTAGATTTTAATACAATGCCATTTATGGAATATCTGCTATGGTACTATGAACAGGTGTCAAGAAAAGTACATATTTTTTTATAAAAATAGATAATTTCTATTTTCAAGTATTTTTATATCATTACTAACCAGAGTTGCAAATAATGAATTGTATTACATTTTAAAACACTTCTAAACTGATTTTATTCTCATTTTTAGCCCTAGTTAACCAAGTTTTTTTAATAAGCACCAAAAGTTTCAAGTAGGAAAATTAAAAATTTACTTCTATTGGCTTTCAAAAATATTTGAATGTGGCAAATCTGCTACTAACATATTTGTCCCCTGACTTTGAATTGTGTTGTTCTAATTGAGAACATGAAAAGGGAGAAAGAAAAGTGCTAAATAATTTCTAAAAACTAGATGTAAAAGAATATTAACTTAAAAACCACAAAGCTGAAGACAATAGTTCAAACAATATATAGAATAACAAAAACATTTCAGTGTTTGTTTTTTTTTTCAATCTCTAAAAGTTTCTGATATTCTACAAAGGAAATGTTTTTGTGCAATAATTTAGTTTTTAAATAAGATGAGATGGTCTACAAAACTTGTAGTTTATTTTTATACTATTTGGCTTTGAATAAATAGCAGAGATTTTGTTTACTTGATATACTTTGATAAAATGTCTCCATTAAATATATCAAGTTTCCTTTCTTTTCTTAAATTTTCAGAAATAAATTTTCCGATTGTAAAATAGATAATAATTGGATATTGCAAAAGTTTTTTTCTTATTTTTCAATTTTGACCAGTCTGAATTATGTGAACAGGAAAAATACAGCATTATTCGCAGCCTGTTTTTGCAAATAGAATTAAGGACATCAACTTCCTATATTAATCCTATTTATATAAGTTAAACATCTTCATATCTTCAAAGCAAAGGATTATGTAATTTAATAATACTGAGATGTAGTTTTGCTACATTGAACTAAAATGACTAAAAATTCAAAGAGAATGCTAAAAATATTACCTTAAATAAATAGGAGTCTTTATTCCAGTCTTGAACTTCAAAAACTTCTTCATAAACTGGGTCAACTGTGATAACACACTTGTCAAGATACAGGGGATCCTGAGACATGAAAAATATACATACATGTACACACACACGCATATATATATATATATATATATACACACACACACTACCTTAAAAGACACCCTATTGGGTGGCATTTAAGCTAGCTCCTGATTGGGCCTTTGGCCCAACAATGACATTTCATGCATTGAGTACATATTAAATTTTATTAAACTTGAACAATATTTTTCAGATAATTAACAGTTTTCATCAAAACAATGATATAATTTGTCTATTTGTAACTTATTGCAAAACTGAATGATAAACAATATTTTTGGTTTTCCCATTTGGGGTCAGTACAAATAGCTTGTTTCTATTCCCAACCCTTGAACAACCAACATCAAGCTGGCTGTGAGAAAGCAGGGTTCCATTGGAACTTATTGACTGACATTGCATAGCTCACTCTCACTGGAAACTGAAGTCTTTTGAAATCAAAAGAAAGATCTGGACGAATTAAGGGCATTCTTGAAATTAAAACTCTTAAAAGGAAGCATTTTCTTGACAATTAACCTTGTTCTATTATAAAGCTTTGGAGGATCCAAATTTTTCAATAGCATAACTGGCACATTTTCTTTTACTTCCAGCTTGTATGATGGCATTCCAGGAGGGTTCAATGAGTTCAGGAACTCTGTTGGACAATTCACTGCCTACTCTTGTTCAACCAGTGTCAATGGAAAAGTATTTCATGCTTTCTTTTGGAATTTCTTGGTGAAGTTTCCAGTTGATGCAATCCAGTTTGATTCTTGAAAGCTAATATGGCCCTCTCACAAAGCCAGTTTGAATCCATGAAATGGTGTTTAATATTCGGATAAACATGTTTAATCAAGTCTTGGCTACTTGAGACTGAAACTCCACAACCATTTGGGAGTGAAATATCTCCATTTTGGTCCATTTTGATGGCTCTGTTGCCAAGTTGCAACAGCAAAGCAGCAAATCTTCCTGCTTCAAGATCACCTGTGATTCTAACACTCATGTTTGTTTTCAGGCTGAGTCTTTGAACATATCTCTAAATGTAAGAATTTTTCAGGCAAGCATTGGTAATATAATATTTGTCTAAAATCACCAGAGAATAGCACAGTGATACTTCCCATGATTTGTGAATTCTGTCTAATGTCTTTGAGTTTTTTTGTCCAGAGCCTCAAATGCTCGCTTGTGTGCCATGGTACATTCATCCCCAAAAAATGAAGCTGGCCTCTTCCTGTAGCTTAGCCAAGTTGGTTCCTCTTTTGATGCTGCAAATAGGGGTTTCATTGTAGTTCAAATTTAGTGGAGATTTGAAGGTGCTGTGTGCTGTACACCCTCCAGGCAAGAGGGTAGCAGCAATTCCAGATGATGCTATGCTAGAGCTATTTTTCTTTGGAGTTTCACTGCAGATAAAAGAAGTGTTATATTAAGCGTATGGTAATGAGAGAAAGGAATAACAAGGATTAGAGTGAAACAACGTTTAATATTGGTAGTGAGTACAGGAATAGTGATCAAGTGTACACATATTCTCGGGAGTTGAATCATTTCTTGTACCAGCATGGTCGAGATCAGAGGATATGGTTGGTGCACGTTTGGTTGATGGAGGTCATGGTTGTAGGTCATCTTGTTGGTTGGTTGACATTTTGTGTTGACATGGGGTGACATCGGATTGGTGTGGTTTTGGTAGCTCTGTTCTGTGGAATGGAGGAAACTGGTGTCGACTGTGAAGGGAATGCCTTGAAAATGAGTCGAGGTAGACCTGTTCTGTGGAACAGATTTAGCTGGGGTCAAAGGAATGCCTTGTAAATGAGTCATAGGCCAAGGTGACAGCAGGTGTTGGGAAACCTGTTCTGTGGAATGGAGGTCACTGTGTCGACTGTGAAGGGAATGAATGCCTTATAAACAATTCAACATAGATCTGTTCAGTGAAGCAGATATCACTGTGAATGGAATGCCTTGTAGCATCAAGTCATGGTCAAGGTAGGCCAAGGTGATGGTGAGTATTGGTATCGATGGCTTATAGTAGGTATCCCAACACTCAGCTTACAGCCGATGAAATTCTTAACTAAACACTAAAAAAATGCATATATTCAACTTGCCGTGTTATTTCATTCAATATCTCCATAAAAACATAATGCACACCAAATAAAAGCTTTTTTCATGAACTTTGTTTCTACCTTATTTATTTTTATATGTACTACAGTGTGCGATGAACATTACAGTTTGAAAATAGAGACATTTTGGTGATTTCGCAAAATTTCACTGACGGCAGTTTAGACTTCCTCAAATTTTGTAATATGTGCACTCCGCAGGGGTTATTACAATTTTGGTAACATGTTAGTTTGAAAGTTAACATTCTAAGATTCATTTTCATATATTTTATATTTTTTAATTCTAATAAGAAGTTTGTAAACAATTCAAATGAAAAGTTTGATTGTAAAATTCAAATGCTTCTTGTAAAAATAAAACACATAAAATATATCATTAAAACACTTATTCAATGATCTATGAAACTAAATCAAAATCAAATATGAAACGATAGCTCCATTTTGTGTATGTGCGATTATGTGTAACCATGTGTGACTCGCTCGGCCATCATTTCAACTCCACGCGAGACTCAATACACAGCGTCAATACGGACACAAAAGAATCGACCAGCATGTTTTCTATGGACAAAATTTTCAAGGAAATTGCTAAGAATTTGTTTTAAATATTAATTTTTCTATGATAAGTAAAATGTAAATGGAATTTAAAAACCGTTTTTGTCATAAAAAATATGAAACAAAAATCGATTTGTTTACTAAACACTCAGATTTAAATCACAAAAAAAAAAAAAACGTAGGACTTATTGATCGAAAAATGTTCATATACAAAGAATGAGATAAAAAAAAAACATTCTACAAAAAAATTCTAGAATGTCTTTTATGTTTTTGCAGTATTCTCACAATAATTATCAGCATTTCAGTTACCAGGTAGCATTTTGTTTAAAGTTACCCCTTCAAACAATTTTCTTACTTTTTAAATTATCTAATGAATGGATTTTAGTTACGATTTATTGCTATCTAGATACAAATTTATGATTTAATATTCATTTTGCTAATTTATTATTATTTCTTAGTAATATTTATTTCATACGGATTATTAATCATTAGTGGGTATTGCTTGGCGTGTGTTAAGCTTCTCTCTCTCTCTACAGTCCAAAAATTGTACATGTTGAGTCAGGATTGTACTTGTTCAGCATCTGCTCCATATACATTCTAATCTGTTGATTTTAGGTCATTTTAACCATGATAATTGGAAAGAGCACTCCCAGAAATGGCTAGATATGAAATTTGGTATTTCTAGTGTAAGAAGTATTCATTTTATGACACAGTTCAAGCAAGTCTAAAATACCTTGTGACAAAAGGTTAAAAAGCAATTTTTTTCAATTTTGAAGTGGAATAATCCAGAATATATCCATTCTATCACTCCTCCCAACATTAGGCATGTTACTGGTATAGTCATAATGTGATATTTGAAATTTGGGATGAATGTGGGTCTTATTTCCAGTTTTATGAAATGTCAAACCTCAGGTTATGAGTTGTTTGCATGTCGTTGCAGAGGGTTTGATTTATAAAATTTGCATATTCAGACTGAATTTATTTAAGAAATATGCAGTGATACTATCTGTAATTTTATTATTAATTACTTTGTTATGTACCTAACAAGCTAGTATAATTTTAAGTTTTGTTCTTAATTGCTTTTTAAAATATAGGAGTCCAAATATGGTATTTTGTCCTAATTCATAATAAGTCGAGCACACACATAAAAATAAGAATAAATCTGTCAAAATTAAACGGTTTGAGATATTTTGATGAAATAAAAACTGCTAAGATTAAGAAGATGCAATCAGATAACATTTAGTTTGAAATTTTCATCTGTGATACCTACTTATAGCTGGGAGGAATCAAGGTTGAGCTGTTTCCAGTTGAAGCTAGATAGCTCTGCTGGTGGGTGGAGTCAAGGTTGAGATATGCAGTCATATTGAGTGGCAGTGGCGACAGTGGCAGTAGTAGTGCTCTGCGTGATGGCTGGTTCACAATTGTTGTCATGGTGACAGGGGCATGTTAGCAGCAGCTCCCTGTGTGACAGTAGTTGGCCACTCCAGCCTGCAACTGTGTCCTGGGCATCCTCTGAGACTGCTTTTAAGCGGGTCTGGTGGTCTCCAGGAGTGTCTCTTTTACTGGTAGGAACGTTCATGATTGGCCCACACCAGTGCTCACTTTGTAGACCAAACAAGGGGTGTGGAGCTTAATGCACAGAAAACGACTTTTGTTATTTCACTTTCTGCTTTTGTGGTGTTTACATCTGGCCAGTATGCAGAATGAATCAAAATGAGATCTAATTGCGACAGAGTGTAACAGAAGGTTAGTTACAAAAGTTTTACCAGAACCTCCAGGTGCATCCAAGAAGAAAATTCTTGCATTGTTGTTGCTAATGTCATCAAGAACCTTCTTACTTACTGTTGATTAGGGTTCAACAGGGCTTATTGTTTTGAACACATTGCCACAGTCTTCCATGTTATATCCTGTTTTTCTCAAAATTTCTCTGTTGATTTGTTCAGTTTCTCTGTTTGGATTTGGCAAACCAAAATTGCTGAGATCTCTTTGAGCCAATTTCACTTTGTCTTCAATTTCACAGAGATCTAAATTTGCGATCTGAGGATTCAATTCCAATCATAGATGAACAAGTCTCATTTGAAGAAGATATTTAAAAGTTAGAGAGTTGTGTCCCTTTAATTAAAAAAAGTGTGACACACACACAGGCATTTTTTCATTTATTATGTTTCATTCAAATTTAATTCATCCATTAATTAAAATTAAAAGAATAAACAAATGTAACAAGAAAATAGGAGAGTTACAAGGTTGGGCAGAAAAGTTCATAGGCTGAATATGAATAAGTTATGCTAGAGCTGAGAAATCTTGCATACATTAATTTCAACTCTTATTAATAACTGCATTGTTTCTTTCCAGATAAACTGACATTTGACTGTTCAAAGAAGACTTCAAAAGTAACTAGTAGGGACTCCTCTTGAAAATGTACAAAATTTAGCATCATGGTATTATCAAGTACCTGCAGAAAAAGGGGTTTATCCCTCAAAGACATTCATGCTGACATAGCTGCTACATTAGGAGGGGAAGGGAGAGTCTTGAAGATGATCCAAGGTCTGGACATCCTGCAACTGCCACTACCAAGGAAATCATTGATCATGTTCATCACATGATGATGATGACAGGCGATTGAGTATAAATAAAATAACCAATGCTATTAGCATATCTAGTGAGAGAGTAGAGAATATTCTGCACAATGAACTTAATTTGAATGGCTTTCTTTGGAGCAGGTGAACAGAGGTGTTTCCACTACATAGATTGTCTTTTTGTCTGGTTTTCTTGAACGTTTCCTAACCCAGGATGAGCCAGAGACAAAAAGACAATCTATGTAGTGGAAAAACCCCTGCTCACCTGCTCTAAAGAAAGCCATGGTCGTTTCATCTGAAGGGAATGTGATATTCTCAGTTTTTTGGGATGCAAAAAGCATTGTGTTTATTGAGTATCTACAAAAGAGTCATGCTACCAATATAGAGTACTATGCCAACTTTTGCTAAGGCACTTATGAAAGGCTGTCAAGACCAAATGGTACCAGAAAAACTGATGGAAGTGATCTTGTTTCATCAGGACAATGCTTCAGTACACAATTCCTTGGTTTCAACGGCTGTTGTGTGTGACTGTGGCTTTGAACTGGTTGATCATCCTCCCTATTCCCTATTTGGCCCCATCTGACTATGATCTGTTCCCCAACATGAAAAAACTCTTGGCTGGGAACCAGTATTGTTGTTGATGACTTTTTTGACCAACAGAATGAAAGCTTCATCACAAATGGGATCCAAGAACTGCAACACTGATGGAAGAAGTATGTGAACTGCAAGGGGGGTATGTTGAAAAATGAACCTTATTTGATCACATTCCATGAAAGTATCTTGGTCAGCCTTTGAACTTTTCAGCTGAGCCTCATATCTGTTCACTGAAATTTATTATTTTCTGTAGGATAAATTATTTTGCTTCTAATGTCTGTTCTCTCTTAATATTTTTACCATGAAATATGTTTCTCTTGACTTTAATTCTTTTATTTACAAATGTTGATTAAAATTTTAATTCTGCTTTCAGCATTTCAAAAATTTCTATATAAACATATCATAAAAGTTTCTGAATAAACACTTCATAAAAGTTTCAGAAAATACACATCACTACATCAACATACAAAATTTTATTAAAATGATGGGAAGATTTGGGAACTTTTATTGTATATGTACAGTTATATGCACCAAAAATATTATTTGTATGCTATACCATGTATATTATTTCATTTTATTTTATTATTTAAAAATCCATGGTTAAATTGAGTTTATAGAGAAACATTATATCTTCCCAAATTTAAGAGGATTGTGTTGTGCCTGGTTTCAACACTGTTTCTGAATGAAAAGGCAAAAAGGAAAAGAAAGAAAACAATTGAAGAAACTTACTCTAACAGCTTGATATCTTCCACCTTTACCTCGAAGAAGAACAAGAGCTGCTTGTCTAACCATAGTTTGCTGTGTAAAAAGCAACTTCTTTGTGATGGTACTCTCTTGTTGAGGCTTAAAAAAAAACAAAAAAACAGAATTAAGCTTTAAAAATAATTCATATATTAAAAAATATTTTAAATTTTTCAAAGCAATAATTTTTCCCCTCTGAAAACTTATTTCCTGACAAATAATCTTTTCTGTTATTTTGTGGAGAGTTGTGTCAGAGAGACTTGGTATTATTTTTTCAGAAACATAGGCCATAAAACGAACTCATTCAAGGATATAAACAAATAATATATATTTATTTATTTGATTTAGATTTGAGTAGTGCTTTGATATTCAGTGTAACAAAAGTTTGTTTATAAGGCAACTCTTGGTAGCATCTGGGAGAAAAGTTCATTTCAGTGACCGTTTAGGATTCAGACCTTGATAGTAGTTTTCATTTTAGAAATAGATTATGGCATCAAAATCTGCTGCGGTCCTTTTCTCAGCTCTAAGAAGAGCAGAAAAATGCCTTAAGCAGATGATCAATTAACTACATCATGCGACACGCATGGCTGGTTTCTCTGGCAGTCCCTTCTAGCTTTCTGACTCAGGGCTGTCAATTTATATCCCCTTTGACAAAACTCCCAGCCTACTGGCACAAAGCTTGGTTTCAGCTAACATAAAAAATCTCTTTGTGTTCATCTTTTTGATTGGCCAAAATTATTTTACGACGTTCCTGTCACTTTCATTTTTTTTATGTAGCTGAAGTTATGCATGGAGACTCTCATATTTTTGTAGATTTCTAGACTCTGGTCCAGCAAATGTTGGCTGTTTTTTGATCGATTTCAGGCTTTTTTTCTTTTTTAATTAAGGGTTGCCTTCTCATTAGTTGAGAGAGAAGTATGTAGAGAGAAGTTTAAAGAGAGAAAGAAAGAAAGAGATAAGGATTTTAAAGGAAAGTACAAATACCTTATTTTAATTTGAATTCTTTTTATTTTTGTTTATATATATATATATATATATATATATATATATATATATATATATATATATATATATATATTTTTTTTTTTTTTTCAGGACTCACTACAATTTTAAAGTTCTTTATAATAAACATTTTCCATCTCGGTTTCTCTGCCTATATCTTGTATTTTCTCTTTTCCTAAAGCTTTTGTCTCTCAGTATAAAAATACTGTGAAAGTGGACACTAGTCTTCTAGTCTATACCCTTTTGTTAGAATTACAATACAAATACAACTGCTAATCATAAAATAAACTATTGTCTATCAATCTTGATATAATTCACTTTTGCCTCTCTTTATAAAAAGTGGTTGGATAGTGACTGAACTTTGATCAGTATGACTTGCTTAAAGCCATTTATATTCATTCTAGATTAAAATTATTTAAAATATATATTTTTTAATGTTGAAAAAGTTTATTGAGAAACATACAAGTTTATAAACTTTATAAAAAAATAAAAAATTACTTTTTTTTACTAATTTTCATTTGAGATTTGGAAATTATTAATTTTCTAATTATTTTTTTCTTTTAGTTAATTTTTATCCAATGTATTCTTTAACTATAATTGATCTAATGAGCATAAAATTAAATCACAGAAATCGTTTCCAATAAGACTTGCATCCTGTCCTCAGTGACTTGTCTTACAGGAATGACATCCAATTCAGTCATAGAAGTTTTCATACTTTGTTTAGGGTGTTCATCCATAGTCATTCCAATAGTTAAAGCCTTGTCCATATAATGAGACCTGCTGTGGTATTGGATCAAGTTTAGTACATTAGAACCTACTTCTTTATTCTAATTTCATATTATTTACTTTAATAGCAGAAGAATATACTGGCTTAAAGTGTTGTTATTACAAGCAACAAAATAATAAAGAAAACATCTCAAAAAATTAATAATGATCTTTACTGAATCTGTTCACAGCATCATCAGTAAGATTCTGAAGTCTAACTTTCACATTAGTATTTTCTTCTTTTATGGCAAAATTGCAATTTCAAGCTAGAAGGCACATTTCTATATAAGAACACGGCTGAATAACAAGGAACATACATTTTAATAAGTAATAACATACCCAGATAAAACTGAAACATAGAAAATCAATGATAAAAATATTACTTCACCTCTCCTCTTGTCAGCAATAAAGCATGTACAGGTGTGAATTTGAGGTTGCGGCATTTCTTAGCTGTCCAGAAATGATCTTGTGGTTGTGTGTACTGTAAACTTCCTACCAAAATATCATGGACTTCATGTTGGTTCCACTCTAGAAGATTCAGTGCTGTCTAGAATATAGAAGAACAGTTTTCTACAGGTCCATTCTTCTAAGTTTTTGATCAAATCAATGAAAATTTCAGAATTTTAGTGATGCATTTAACTTATTGCATTCACCTTAATAAAATGTTTTTAATTTCCTTTTTTATATTCTTAGATAAAAATTTTGAGCAAAATATTTCTTTAAAAATTTTAATATTGATTGTAATTCGAACTGAGTTATTGCAATTTTATATTTACTCTATATTTCAAGAAGATAGAAGACACAAGTTTGGTTATAGCAAATGATTCTCACTGTGAAATTCATATAAAAATTATTAATTTAAATACAAAATATATAAATTATAATAATTCAGTAAAATTACAGCATACCTTGACTAATTCAAATTTATCTGTAGAGCTATGCCTTCGCAATTCAGACCGCTTTCTCTTCAGTTTCACTGAGCCCGTGCCTTTAGTTTTCTGAAAATAAAATAGAGAACAATAGAATAAAATTATTTAGAAATTTTAGTAGAAGTAGATAAAAGACTATAGATATTTTTTTCATTTGGAACTTATGTATACGGAATTTAAAAATATATATACAAGGGGCTGTAAAAGTAGGTGTAAAGTCATTATTACTAGTATTATAATATTGGTTCTCAGACTCATTTAATACTAGATTTCATTTAATTCATTGAAATCATTTTTATTTTTTAATAAATAATGATAATAAATGTAAAAAGGAGTGTGTGAATGATGGAGGCAAACAGTTTGAACATTGAGGGATTGATATGTTGTATAATCAATACAATACATTTTGTGTGCACATTGTTTTTCATTATTGTATACCTACTTTTGCATCCCCCACTTGATATATATATATATATATTATCAGTTTTTGCTTGTACACATATAAAAACATATTTTCAACCTAACTTGTAAATTACCATTAGTAATAGAAAAAATACTTACAGCATTGATTTCTTCCAAAATTCTTTCAATTCCTGTCAGAGCTTCTTGTAAGAAGGCACAGTCTTGATGTCGCATAGATGTTGACTTATAAAGGCGGGTCAGTAAAAGAGGGTACCTAGAAGTGAAATCATAAAACACTCAATCATTATTATTAAATGTTCACCTTTATTTCTTTTTTTAATTTTTTCCTTTATTTCTGTTGCTTTTTGTTAAGTATGGATTAGAAATAAAGATTACACTTCCTGTGAGATTTGAACTTGCATTACTAATCTTTGGGATCCTGACATACAACATCAATCCTTACCAATTAAGCTACAAAATCTAAACAGCAGGCATGACTCTTGTGGGTGTCAATTGCCCTCACTAATTTATATTAAGCACAATGCCACAAAATAATAATAATAAGAAGAAACAAGAAAATTCAGACAAGAGAAATTGTACAAATAAATAAATTTTTATATAACAAATATACAAAAAATTATGAATGTTGTTTAAAATGGGGAAATAAACTTGTCTTTTTAGATTTTTGTGTTCCAGTTTGATAGACTGGAAGTTGTAGGGTAATTTGTGTAAATTTGGAAAAATTCAGTTCCATGTAATATTGTTTGTATTCAAAAATAAACAGTTCAAAGTTTGTGGAAAAAGAATATGTGAGTGTGACTTATGTTGTTACATTTGAGTGTCTGTTGTTTCATTGTTTGCCAATGTAAGTTTAGTTTGCATTGAATGAAGGGAATAGACTGGTTATGTTAAAAAGGATTCTTAACTTATAGTCTGGACTTCAGTTGAAAGTTATTTTATGATGAGTGTCATCATATAATGTGTAGCTTTTTTGGATGATTTTTCCCCCACTCCACATTTCTTAATTGTTTGTTGTTTATATAAGCAATATATGTCATGTGATAGACTCCAAAAGATGTTTTAAAATTTTAGCACAACAGTACCTTTGATCAGGTCAAATTAAGATCAGACGTGCGGACATAGTTGACAACATACCATGTGATATTTTTTAACCAATCAAAATACGTTAGTTGTGCAATTTAATTTGAACCTATGTTTTGTTTAATTTTTGAAGTTTTGAGAACAATATAGGATCTGGATCCTATATAACCCCCTGCAGATTGACAATATATTGAAAAAATATTTTTCAATATGTAATATATGTTCTGAAATGTGTAGTCCAATATACCTTTCTACTTGATTTCGTGGTTGTGTTTGCAGGTGTTGAAATAGGTTCTGTCACTGTTGTTTGTGGTGAGGTCATGACATTTGTTTAGGTAAATCCACATATGCTGGTTTCAATCTGTCTAATGAAACTGTTTGGTTTATTATGTATGGCTACTGTAAAGTACTTAGGTTTTTTGTCTATGATCTGATAAGGGCCCATGTATGTTGGGCAAAGATGTTTTTTAACTGCATCATTATGAATAAAAACATAATCATAAGTGTGCAAATCTTTGGGAGTATAAATGTCTCAAGATTGAGTTCTAGAGGGTGTAAGTCACTCATCCGCTGTTTAAAAGATTGGAAAAAATGTGTTGTCGGTCTTAAATACTTGTTTCTGTCACAAAATTGACCTGGAAGTATTAAAGTTGTTCCAAAAACCATTTCTGAGGTTGTGCAACCCAAATCTTCCTTAATTACGTTTCTTATTGATAATAGCATAAGCGGTAAATTGTCCAACCATGTTCTAGAATCATTATTGGGTGTTAATGCTGTTTTTAGCTGTGTGTGGAAACGCTCAGCCAGGCCGTCCACACGAGGATGATACACTGTGGTTGATATGTGTTTGTGTCCCAATAAATTGGCAAATTCAGTACAAAGTGTGGATTGAACTGTGATCTTCTATCTGTAGTTATCACCGAAGGGCAACCAAAAATAGATGTCCATTCCTGTAGGATACTTTTTGAGACTGGTTCCACTGATATATCTTTTAAAGGGACAACAACTGGCCAACAGGTAAACCGATCAATTATGGTGAGCAGGTAGTGATATCCTACTTCCAGTAGGGGACCCACTAAATTGATGTGTAAATTGGTAGATCTGTCATCCAGTTTGGCAAACTGCCCAACAGGGGACTTTATGTGTCTGTTCTCTTTGCAATTTAAACCGGTCTGATTCCAATGTTTAATGTCAACACACATGTGTGATGACTTACCTCAGAGCTCGAAATGCATGAGAACGTGCCTTGCATGTACGATAAAGCCGAAAAGAAACATGGACGCTGTCGAAGACGCGATTTATGCACACCGGTCTCGTCCAAAATGAGATTATGCCAGTACACATGCAAATTTCAGCAGTGTCGGACTAGCATAAAAAGGTGAGGTGCCAGCAGTACAAGAGACAGCGAGTCATTCGGCGAACTTCGTGCAACAGAGTTGGACGTGCGAATTGACTGGCGGACAAAGAGGCAGTTGAAGTAGGCACGTCTGATTTGGGTGTCCGGCTGCCCAGTGTAACAGCCGAGAAAAGGAGTCTCGCAATTCATTTTTTTGAGGCGACCGACGGCGAAGAATAACAGCTGGTTTGCCGGCAAACGGTGCACTGCACTCTCTGACCCCCCTCTCATCACCTTTTTTTCTATAGTGGAAGTAATGTTAATAGAAAACAATTAACATGAGTGCTACAAAACAGAGAAGTTTTTATTTTATTTTTACAACACAAGTCTTGTAAAAATATCTGATAATAAAAATTAATTGTTTATGTTTTTTTTTTTAAAGTCTCTGAGAGTCATAGAGAAATATCAGCAGCTGCATGGTGATAAGAGCATTATTGCCAAGTTGAGAATTGTAATTTGATGCTGTTCATTCAGTGGTCAAAGGAGTGGGCCTGCAGTAAAACACAGTTATATTCATCTTGCTTGCCGGACAAGTAAACTGCATTTTCAGCGTTGATTTTTAAGCCAAAATGTTCCAACCTCTGGAAAACTTGTTTTATGTGTTGTTGATGTTCTGTATCATTTTGACTGGCGATGAGAACATCATCAATATCAACAAAAGCAAAAGGTAGACTGCTTAAGACTTCATCTATGAGTCTTTGAAAGGTTTGGGCCACATTACATAACTGAAATAACTGAAATAGCATCCTAGTAATTTTGTATAGTCTGAAAAGAGTAGCAATTGCAGTTTTTTCCTCTTCAGCTACTGGAATTTGGTAGTAAGCTTTTGCTAAATCCAAATTCATGAAGACTTTGGTTCCTTGCAACCCTATGGCAAAATTGTGTGTGTGCAGTATTGGATATTTATCAGGAACATTTTTGCATTGGGGCTTCTAAAATCTCCACAAGTTCTCCAAGTGCCCATGTGAGGCTTGGGAACCATATGTAAAGGTGAAGAATACGGATTACATGAGGGGCGTATTATTCCTAATTGAAGAATGTGCTGGAATTCCTCTCTTGCTATTTTGTATTTTTCTGGTCGTAATCTGCATGGTGATGCGTGTGTCGGTGGACCAGCTGTTTCAATGTAATGCTTAACACTGTGGTGTATTTTGTCCGAATGCTTTAAAGGTGTTGTTAGGTTAGTAATCCATGTAGGTCAAAATATCAAAGAGGAGATTAACAAAAGCACATTGATGAAATTTTCACACTGCAGAACTAGGAGCAGCGCTACTAGAGGAAAAAATGCCTGTTGCATTTGTGAGTAAAATGCTAACTAGATTGGAGACCTGATACTGTAACACCTGAGAGAGCTAACTAACATCATTATAATGGGATGGCCAACTGATTCAGGTAGCTGTTCATGCACTCTATTGTCATATGGAATTTCAGAGGTGAAATTGGCAAACAAGAGGGTGTTTTGTTGAATCGAAGAGTCGATCCTGGTTGCTTGATCCTTGTTGAATGAAGGGTCTATCCTGATTCATGACAACAAATGTAACCCCTTCGTCATGGTCAGCCAGGGGTGAATCCTGGATTAATCAATGGAGTGATCTCGTCAATTCTGACCTGCCTTACCCCACGTTGTTTTTGATTGATTATAAGGAGGCCAACATCGATTCATCGTAGGTATCTTCATGTTGGGTTGGCCCAGGTCAAGCAAAGTCATACAAAAAAATTGGAGAAAAAACATTACTTGAAATATTTACAAAAAAATAATTACTATTTTTATATCGAATACTGTGTACAATGGTTCGTTAGTAGTTGTGTTTGCATACAGGTGTTTGTTGACTCAACCCATTCTTAAATTGGATGCAACACTTGGGTAAGCTGGTAAGTTTTGGCTTGTGGAGTTAGTAAAATTTGTTTTACTGATTTGGTAAGTTTGGCTCAAGGCTGAAGTTGGAGGTTCTTGTGTTCTGCAGGAGTTGTGGAATCTCTCAGTGACCTCCGCCACTTCCATTCTCAGCTCTCAACTGTCTACTGACAACTGTCTGAATGGCTTTTGCACATCTATTTTTATGGACGCCAACTAGAAAATGGTGTGAGGCAAGATGTAGGTTGGGTTTCAGTGAATCTCCTGATTTCCAACAAGAGTCCATTTATTTTGGTCATGAGAAATTAAATTACTTCATAATCTTTTTTTGGAATCTCTCCTTCTCTCATGGGAGATGGGTGCAGGAATCACTCCGCCTGGTTACTTCTACTTTCTCTTATTACCATCTCCCACCAGTGCTTTCCAGTGGGTGTGGGCAGCTCTTTCAACCTCCTTAATGTATCAGTCAGTGCAGCAGCCTCACCTCTTTCTTTGATTGCCCTTCTGCATTCGGTCGAAGATTAATTAAAAAAATTATGGTTCCAAATGCTATCATCTCATAAGTGAGTTGACACAACAATTGGCTTTCTCACGTTTGACCCAAAAAACACTTTCCCAGGGAAAATTTTGGAACTCACATTATGGTGACAATTCGTTCAGCCAAAGATCAGCATTCTGCAGGTGTTCAATTTATTGACATCTCTGTAAAATGAATTCATTTGGTTTAACCTAATTCTCCTCATGTTGATCCAGGCATTGTTGCCAAAGACTATCAACACTTGGCCTGTTTGCACAAACCAAGCATTGCTTTCGGCTGGTCACCTGGTTCATTGTATAAATCTCGATTCTCTGGGAACCAGTTATTATCAGTCTAACATTCTTGATATTTTTTAACCCTTTTCATGCTAGTTTATTCATCATTATCTTGTTTTTGTTGATATCCAAGTTGTTAATATTATTATTAATTACCAGCAACCCAAATAGTGTTAGAGAAAGGAAACAAAATACTAGTACCAGCATCACTCCAACCAGACATGCTACAGCAGCTACACACACTGCACCAGGGAATTGAAAAAACAAGCCTGGAAAACAAGAAACCAGAAAAGAATTCCACAACAAGAAGTGTGAGAGAAGAAGATATTAGCATAGAACTTATGGTTACATCTAGCAATTTTGACTGTAAAATGATGATACTAGCTGTTAATCTAGTACTACAATTAAAATTCATAATGTTGAGGTACCAAGGAGGAAAGCTCATCAGAACAATTAACAGAAAAATATTTATAGAAAAGGCACAAGGAAGCTACAGTAGAAAAGTGACTGAGGCTAAGAGGACATGTTAGGACCATGTTAGGATTCTTCTTTGGATTTTGTCATGAACCTCTAAATACATAGCAGAAACACCAGATCAGATGTGACATCCATATTCAATGCATGGATGAATGCTAGCCTTATAAATGTGTAAGATAGATTCTGTCCAGAAAAATTGTTTAAAATGACACAGTGAACCAACTTTCCTATAAGCAGACTTAGCAATTAATTCAATATAATCATTCAACTTCATGTTAGCACAAAGCATGAGACTGAGAAGATGCAATGAGTCACTCTCCTAGAGGGTAGCATCAGCCATGCTGATGGAAGGCAAAAAGGTTCTCTAAGACAATTAAAAGAGAGCAGTTTTGTTTTGATGATGTTAAAGTTAAAGCCATTTCTTGCCCCAGTTAACAACAAACTGAAGGTCATTTTTAAACTTAGCTGCCAGGTTGACTTTATCAGACTTACTATTAAGACAGGAGTAAATAGTTGTGTCATTAGCATAGATACTGAGTTGGGAACTGATGCCATGAAGAATGTCATTGATGAAAGTTAAGAACAACGTAGGTCCCAAAAATAGGGACCAGAGGGACACCCCACTTAATGCAAAAATGAAGAGTGGCCAAATACATCTTGCTCATTTATAAATCTACCATTCATCCATGCATGAAACACATGATCTGGTGTTTCTGAAATATGTCTAGAGATTCTTGACAAAATCCAAAGAAGAATATGCAACATTATTGGTCCTGACTTATCATCCTGGTTTCAGTTACTTTTCCACTGTTGTAACATAGCTTCTCTTTGCTTTTTCTATAAATACTTTCATGGTAATTGTTCTGATGAGTTTTCATCTTTGGTGCCTTGACTTAAGCTCAGTACCAGATTGACAACTAGGTCTCATAATTTCACTGTTGAATTTGCTAGATGTAACTGGAGGTTTATGTTAATAGTTTTTTCTCACACACTTCTGAGTTGTGAAACTCTTCTGGCTCCTTGCTTTCCTGTCAACTACAATCTTCAAAATTTTAAATGCAATATCAATCGTCATCTCTTTCTCCTTGAATCCTGTTCTTTTATTGTCTTTCTCAGCTTTTCACACACTCAGTAACCCCTTGAATCTCAGTGGATTTTATTGTCTTGCTTGGGGAGAAATGATTAAAAGAAAAATAATCTTTTAGCTAAATTGTGTACTCTATCATAAAAAAACGATTCCAGTTATAATTCAATGAAATTTTTCAATTTCATAAATTATAACATGAATTGGAGCTACTGACCAGTGAAGGAATGTTGCATAAAGTAAAAGCAGTTTCAAAGGGACAGGTTTATCTGAATTCCATACTTATTTGATGTGTCACATTTGCAACATGAAGACAAGTGCTATCATGTAGTAAAATCATGTTAAATTTCACACCCAGAAGAAAGTATTTTCTGCTCTAGTATATCATTGAAACAAATCAATTGTTCACTGTATCATTTTGTAGTAGTAACTCTTTGTCTAGGTTTCAACAATTTATTCTAAAAAACCTTGTTGAATCCATCCATACTATGTAAGATTTTATTATGCAAGACAATGTTGTCACAATGTAATTTGTATTAACCACTTGATAAGTGCCAATTTTTCAGGAATATATTAACATGCACAGTATATCATTTGAGCTGCATCTTATATTTTTTGACACAGGCTTGCACCTATTGTATCATTACCATAACTTTCACTGATCTATGGTCCAGCTTCTGCTGCACTTTCTCTTCCAGATTAAATATGAAATGTAAACATTTTATATTCAGCCAGAATTTTCACCTCAGTAAAATTATCACTTTTCTACAAAATATTTTCAAAAAGTGTGCAAGCATTAGCAATAAAGAACATTAAAAAAACACTTCGAAGATTTCTCTAACATTAAGCAAAAATTACTATTATGGCAAAATATTATTCACAATAAAAAAGCAACAATAATTAGGTGAAGTTAAACAAGTAATGAAATAATAATGTTATATTAGTTTATATTTTTTATATATGAATGCACACCATTCCAATAAAAAAACTACATCTCCATTATTGTTGTATTTCATATGATCATAGTGCTGAAAAGTTGAAAGCAAAGCTTATGTTTTATTACTATGGAAAAAAAGCATTTGTAGATATAAACAGTCTCGAGATGGAAATCAACACTATGGTAACAGTCAGTTTCACATATTTTAGGCAATCATCAGATTAAAGTAATCTTTTTATTGATGGAATTATATAGAAGAGAAAGTATAAATGCAAGTGTCAGTTTTAATTATGGACTGAGGGGAAGAGCCAAAGATGTTGTATGTTAATCTTGTAGACTCCACTGAAGAGTATAGGGGTCACAAACTTACCATGCTAGGAGTAACACATGTGCCAACAATAAAAAGATGTTTGCAGGTGAGTCCAATCTTCAGTGAGTACTTAACTATTATCACCTAGTATCAGATTAAACTAAGCTGAGTGAATATCTACTTTTAACTATTTCTATAAATGTAAACAGGCCTTCAACCTTAAAAAAATTGGTTAATAAATATCTGTAATATGGAAAAGATTGATTAAGCATTCTTTTTAACTGCTCCTAAGATTTTTCATATATTAATGACAAAATTGAATTAATGTTCAAACTGCAGAATGATTCCTTGAGAAAAACCTGTAAAAAATTTGTTTGAGAAATTGTTAAACTTTAGAAATGTATTAATGTTCAATTAGTATATAAGTTTTTTTTAAGAATATATTGTTACGAACTTGTAGCATATAGATGAACCACGGGTTTAAAAAAAGAAAACGTGGGATCTTTTCTCGGTCTTCACTCAGGAATGGAGGCAACACAAGGGAGTCAATGAAGAACAGACACAAGACGATGGATTTCAAAATAAAACATTTATTTATAAATACATAAACAGGTAAGGAAAGAAGAAAAGAAAATCCATTTAACAAAGCGGAAGGGGACCATGGAAGGACGGAAGGCGCGCGAGCGAATACGTACGTATACGTAGAAAAAAAAAGATCAAGCCAAGAGAATCAACTTATCTGTCAGTCGAGTTGATGTTTCCACACAAAGTTCTGATTCGCCGAAGCGAGAGTTCGTATGTTAACACAATATTTTGGTCAGCCGGCAATTTTCCTGGGTTCCTTTTCTTTCAGAAGTGTTCGGGGTTTCACAGAATCTCGTACAGGCATTTTGTTGGGCGATTCAGTTTCGTAGCAGCACTCTCATCTCTAGTCGACAGACTTTGCTGTCTTCTTCATTTCAGTGGGCAGTCCATTTGGAATCAGGACGATTTTGCCCAGCGACGTTCATCTGCCACTGGTTAGACGGAAACTGAAAATCCTTTTTTAAATTTTTGATGTCCCCAAAGACAGTCACGTGGGTTCTCTTCGTCCTTGACCGGGTACACGGAAGAATGGGGCGCAGATCATGCAGTGTTTGTGTCATGGCCAAAATTTCAATCAACCCTTAGTAGGGTCTAATCACGTGAATCGCAGCAGAAGATCCTGATGGTGCCTGGAATTCACTTATGGTCGACCGCCTGATAGCTGTGAGATTTTGGAACCAGCTCATTTGCACATCTGGTCGCTTCAAAGTTCATGGACCCGTGGCGTGTGGGTGGAAGAGTAGGTAAAGAAGGAAAGAAGTTGTGAAGAGAAGAGGAGGGTATGGCTGATCATGGAACATATTCGCTCGCAAGTTGAAAGCATTGCATTTTATCTATTTTTATTTATCTATTTATTTATTTTTTATACCCAACTAATTTTCGACAGAATTTGGGATTTTTTCTTTGGGAGTGTTTGTTTTTTAGCCTAACGCCTATATGATTAATGAAATCGTGTGTATGTCACAATATAAAGGACTGAATTTAAAATCTTTCAAAGTTTAACTTTCCCACCATTTTTTTCTCATGATAAAATGGAACATAATTTTATTTAAATGTAATAATAGAATAAGGATTTCACAAACAAGTATTCTTCCCATAGCCAAAAGTAGTCTTAAAAGTATTATGTACAATTTTTATATAGTCTAATTGGATAGTAGTACAGCTCATAAGTATACTAGTTTTACTTGTTAGTGATAATGAATATGATTTTTACTGAGCACTTCATACAGATGTTACATCAAACTTGTCTTAGTTCAAATACTTGTTGCATCAATTTGAAACTCGAAACATTGATAAAATTGGAATGGTAAATTTTATTGCTAAATAATAATTTTCCTTACTTACTTCATGATCCTCTGCACTGGAACCATGAGGAAAGATTTTAGATTCATTCGCCGGAGTACACTGTTTTCCGCCTGAGAGACTTGCAGAAACGCACGCAGCACTTCTTTTTCATGTTCTAGTTGCTCAAGAAGTTCAGTTGCAGATGTCTGAAAAAGACAAAAATCAAATACTTTGATTGATCTGAATTGAACAAGTAGATGTCTTACATCTACTTTTTCATTTGGGTATCTCCTATGATCCCTGCAACTGGCTTTTCATCAAGAGTTTTGCAATAAGCATTATATATTCATTTCTTCTTTAGATAAGAATGGATGAAAATAGATTCTTTATTCTAATGTGACAATGGAAACCATATTATATTTAATAATGTTAAAGATAAATAAGGCTTTGAAACTTAGCAATCATAAGGTAAACTTAGAGTATTTGGATAAAAACAAGGATGATAAGACAAAACGGAAACCTCACAAATGCAACATCATATAGTTTAACTCACCTTTTAACCATAATGTCCAAACGAATGATGGAAAAATTTTCATAAAATTGATCCACAAGCATTTTAGCCATTCACCAGAATTAAAAAAGATTTTTAACAAAAATAATGTCAAAATTAGTTATAGCTGCACTAACATAGATAATTCTATTGAAAAATGTCTAGTCTTTTCTCTTAAATGGTCAGATGCTATGTACTTGTAAAATGTCTCTTTCCTCAATCCTTGTGGTACCAAGTTTTAGATTTACAATACATTGACACTCTTCTGTTATTTTCTGGAGAGTCAATTTAAGATCTATTTCTAATTTAGCAAGTATCCAGGATCTTATTTCCGACACCTTATTAGAAGTTAAATCCTGTACAAATATTAGGCATTTAAATAATTCCGGAGTTAATTCATTTAACTTGAACTTCTCACATTCTTGATTCACGACTCCTGCATAAGTGACAAAAACTCCACTGTCACACTTTACTAAGTTAAGACATTGACATCATGCATTAAATAATGAGCTCCTATCACCAAAAAATTTTGATAGCATTACAACTGCTTCATCAGAATTTATCTCTCCTGATGTTTTTGGCAAAATATAATTCACATATTTTTAATGTTCAGCAGGGGACAATTTCCTTAATAATAAACAAACTTTCTTTTCATCATTCCAATGCGAACAATTCCTTTTGAAGATCCCTTCATATCTTCTATAATAATCTGTAAAAGTTATCCCTTCATCTGGATTGTATACAAATTTGCTAATTGAATTTGCAATGGCATCTGGAGTGAATGAATCTGAAGTCTTTTCTTCCATAGTTTTAGTAAATAATTCATAAAACTTCTGTTGTTGTTGTAATTGTAATCGTTGTTCATGTTGTTGTTTTTGTTGCTGCAATTGCTGTTCTTGTTGTAGTTTTTGTTGCTGCAACTGTTGTTGTTCTTGTTGCTTTTGTAGCGCCAACAATTGAATCATGATAGCTTTTAGTTCTGCCATTTTGCTGTACTCAACTGAATATTTTGTAGATTAATTTTTGAATAACTTATTCTTATAACTGGTTATTTCTCTGTAGTCCTGCAAATATGACATCTCTTTGGTGAAGTGGTAAATATTACTAAATATCCTATTACGACGTGTAGGATACGTATATTTTGTATTTTCCTCATGTAAGTTCAACGAATACTCGTCACCACTTTTGTAATGCTCGTTTGTAGGAGAGACTTTGTAAATCACAGATACAACAATAGTAAAGCCTTCGAACAATACTCGGTCAAACTGTTAATTCCCATATATATATATATTTCCTTTATCCGTCATGTGATCTAATTATTTCAAGATGAAGTCGACTGTGCTTGCTCTCTGGCAATCTGTGTTAAAACCCAAGAGTCAGCAGTGACACTTTATTTTTATGACATGATGTGGGATATGTATATTCATTAATATATATATACGTTATAGCTCTGTTATATAACATCAATTAAGCAATGTTACTGCTTCTATAACACCAGCACTTTGTGTGCAATTCATGTATTTATATATTATTGATCTGTCTATATTTCTGAGATGAGCTATTATGTACACTATTTACATTATTCGGACTATTGTCCTCATATTTGTTGCCATATTTATCACAACATTTTGGCCAATGTATGCTCTGGCCTTCTTCAGGTGGTTGGAATGTTGAACTGAACCCTTTATTTCACTTGCTGGGGTAGACTGTTCTACTTACACGGGCCATGTCTAATGGATGTCAGTTATCAGTTATCTACTATTTATTCCCTACTCCAAGTTCTCCACTGCCTTAACCAGCTATTGAACTCACAACTCTTTGGGTCCTGTCACTGGATCAAAACAATGCCTTTATCCACTGTGCCATGTGTCCTTGGAGAAGGGGATTAACTTAGCTTATTCTACGGTATTTTTATTCTTTTCATTTTGTCAACTACTGTAGTTTTCCTCTTGACCCTTTTATATCTGTTTTCATTGCCTTTATTAAATTTTGTATCCGTCATAAGATCTTTAAGTACTTTTGGTCTAGGTATCAACCTAATGAGATTTGAACCCTGAATTACCATGTGAAATTAAGGCAGAAAATAAACAAAACATTTTAAAGACTGGAAAAAAATATTAACTGAAATGACAACATGAAGCTGTTGGACCACTCAACTCTTAGAGAAGAGAACTCCCCAACATATACCAGCATGGTCCTTTAGTTGCTTTAGTAAAGAAAGTGATTAGATGTAAGGATGTTGTTGGTAAGGCTGGGAGTTGATCAATTTCTTGGGTTGGTTAGCTGAGGTCATGGTTGGTGTCAGGAAAGAGGCCTGGAGTGGATTAGTAGAGCCTAGTGGAATGTCATTGGTGGGGGTTAATGTATACCTTTCTTCAGGGTTGAAATCAACACCTGTGAAGTGTGATGAGGCCAAGATGTTGAAGATGAACTGTGTGTTGATTGATCAAGATCACAGTGATAGGTTGATTCATGGTTAAGGACTGGTAAAGTATGTTGGTGAATTGGAGGTCCAGAGTGGTTAGCAAAGCTATGAATTTGATTTTGCCACTAATAGGGTGTGAGCATGACAAGTCGGGAGAATTCACGACTATGCCAATAAAGAGGATGCAAGAGTGAAGTGTCAAGAGAAGTCACAAATCTGACTTTGCCAATACAAAGGCTGTATTGGCAGATTGGTAGTGGAATATCTATTGAATTCTGGTCAAATGGGAGATCAACGAAAACAGGGCCACAGCAGTAACTCTAAGGGAGACCTGGAGATGAATGGTTAAGCACTGAGGTGCTAGAATTTATGGTGGTGTCATCAGGAGCCTATTCTGCGTGTGAAGCTTGGGTGATGTCACAGGTAATCATGGTAGTGACAGTGACAGCGTACATGTGACAACAGATGAGCTCTAGGCCTGCTACTGTGTTGGTTGTTTACGAGGGGCTTTCTTTTAACCAAATCTGGTGGCCCCAAGAGTCATCTTTTTTTCAGCAAGTATGTTCATGATTGGCTACTGTATTTTATTGAGGTGATCTGTTTTGTGGACTGCAGAAAACAACTTTTTTGTGTTTTGCTTTCTTATCATTTACATCTGGCTGACGTATAGAGTAAATCATAAATAGAGTGAATTGCAGCAGAGTATAATATTTAAGCATTACCTTTTTTAGTAACTGCAAAACAATTTGATGGGGTAAATTCTCTCTAATAAAAACCAAATTCAAGAGTTTGTCAAAATATTTTCACATCTCAAAGGTACTTGATAAGTGGTAACATGTCATTGCAATTAATGGTGAATATATAATTGAATAAAATGTAATTGTTCTTTATTTTTGAAGAATAAAAATTATTTATGATTCAACCTAATGTTTATCAACAAGACAAAAAAACACTTAAATTATATTTTTAGTCTGATGTTTATTTTTTAAAATAAAAATTATAAAAAATAAAAAGTATTGTCATTAAAATTGTTTTCTTTTTTCTGTCAAAACTAAAAAGATTGGGAAGTGATTTTTTTGCTGGTAACATTGACAGCACATTCTCTGCATTTTAATAATACATGATTTTACCCTTTTTCAGTTCCTACTCAATTTTTTTTTTTACCTTCCTCCAAAAACTTAACTGGTTTAACCTGGATTGATAGCGCTTACACTGAAATTGTTAATGGCTTGTCATTGTCACTACTTGTGGTTGAGTAGTAGCTCTCATTGTCCCTAAATATATTTAATATATACATATTAAAACATGGACAAAGCCCATGAAAGGAACTTTGGAAAGAATTAAAGGTGGTCATATTAGCAACTAAATAGTGTCTATAAGAGATGTCTGAATATTCAAGTACATCTCTGGAAGATATTAAAAGCAATTTGAAGAGGAGGTAGAGTTGCAAAACAGTGGAGGTTTGCTAATGCAGTATGGATTCCTAAAGAAGAAAAACTCAAAAGTAATTGAACAGTTTAGAATCATTTCTTTGCTGGACTCTGAGAACAAAATCTTCTTCAGCATCCTGCCCCAATGACTTCAGCATTATCTTGGTGCCAACAATTACATAGATATTTCAGTACAGAAAGAAGGGTTTGCATGATAATGCAGCTCCTAAGAGAAGCAAAAGATGGGAAAGGTGATCTAATTGTACTGTGGCTGGACCTTGCTAATGCATATGGATCCATTCCATGTCAGGAATCTCATGCAAGATTATTACAATTATTTCAGCATAAAATATCTTCCAATTGGCATCAGCTAGAAAGGGGAATTATAACTGGATGTACAATCTCAGTGATATTATTTACCTTAACTATAAACGTGTTAGTAAAATCAGCAACAGTTGCGTGTCGAGGTCCAGTGATGAAAAATGGAGTACAACCTCAGATCCGTGCATATACAGATGATCTGACAATTACTAATATCTATTGTCCCTGGTTGTTGCTGGATATTACGGGGTTTAGAAAAGATAATGACTTAGGCAAGAATGAAGTTTAAACTGACAAAATTGAGGTCATTAGTACCGAAGAGAGGGATTGTGATAGAAAAGTTCCATTTCAAGATTGCAGGACAATTATCCCATCATTAAAACAAAAACCATTTAAGTGTCTGGATAAAGTATTCAATGCTAATTTAAAAGATACAGATGCTACCCAGAAATGTTTTTCAGACTGTGAAACAATGTTGAGTAATGTGGACAAGCCAGGCCATTTGAAGTCATGGATATATCAATATACCATTTTGCCAAACATTCTGTGGCCCCTGACAAAGTAGCATTGACAACAGTTGAGAAGATGGAGAAAAAAGTTAGCAGATATTTGAGAAGATGGCTCAGCTTACAGCTCTGTATGGAGTATCAAATGCATTGCAACTCCTCTTCAGGGGATTAGTTGAGAAGTTTAAAGTAGGGAAGACAAAGGAGGCAATTCTATATAGGGATTCAAAAGATCCTAAAGTTGTAGCAGCAGGAATAGAGGTTTGAACTGGGCGAAAGTAAAAGGCATTGCACAAGCTCAAAACAGCAGAGCAAAGGTTAAGACAGAAAGCGCTAGTAGAAACAGTGGCAGTGGCCCATCAGACCTAGGTTACTGTTCCAATCCACGAAGGAAAGAAAAAAGGAAAGATCAGAAATAGTCTTCAATATGAAGTGAGAGCAGGTGTGGAAAAAATTAGAGCCAGTAAAATGGTGGCTTTAGGTCAACAGGGATCCTGGACAAAATGGGAAAACCTAGAAAAAAGAAAGATTTCCTGGACAGATCTTTGGAATACTGATCCCAGTAATACAAATTTTTTGTGCAGGCAGTGTATGATACACTACCCAGCCCAGTAAACCTCCACATGTGGGGAATGAGTGAGTCTCCACTGTCCATTATGCCAGAAGAAAAGATCCCTCCAACATGTATTGAGCAGTTGCCCCAAGGCACTAAGTGAGAGGGTGTTACTAGTGGCGCAATGATAAAGTTTTAGGAGTCATTGCAACAATAGTGCAAGGAGTCTCGAAACAAACCAAATAAGATGATGAATTTTGTCAGAGCCGAAGAAAAGAAATTATAGAAGATGAAAACATCTCTCCTCAGTTCTTCCCCAGACTAGCAGATATGCTAGTAGATATAGGCAGGCAGATAAGTGTATATGTATCTGTGTATGCACAATTGACACAGGAGGAGGGGGCTAACTTTTATTTTCTTCGGGTGAATGATTAATATGAATGGAAATGGGATAAGAGAAAGCAGAATGTGATTCATGTGTGTGTTTGCTTGTGTGTACATGTATAGATATCTCTGTGAGGGATACAAATTGTTACATACTACTTTAAGCTGAGCATGTCGCCATGTTCCTTACCAGATCGAAACAATGGTTGCATTTGCTTCCTTTTTTATGGAAGAATATACATTGCTGGTGAACTGGAAGTTATCCATGATTGGACTATAAAATACCAAGAAGAGTTGTAGTGTGTGATTGGGAAGACGGAGAAAATTCTAGCTAATGGATGGTACACAAGTCAATACCTGATCAATATCATCTGGGTCACTGCAGAGAGGGGGTATGATGTTGAAAGACCCTGAAACCCCTAATGAACCTCGGCTAGAAACATCACTGATGATGTGTACCAAAGCATCAATAGATGTATTTTACGAAGGTGTATTAATAATAAACATACATTTTTTTCCTCACCAGTAGCACAACTTCACAAGTATATTTATTTTTATTTATATTTTTTGTCAAACTAAAATATAAATAAAAATAAATATAATAATTTCAGCACTTGAAAATTACTTCAGCATGAAACTCAGAGTTATGCAATTAATGTAAGATATGTATATTTCTTATATTTGTATATATTAAATAGCTCTGTTACTTAACATTTAGCACTGTTTTTTCTTACACTATAGAGTTATAGAGTATTTATATGTATTAGTATACGATCACTCACTCATATACCTACCTATATTTACCCATCTGGTTATATATATATATATATATATATATATATATATATATATTATAAATTAATAGATTTAAAATATGGTTTTACCGCTAATCTTTTAAATCTATTAATTTATAATATTAATGCTCTGTAAATTTAAATTTACATAGAGCACTATTGTGTAAAAAGAAAAATATCTATAAGAACACCAAAATTTATATCTTACTGTTCTTTCCTTTTTATTTATATATACATACATATATATATATATATATATATATATATATATATATAGCATAATGAGAGGCCACGTATACTTTCTTGATATGTATATAATATCTGGATATATATATATACTTTATTTTAGGATATTAAATCAAAAACATGTAAAAAAAAACGCTACACAAATGCAATCATGTTTCAACGTGTATTAACACATCTCATCAGGCATTAGTAAATAACTGGTGAGTAGACAATTTATTGAGATTTAAACAACATACAACCTCTTTTCACGAGAAAAAGAAAAAAGAGTAGGAAAGAAAGACACAAGATAAACTCTCATTTCCTGAGAAAAGGAAGAATAAGAAAAAAGATTAAGAAAGAAGAGGGAGAAGATAGCAGCAGGATTTGTTTTGTTTATATCAAAATGGCCTACAATAAGTTCAAAGTAAGGGGGTGAAACGGAAGTTAAGAAGCAATCATAAGGAAGTGGTCATGATCCACAGATTAAGAATCAAAGACACCATATCCGATACAAATATAAATTTGCTACAATGTTATACATTAGACACATGTCATTTCCTATGAGAGAAGAAACTTAATTTAACAAGATACTTGATAAACTACATACCCTGTGAGTTAAAAGTTAAAATTTCACATTTTTATAATTGGTAAATAATATGGCTCTTTAAGAAATAAATGGAAAGTTTAAACAAACTGATCTAATGAAATTATTAAAAATATATAGATTATACAAAATAGAATGCAACTGTTAACTAAAGGGTCTTATATAGGGCATTAATAAAACCAATCAATGCAAAATATTACCGCCAGTACTAGAAGAATAATGTACAAATTATACTACATTGAAATTGATCTTAATGTAAGTAAGATCAATTTCAATGTAGTATAATTTGTACATTATTCTTCAGTATTAAGCCTTCTTTTAAATTTAATGTTATGAACATTTGAATTGGATTCTATTTGTTCTCATTTCACATGGGTATATATATATGACGTCACACATTATGAAATGGACAAAGTCCAATGATTATTTTAAGACATTTTTTCATGTTTATACGTATAAACAAACGTATAAACATAAAAGATGTCTTAAAATATATATATATATATATATATATATATATATATATATATATATATACAATGAATGCTGAAAATGAAATTGCAACAACCTGAAGAATGAAGCCAATTTTGACCTCCATACAGTATATGAATGCTAGGCAGTAGTAGATATTCTGATAAAAATTTCCCAAATCTTCTATTTTGTGATGAAATAGCATTCATACCAGTGCACTGTCTGGAATTCAGATTTATTTAATGTAATCCAGCAATATTATTTGTACATTTAATCTTGAGTAAATTGAAGCACATATTCAAAGTGCTGCAATTTTATTTTCTGTCCAAAAATATTGTGAACTTGTTGGATTTGTTCGTTTCAAATTATTTAAGTGTATGTATTAAGTATAAATTAAGTATAAATTGACAAAAATATATTTGGCAAAGGGAGATAACTCCAGATATATTAACTAAAATTACAGAGTTGTTTCCCTTCAAATTCTATAAACATTAATTGACTTGACATTAAATGTTGCTGAATATTTGACTATATTAAATAAGTAACAATATTCGGTACTGATAAAAATTAATTGCTTCTCTGAAAACCTTCATCAGCAGCCAGAAGATATGGTTTTGATGTTTTCAAGGTTATCACATATAGTCCTTTACTCCTACAGCTGCATATCTAAACAATCTAAACATGATTGAAATAATATTGATCAACACAGTAGATAAATACCAAAAGTCAAAAATTAATAGTTAAAGTAATCATTGCCATAACAATTCACATACTTCAGATCCTTGTTAATTCACACATTTATGTGTGTATATATGCGTGTGTGTGTGTGTGTGGGCATGTATATAAATATATATATATATATATAGATAGATAGATAGATAGATATATAGATAGATAGATAGATAGATATGTGCGTGTGTATCCTTTGTAATAAAATGAAAAACATGCAAGCAATGACAACAAAAATGTTTCAACAACCTGAAAATCACTAGGCAATTTCCATGCACTGTGTGTAAAAGAACATGTTTTTAAAAATATCCTGGACACCAAGAATGGCTGATACACAGAATAAAAAGAGTGTATAAAACTCTACTAACCTGGTTCACACAGTATTTCTCAAAAGGTTGAAACATGTGGAATGATTCGCGGAATAATTGTCCAATGTTAACACTTAGCAATTCCTGCAAAATAATCAGAAAAAAATTAAACAAAAATAAAGGCTGTCAATATATTTGTTGTAGAAAATAGGCAATACAGATGTTATTAAATATTTTGACTTTCTTTTCATAGGTTTTAATTCAATACTCAATAAAATTTATTTACAATTCCATTTTGTATATTGCATTCAGCTATACAAGTGGCCTATTAGATAAGTGTTGTGATGTCAAGGTTTAGCACTAGTCAGTCGCTAAGCTTGTACTCATTATTCTCAGTGACAACTTATATAGGCTTTCTCTTGCACTTATGCAAATTAGGCATATTAATTTGCCAGTATTACTACATCTCCCTGAAACGTACAGGTTTTATACCTCTAGTAGTTCTTGTACTTCTTCTCATGACAGTTTCATTACTTTGCCCTACTTCTCTCTCTCCCGTATTTCTTTCTCTGGGAGACCTAGATCTGTCCCACGCTAAGCTGTAATCATAGGCATTTTCTTGCATTATTTGATCGTCATCCGAACTTTCAAACTCATTCTGGCCCACTTGATCCTGCATTATTTCGTCTTCCAATGTTTCATTTTGTAATGGTTGTTCTAATAAATCATTAACAGACGGAATCGTAGACATTTCTTCATCATTTTGCTCTTCATATTCACCCTGGGTCCTTATTTGATCTGCATTGGCTAATACACTGTTGCCGTTTTCTCTATTTATTATAGCTGTATTGTGGCCTTTTTGCATGATAAATTCTGCCCTTTCCGGATTTGCTTCTTTGTTCTTTTTGTACATTTTTTCATTTGTGGAGTACAACATCGTTAGCGGAGCTCTAATTTGTCTTCCCATTAAAGCTGATGGGCTTTCTAGTCTTCCAGTATGTGGTATTGTGCAATAGCTTAAAAGCAGCCTCGGTAGAAAAACTTCTACTTTTTCTTTTTGCTGAGAGCATGCTTTTAGTCCCGTTTTTACAGTTTGCACCATTCTTTCCGCTAACCCATTCAACTGAGGGTGATATGGGGGTGTCTTATACGGTTTACATCCTATTTTTTCTAACCATAAATTAAAATCTTCATCACAAAATTCTGTTGCATTTTGAGATACCAGGGTTTTTGGTATGCCATTTCTGGAAAATATGACCCTTAGAATCTGTTTTAGCATAGAACTTTTCTTGCCTAGCACCTGGATTATTTCAGGCCAGCCTGAAAAAGAGTCTACTAGAATTAATAAGAGTCCCACTCCATTAATATACACATGATCCATATGCACTCGACTCCATGGGTCCACTTCTCTAGGCCACGAATGTAAAGTAGTCTGTGTAAAGTTTCTTAATTCTTTACATTTTTTGCACCTTTTTATATATTCTTCGACATCTCTTGAATATCCTGGCCACCATGCTTCTAATTTTACCCTTTTTTGTGTAGCCACTACGCCACAGTGTATATCATCATGTACACTTTTTATTACCAATTTTCTTTGTGTTTCTGGGGGAACTACCAGATACCCATTACAAATCACTCCAATGTCTATCATTAATTTCTGTCTTATTTCTTTGTAGGGTCTTTCCACCCTAGAACAATTTCCCCATGAGTTTTTTCTTATTCTCGATATTATCCTACTTAGTACTGGATCATGTCTAGTTTCTGCAGTCATTCTATCTAAAGACAAAATCAGTCTCTACCCAATGTAAGAATGTATCTTCAAATTCTTCTTCTGTTTTATCTTTTGACTCCTTGTAAAATCTCAATCTTGATAGTGCATCTACGTGTGGAATTGAATTCCCTTTGACATATTCTATATCAAAATCAAATGCCATCAATCTTATTGCCCATCTTAGTATCCTCGATGTCGTGGCTTTGGGTAATTCTTTCCTTGGGTTAAATATAAACTCTAATGGTCTATGATCACTTCTTAAAAGAAATTTTTTTCCAATTAAAAATTGTCGGGCTCTAGTAGTTGTCCACACGATAGCCAATGCTTCTTTCTCTATATTTGCATAATTAAATTTGGTGTTCATTAGTCTTCTTGATAAATACGTTATCGGATGTCCTTCTTGTGATAATATTCCCGATATTGAATGTTCGCTTGCATCTGTGGTTAACGTCATGTCCTTTTTTGGATCAAACATTTTCACTACTGGTTTCTTTGCCATAATTTCTTTTAATCTATCAAAAGCTTTTTGTTGTTCCTCTGACCAAATAAATTCAACATTCTTTTTTCTTAAATTTGCAAATGGTTCAGTCAAGTCCGTGTATTTTGGTAAATATCGCCTGTAAAAATTCACCAATCCCAAAAAAGACTCCAGTTTTTTTTTTTATTTGTAGGTGTAGCCACTTTTAGTATTTTTTCTATCAAGGCTTGGTCTGGTGATATACCTTCTTTTGAAATGGAATAACCTAAAAAAGATATTTTACTACAATTGCTTACACATTTTTTTCATTTATTGTCATTCCAACATTTCTTAATCTATTCAAGATGATGTCGGTTTTCTTTTTTAATTCTTTTTCATTAGTAGCTTCTATGCATATATCGTCTTGGTAACAAATTATATTTTTCATATTTTCTAAAACCTGTTCGATGGCCCTTTGAAATATGGCGCTTGCAGTTTTTATTCCAAATGGCATCCTTTTCCATCTTAGTAACCCTATTGGCGTATTTATCGTGGTTACTTCTTTGAAGTTATCGTCTATTGGTATTTGGTGGTATGCCGTTTTTAAATCTATTTTTGTAAAAACGCTCATTCCTGCCAGTGCATGTAATGCAACTTCAACATTTGGTATGGGATATGAATCCGAACAGACTTTGTGATTTACGCCTATTTTGTAATCTCCACAAATACGTAAATCACCATCTGTCTTCCTCAACACTACAATGGGTGATGCCCACTTACTGCCTCCAGGGGGAACATGTTCAAGAAGGTCTTGTTCTATTAATTTCCATAGTTTTGTTACTACTAATGGCAACAAATGTACTGGTAATTTTCGTGCTTCATAATAAGAGGGGGAGACATTTACTTTTAATTTTAAACTCGCTTTATAGTTTTTTAACTTTCCGATTTTTTCCATTTTTATCTCATTAATTAATTTGGTAGAATTTATGTTAAGCACGTCATTTCCAAGAAGTCGGTGGTTCTTTTTACAACTTGTGACAATTATAGGTATTACTTCAAATTTATCTTTTAACTACAAGAAACCTTCAAAGTATCCTAAAGTTTTTATGACCGACCCATCAAATTGGCGGAGTTGTAAACTGCTCTTTCGTAAAGGTGGCTTTCCAATGCATTTCCCAAAATCTTTTGGTATCAGCGTTACTTCACTCCCAGTATCAATTTGCATATCTAAATTGCAGTTGTTAATTTTAACCTTTAATATACAGTCTTTTTTCTTTTGTTCAATTTTTTCTATATTCTTATCTTTTAATGTGAACACTTCCATATTGGTTTCATTTTCTTCAACTCTTTCAACGGTTTTCTTTTTGAGTTTGCATACTGCTTGAAAATAGTTCTTTTTTAAGCAATTTGTACAGGTTTTTCCAAATGCTGGGCATTTTTCCCTTTTTATTTCATGTTCACGTCCACAATACGCACATTTTCTTATCTTTTTTAACATGTACGTATCAGCAAATATTTGTTCGCTGGGTTGAATTTTATGATGGTTGTATTTCTGTATTAATTCTTGTTGCTGTATAAAGTCAATACATGTATTTAAAGACATATTTCCTATTTGTAGTTGTTCCATTATTTTATATCCGTGTGATGCATTGCACATACCTTCAATTAATCTTAATTGAATCAAGTCCTCTTCAATAGTCTGTCCATCTTGTCAGAGTTTTTCAAATTCGCAATATCTACTCGCATTTCGTAGACAGTGTAGATATTTTATAAGTGGTTCATCAATATCTTGTTTCATCGACATGAACTTCGTTCTTTCTGCCACTACCAGCCTTTTTTTGGTCTCATACTTCTCCTTATAATCTGACTTATTTTTTCGAAAGTAAAGTCTTCCAAGTTTGTGGGATATGCTATGGTGGAGACTTTCATTATCGCCTCGCATCCAGCTGTAGCCAAGAATAAATTCATAATTTCATTTTCGCCTCCCTTCTCCTTGTTGTCTTTCAACTTTTTACTTCTCACACTGGCAGAAAAACATCGAATCCATGCATCTGCATCTGGATCTTCTAGAGACAAATAGTATCCTATCAGCGACGCCATTGTTGTGATGTCAAGGTTTAGCACTAGTCAGTCACTAAGCTTGATTTATTTTGTAGGAAAATACAAAATTGTGGCACAAGGCCGAAAAAGGGGAGGGGTAGAGGATGGTCTTCACTAACTATCTTATACCTAGCTAATCAGATTCATGACCCTTTCATACGTTACAATTTCAACATTCACCAAAAGAACTCGTCCGTCACCAAATACATACACCATAATACCGCATCCTCACAAGGGGAGCCTACAAAACGTGCCCCACACCATAAAAATTTGATGATAATAAATACATAAAAATCTAATAATGAAAAAATGAGAGGGGAGGGAGATGAACCCAATAATCAACTAAAAATCAACAAATTTAAACTAAACATAACTGATGTTAGTAGGGCCCGTCCAACCCTCAAAACAGAGAGGCCGCTGTATTCTGCCCACAGGACAAAATCAAGAAGCACTCTCACTAAGGGAGTGGGAAGAGATAAAATAACACGGACATGGGGAAATAAAAGGCTGACCAGGCCGAGATAAAAAGGGGGCTAAAACAAACTTGGGAGGTTGGGAATCTCGACTTGGATCATAACAAAAAGAGATAGCCGGGAACAGGCCAGGAACATCACTTACTCACATTAACTAGGTACACTGAAGCTTGTCTAACCTAACCAAGGGGAGGGCCCCACAGGAAACCACCCCGATGTGACCTAGGTTGACCTAGAAGAGAAAATCAAGGCTAGCCCCGTTCAAAAGAACCAAGCTCGCCTCTTTTACCCACCTTTCGCTGAAGACTGTCGAATGCAATCGTTTTCTATCAGTTTTAATCTTCATCTTGAGCTGATGCTCAAAGAATCGGATTAGATCCTGATGAGAAAGATGATTGCCACGCAAGACTTCCTCCTTTCGCGTCATCCAAATCACCATTCAAGCCATGGCTAGCAGCGTCAGAAACACCATTCGTTTCACCCCGGAATACGGGGGCGACACATTGTCATACACGTATGCACGATCAATGGACACAAGTTCTTCGGGAGCGTGACGAGCCGTCAGCTCGCCGACATGGTCCCATAAGAGGCAGACCCAGGAGCAATGGTAGAAGGCGTGGGAAGCCGTTTCTTCTAAACCAAGGCCACACCATTCACAGTCTGGCAAATCTGCCAAGCCCCATATAAAAGCCTTGTCATTGAGATTTCCGAGCCAATCGCCAGGTAAGTGAAAACTCCGGGTTACTGAGGTAATCCGCCGCTGGCACCCAAGTCCAGTAGGAGTGAAACTCCTCCTCCGACAAGCAGAGCGTGTCACATAGGGGATCCTTCACAGGCCCCTCCACTAATCCCTGATAGCCAGTGGTACAGGTGAACGGAAAGTTGTCGGGCGCTTTTGTGCTGACTAGGTCGGTTCGTCAGGGTTGTCCGCTGTTGCCTCTCCTTTATGCTTTGGCGTTGGAGCCTCTCCTCTGGCTGAAAGACGAGATGTGCAGTCTGACCATATGCGGGATTGCCATTCCTGAAGGGTCTCAAGCCAGGGTTTCCACGTATGCCGATGACGTATCTACTTTCGTGTCATCCCGCAGCGACATTGAGGCGGTACAGAAGGCACGTGATCGGTACGAGAAGGTAACAGGGGCCAAGATAAACGGTGACAAGTCATCCGGCTTTCGGCTTCTGGGTCACTTCTGGGTACCACAGCACTGGGGGAACGATACAGGAGGCTAATCCAGCGGCAGAAGTCGGGTGCGAATCCAGCGGCCTGCAGGACAGTAGCAAGGTAGCGATAGTCAACCCTATCCAAATTGAACAGCGCGGCTTTTTCGTCATCTTTTACACCCTCTATGACCGTGTGGATCAGATGCAGGTTGCTCTGAATAGTTCGTCCCCTCACAGAACAAGTCTACTCAGGTCCCAACAGAGACTCGGCAACTGACTGCAAACGCTCCTGCAGGATCTTGGCCATAATCTTTAACTCTGTGTTTAGCAGAGTTATGGGCCTATAATCATCTATTTTCCCCCCAATACCCTTTCCCTTTTTCAACAGAGTGATCACATCCCTGGAAATCCAGTTAGGGATGGACCCCAACCGAAACCAGTTGTAGAACACTGCAGTCAAAATCGGAACAAAGATGTGCGACAGCCTCAAGTACAATTCATAGGGCAAACCATCCAGACCAGGCAACTTGCCTCTGCCGACCTTCTTCAATGCCACGTAGACTTTTCCTCCGTGATCTCTCCCTTGCAGCTAGCCGCTTCAGTCGGTGAAAGCCGAGGAAAGTCAGTCAAATAGCTACGAAACTCCTCCTCACGGAGACCAGGCTCCTTGATAAAGCGGCTCTCAAAATGCCACCGAAACGCCTCGCACATGTTGTCAGTGGCTCGAAGAGTACGTCCCTCTGGGGTCTTGACTTGCCGAATGTAATGATCGCCACCTCGACGGACTTCTTCCCTGCGCAAATCTGCGCCCATATTCACAGCTTCAGAAGACATCTTACTTATGTCTAATTAACTGGCCCATGTAGCGCTTGCTACTTGAACGCTCCAGAGCCTCCCTAGCTACGGCTATCTCTAGGGGATCCCCCCAGCCTCCGCTTGAGAAAAACTAGCCTTAAGTGTCTTCACCTTTTCAGCTTTTGCTGAAATCAGTGGTGAGGGACCTAATCCTATCCTTAAGTCTCACCCACCACTTATTCCCAATAACCGCCCCCACTAGCTCCCACTGCACTACACTAATTAGCTGCTCCTGGAAGTCCTGCCTGTCCATTAAAGACAGATTGAACTTCCAGTAACCAGCCATTCTAGGCCTATGTTCTAACACCACCCAGGCACAATCAAGTTTGTGATCCGAGTAGCCTACCCAGTGGAACGTAGGACAATCTAACAGATCTACATCGGCTCTTCTAACGAACATTCTGTCAAGGTAGCTAACAACCTTGTCAGAAAGCCAATTAAAAGCCCACGTCCACATTTTTCAAAAGGGATCATCGACCCGGTATCTATCGACGAGACCATAATTGTTGATCAGATCAACCAGGCTACGATCGCCCCTTCTCCCGCTAGCACCCCACCCCCTGTGTAACTTGGGTCCAGGTTGGCATTACAGTCCTCTATTAAAACTAGGTGCGTTGAATCCACTAGGAATGGCCCCAACCGCCGAAAAAAGGAAACCCGCTCCTCCTGGTCGTTGGGCGCATAAACCACAACGACCCGAAACAAACCACTTTTCACGGCAATATCGGCCACGATTAACCAGCCCTCGGCATCGGTATGCACACGGTCCACCTTCGCATCAAGAGTACGTCTGACCAACAAAGAAACTCCTCTGGAAAGCCGGTCCCCATATGCTGAATAAACGACAAAGTTGTCCTCCAGCACACACGCATCGATGCTGCAAACAAAGTGAGTCTCTTGGATCGCGGCAACATCCACACCGAAGGACAAGAGATCCCGAAGCAGGCAGGCAGACTTACTCCGATCCCTCAAGCCCCTCGCATTCAAACTGGCTATCTTCATTGCCATCTTCTAGGCCTGTAAAGAAAAGAAAAAAGTGCATAAACCTATTCACATATGGGACGGAAATCTGCAGGTGTCAGGACCCCGACGGATTGTCCAAGGTTTCCTGTTCCTAATTCCGTCGTCATGCAACTACCCTGGACAAACCCACCGACGTCCGTAGGGTAGGTTAATTTTAAGACCCTGTATAGTGAGGGGTGGAGACGTACCGGGACCCTCCCTGAACAGAAGTTATGCATTTTGATGAGGTCAGATGTGCCAAACTCTACCATTCTTAGACCCGGGAATGCTTCCCTTGCCTCAAACATATGTGTCCACACCTTGAGATACTTTCCAGTATCCCTAATGAGGGCAATAACCCATGGGGCCCCTGGAAAGTTCTGTGGATCCTCCACGGACTTGTTTTCGACGGAGGACAGTTTATAAAGTGGACCCAGGAGGGATTTTTTTCGGGAAGAGAGGTTACTCTCCAGTTCTTCCTTATCCACTATACATATGTCTTCGCTCCTTTTGAAAAGCCTCTTTTTTCTTTTCAACACTATCTGGGCAAGGTGGGGTGGGGGTGAACGGGAGGCTAGGTGTGGACTGAGAAGGGGATGAATCAGACGGTATGGGGATGAGCGATTGTGGGGATGTAGGAGTGGAGGGAGAGAGTGGAACACGAGAGAGTGAAAGGGGGAGACTCCTGGGTATAGGTGCATCAAAAAGTCTCTCTGGAGATACAGGGACGGAAATGCATCTAGATTTTGTCAGGGTCCTCCCCGACCTATTTTGCGCAGTGTGTTTCTTAGTTGGTATTTCTTCTTCTTCCTCTTCTCTGTTCCTCTTTAAAGAGGAGGACCGCATTGGAGGTAATTCTTCTACCTCCATCTGTGTCTCTTGTTGCCGCTGCTTCTTTTTTTTTCCTCTTTTTCCTTGTGCTCTTGATGCTGCTCTGTTGCCTGTTTCTTCTTTGTGTAATTGCTGCTGTCTCTTCGGTGAGGCCTCCTTCAGGGGAGACGGGGGACTTGCTTTGGATTTCCGTCCCTTCGCCACCACTGGAAGGCTTGCCCGTTTCGACTGTTGTAGTATCAGTCGCTGTTGTCGCAGCTGTTGTTGTATTTGTTACTGCCGTGGGATTTGGTTGTGGCGGCACCTTCTTTGCGAGGCACTCCTTTGCCATGTGCCCCGGCTTTCCACATAACCAACAGCAAGGTTTCCTGCCCTCCACCACAACCAACATCTTATCTCTACACGTCAGTGTATTGGGCATATCCTTAAAGGCCTGGCGATCTAAGGTAATTTCTATTACAATATCGCCAGTTGAGATGCCTGCCTTGTTCCTTACGCTGGCAACCTCCTCTAATTCTTCCATATTGGGAAAAGAAAGCCCCCATCCTGCCTTCCGGAATATCTATGGGCACCCCATGAACCGTTACTTTCGTTCTACGGGTGCCCATGTATTTGGTTTGTAGGCGAAGCGTTTTGGACGTCAGTACTTTTCCAGCAAATTTTTTAGCCTCCTGCTCGGACGTCGAAAGCAGGTTCCACATTGCTCTCGAACAATCTTCAAGAATCTTCGGCTCTATTTCCAAGCTTTTCAGGGCTTCTTCCATCGTTTCCCTGCTGACACCGATTAGATTACGATTTTTAACGTCGGCTGTCTGCAGGGAAATAGTCCTTGCTTTGACTGCATTTAGTGCTTCCTTAATGGTTCACTTCCATTTGTGTATTATGCGTATTCTTTTTGTAATTCCGCGTAATACTCATTGTCTTTTATCGGCCTGGTTGCGGTCCAGGCCGTTTTTGCTGGCGAGACATTTTCCGTTGTCACCGGCGGTGTTGTAAATTCAAAGCACTATTACGGCAGAAAACGTTCTTTTTCTTTTACAGTATTTTTGTTATGAATAAAACAAAACAAACAGAATAAAGACCGGACGAGAGTTCGGGGTGTAAAACAAAACAAAATTAGAAAATATAAACAAACGAACCGGACTAGAGTCCTGGGTCTATAAACAAAATCACAACAAAACAAAACAGAAAATCAAATGCAAAAAGGGTTCAAAAATAAGTAAATTATAAAAAACACTTTTTTTTTAGCGTATGCTTCGTCTAACGAGTTTGCCGGACAAAAACAACACAGTCCAAGAGAGTGTAGATGTGCTAGTTAGCAAACCAAAATCAAAGTACGTATGTGCTAGCTAGTCAGTCGCTAAGCTTGTACTCATTATTCTCAGTGACGAGTTATAGGCTTTCTCTTGCACTTATGCAAATTAAGCATATTAATTTGCCAGTATCACTACAATAAGTTTTTAATAAATGGTACAAAATGCCAGTTTCAGATCTATCAATTAAACTTGATACTTTTGAGCTAAAATTTGCTTTGAAAAAATTTTTAAAAAATTATTTTTACCCGAAAAAATAATATCATTCCATTATTATTAGTGTTGTTTTTGGTATTATTTTATTATTTCCTATGATTTCTGTTGTATACTCATTTCCTACCAAAGACCTAAGGTCAAAAATAGCATCATGACATTTTCCAGTGATTATTTTTGTAAAAACATCAAAAAACAACCTAAGATCACACACATTTCCCATAGATAAAGCCCTTCGTAAGGTATGAGCTATACTTGTTAGTACAATTTTTTGTATTTCTTTAAGGCATGGGCCACTAGGGATTCTATTCATTGAGTCTATCAGAACCTATTCAAATCAAACCGAGGGCTTCAACTACAATTAAAACTATTGATGTCCTCATGTGCCACACTTTTGAGATTTCCACTTCAAGATCCTTGTATTTTGATAGTTTTTTTTTTAAGATCATCATAAATACATTGCAATCTGCAGGGACTGCCATGTCAATAAGAAAGCACATTCTGTTCTTGTGGTCTTTGATCACAATGTCTGGGCGATTAGCTTTGATTGTTCTGCTTGTATGTATTGTAAAGTCCCATAAAATTGTTACAGGTCCTATCTCTGTAACCGGGTCTGGGATGTATTCATACAAGTTTCTTGCAGTTTTCTTCCCGTAAATGTTGAAGTTTTTCCAGTGCAGATATTAGCCCAATCTGTCATGCCAGGTTTTATATTCAGTGAGTGCTAATACTGTGCAACATGATACAAGATGGTCAATTGTTTCTGGATATTTATCACAGAATCTGCATTTCAGGTTAAAAAATTTATTATTATTATTAATAATAATATTCAATCATGAAAGAAGGTTTAAATACAAATGAGATTTACATTTGGTAGATTATATAGAAAATCATAACAGAACTCAAGAACCAAATGTTGCAGCAAAAATTATGAAAAAGAAAGCCAGGGATAAAGCTCTTGAATAGATGAAACAATGCTGGCAAGACAAACGTCTGCATGACTAATATCCAGAATGTGCTAATAAAGCTGATGTTGATAAAGTTAACGCTCATTGCTGGCTATGAGCATCTGGATTAAAGGCTGAAACGGAAGGCTTTATTCTTACAAGACCAGAGTCCTTTCACTAAGAACTTTCAGGCAAATATCATACATAATAGTGTGGATCCAAAAAGCAGATTCTGTGAAAAATATCAGGAAACTATAGACCATCTAATCTCAGGATGTTCTGTACTTGCGTCAAATGAATATAAAAATCATCACGATAGAATGGAACAATATTTATACTGGACAGTGTACAAACACTTTGGAAAAGATGTTAACAAAAATTGGTATGAACATCATCAGCACTGGTCGCAGAAATAGAAGACATCACATATTGGATTACACCATCCTTACAGACAGGAAGATTGAAGCAAATAGGCTGGACATAATTGTCAAAAACTGAAAAGAAAAAACTTGCCTACTAACTGATATGGCTTGCTTAGTGGATTGTAACATAGCAACCAAGGAATTTGAAAAACTATCAAAGTATAAAGACCTGGAAATTGAAATAGAAAAAATGTGGAAATTGAAAACGAGAATAGTACCAGTAATAGTAGGTATGCTTGTAATGATAAATAAAAAAGGAACACAACAACACATTAAAAAAATCCCTGGAAATACCAACTTAAGAGAAATACAAAAAACTGTCTTGATATGTACAGCCCACACACTAACTTTGTCCATGTAACACTAGTGATGTTATGGGAGGTAGAAAAACAAATCAAGAAATTTAACCTTAACATTACACCACTACCTGCCTTAGGTCTTCCTGCAGACTTGGTAGGCAGTGTAACCATAGCAGAAATCAAAATATAATAATAATAACAACAACACAGTTTTTATTGCTACTTGTTTATAATAATTATTATTGTTGTTTTTTCTATTATTGACAGTGTAATTGTTATCAACATCTTATGTATTAGATACCCTAAATCAGTGGCGTAGCTTGGAGGGAGTGGTCCGCCCTGGGCAGCACTTTATGAGAGTTTTCAGAAAAGAAAAAAACAATAACATAATTTCAATAATTTTTGCTAAAAAAGCAGTGATAAAGAAGATAGGGTTCAAATGGATCCAATTTGGCTCAAAGCCAGCCAACTAGCAATGTAACAGAGAGAGTTTGGGAACCACACACAAACACACACATATATATATATATTTTTTTTATTGAAATTGGAGTAGATTTGAACAGCAAAATTAGATCAGAACAATTTTGTTTACTGATGGGAATTTGATCTGGCCCATTTGGAATTGGGTCATTAGGAAGACAATGGAAGATGATTGAGATAATTTTTATCGGTTAAAATTTGAAATAGAGCTTCCTAAAGCTATGAGGAACTTTGAAATTCACATGATTTGGGATTGAAAGCGGAACCCATGATACTCATGTGCAGGCCAAGGGTCGATTTATGATCAGCCAAGTTTATCTATATAAACGCGCACAGAAATCTGTTGACAGAGTGGTTGGCTCGTTTGCTGTCAAGTGCAGTTGAGCTGGGTAGAGAGAAGTCGCTAACATATTTTGTTGATATAAGTACGAAGAAGCGAATTATTCCTCCAACAATCTAAGACTGCTACTGCTACTATTATTACTACCACTGGAAATGGAAACATCGAACAAGCTACAATAATCAAAAGGTTGTTTTGGGGCTTGTCTGTCGTCGAGTGCAGTCAAGCTGGGTGAAGAGATATCGGAGACTGGAAGTGACGTCAGGGATTTGGAACAAAACCCCCTCTAACATGTACTGTTAAAATAAGTACCGATGCTTCTGCTACCACAAAGATTACTACTACTGTTACTACCGCCAAGGAGGAATGCAACTATAAACTTTAAGCCGCACACAGAAATTTTTATCTCTCCATCACAAGAGTCGTATATCATTCTGAGACAATTTCACAACAAGCTAATCCAGTGTATGAGTTTTTATGTCAATTATTTTCTTTTCTGTAACCCGTTTCTTTTCTATACTATTCTTTTCTGCTATATAAAAGACATTAACAATTCAACCATTGAATAGTTGTTTGTCCGGCTTTCTGCAGATATATATTTCTTTTTGGTGCATTCTAAATTTCTTAGCACAGACTCTCTAGCCATGTCTACATCTTCAGTCGACCGTGAATGGATGAACATCACTTCTGCTTTGGATCAAACCAAACACAATGTGGGCAGGAAGCTGGATTAAGCCAGTGAATGATCTACGGATGCTCAGGGGACCTATGGTCATTCCCTTAAGTTTGGTTAAGACCGAGTAGACACTTCAACCCAGAGAGTAGGACATCGGAGGTTGAGGGGCTGGGGCGAAAGTGTTAGAGCAATAAAAAAGAAAATGTCTCCAAAACGTGCTGACAGCTGATGGGGATAAACCTCACTTACAAAACCTGAGCAAAAGACGTGAAAAAAATTTGAACATTTTTAAAGGGCTTGATGTGGGGTTGGATTAAGTGAATTAATTTTTTAGTGAATCCAGTTTTTTCACACCTATGTGAAAAGTGCAGACTTTGACTTATGATAGTTCACAGTAATTTTCACGAGTAAGAGCAGTGAAAGCAGTAAAAATAGGCCAAAATTTTTGATTGCACTACGGAACTGAATGTAAGTGATCCGCAGTGAATCTAATTACACAAAGCCGGTAATGGTGGGCAAATGACCGTGATTAAATCCATTTTTTTCTCTTTGGTAACTCCAAAATGGTAGGTTTTATCATAATTGTAATTGTTAATTAGAGTTCAGTATGTACATTTGTACAGAAATATGACAATTTTGAAAAATATTAATAGATATTTAGCTTGGGGATTGAAAAGTAAATTTACCATATATATATATATATATATATATATATATATATATATATATATAAACTTTAAGGGGTTAATGTGCATTGTAATATTGTATTCCTTCTGGAGAGGGGCGCCAAAGCTTGAGGGCCACCCCAGGCAGCAAAAACACTAACTACGCCACTGCCCTGAATAAAAACATAAGGTTTAATTCTCACAAGTCAGTTAAGGAGATCTGTTGCATAAAAAAATATTTTAAACAATATTGAATGTAAAAATATCCAAAATTAAATAATAAAAGCTAAAACAAAGGTAAATTTTAAGAGAAATAGTAAAGTTGTATAATGTCAAAAAAATACCATGAGATCAACCAAAGAATATCAAAAGCCTTTTAGGAATAAATTTGTATAAGTAATTTGTATTTTTAATAGCGTATCATTTTCAAAGAAAAGAGGCAAGCAAGTTGTAAGGAAATGATTTAATAAAAAACAAGCTTTCTTAATGTTTGATTTATAAACCACTTTGATGCTTCATAAATACAGATTTTAAGAAAGAAGTGTTTGTTTTAACTAAGTTTTGACCAATTTTTTTCTTATAGCTTATGACCTTACCAATACGAAACTGTTTTTTGTACTTCTTACATTTAACCTTCTGTGTTGGAATTTAATTTGAGACCAATATTGTACAATATTGTATTCTAGATATTTTTTCTATCCTCACTCCAACATCGCTTTTTACTTTCAAAACCGGCTCCCAAAGCTTTCATTCTTATCAGAGATAAGAATATATTTTCTGACTAACGAGAGAGCCGGAAAATATAAAAAGGAATTTCACCACCATTATTCTTTCTATGGTGCCTTAAAGTCTGGGGGAAACCTCACAGCTTGTTCACACCAACCTGTTTTCATTACTTGCTCCCAAAGCCTTGATTCTTATCAGAGATAAGAATGTGTTTTCTGACCAATGGAGGGGCCAGGAAATTTGTATAACAATTTTGGAGGGAAAAGTCCCTGACCCTTCTGAGCCTCCCAAATCTCCATAAATTTGGAGAATCTATGCCTATTTATCAGTGAGAATTCAGCCCACTGTCTGTAAGGTAAAAAATAGGGAGCTCCAGTCAACTTCAGAACCACTTTCAACTAAAGAAGAAATTCCTGCCAGGCCGGGAAGACAGACCATCAGCCCACTACTAAAAAACAATTGAAATCTGCATCTGCATCACCACTGGACTTCTGTCATGCCCACTGGACTTCTGTCGTCGACCTACGAACTCACTCAACTGCAGAAATTCCTATATCTACCAACAATTTTCCTACTCTACAAGAACTGTGAGTGTTTCTAAACCTTAACAAAATTCTACTCACTTAAAGAACTTTTTAGGCACTCAGAGAAATATTTTGAGCAAGCCTTTTTTCTGTTATGAACATTTTCTCTTCCCTTAAAGGACATTTTCTCTTCTCCCTTTCTTTCTCTCCTAATTTTCCTTTTATCCCTTTACCTTTTTTTCTGTATATGTAAATAAACACTTTCTTCTTTTAATGTTACACACTGAGCAGGAGTTTTTTCTTTATTCGTCCATGCCTAAAAGAGAGAGTTTGTCCACTCTAATCTTGTTTTTTTACGTTTTGTCGCAATTTTTTAACCTCAACCCAATTTTTTAACCTCAACCCTTTGATGCAGGAAAGCTGGAACAAATTTCCTCGCATCTGTTCTGCCTCAGAATTATAATTATAAGTCACTGACTAAGCCAAATTTGATACAAGATTAATGTATAATGTTTAACCTTTGTGCCCCCCCAAAAAAACAGTGTGTCAAAAGAACAGTTATTCCCTTGGTTATAGAAAGATATGAACTAACTATAATGAAATATTTATTATTTATCATTTTATAAAGAAAGAAATATGAAAAGAAATTTTATTATTCATAAATTTATAAAATGTTTATGAACAAGAAAATTTTATGATCTTGTAAATATAAATTATTCTTGTAAATAAGCAATTTAATAAATAAATAGTGTTTCATATTTTTGTTGTCAATTCTCAAGAATAAAGAAAATACATAAATTCACTTTCACATGTTTGGGTTTTATTAAAATTCTAATCATTGCTTTTTAAAACAATCAACATTTATGAAGGAGTCAAAAGTGTATATAGTAATAGCGGTGTCAAAGGAATTACCATCCTTCTGACATTGCCAAAATTCCATTCATGACATATGAAATAGAAAATCAACTCACTAAAAATAACAAAGACTAACATACTTAACCATCATTCTAATGCAAATTCTTTATGGCCAACACAAATATAATTTTCCAGTTACGTTATAGTAAATAAAGGTTTAAACTCTTTTTGTCCCTTTGTTTGTGGGGAAAATGGAACAGAAAATTAGTAAATCAAATTTCCTTAAGATTAACTCTATTGTTACAGTGAAAAGTATTAGCAACAATTGATGCAAAAATATATTGTGTTTAATAGTTGAGAATGAATTCATCCGGAACTTCTTTAAAGCAATTTAAAAAGGTTTCTCACTTTTTATAATTCAAATATATAGAAGAAAGTTTTCACTGGAGTAAATTAACAAGCATGACAATCAACAGATTTCATGTAACAGCCATTTTATCTGTCTACCTCAATATTCTTTATCTGTGTCTGTCTCTTAATTCTTTATACTTGTTCTTTACTCTTCTATCTTTACAGACAGCTTATCTAAGAACATTTTTTATTGATCATTATTAACAATGGTTATTTTGAAATTATCAATTCCATGATTTATTTCAAAAATTATAAATATTCACAACACACATATAAATATATATATTCTAAAATTGGTCAAGTTGAAATAACTTATAATTTACTTCCCAAGACGTTCTATTTCATGTTTTGAATTACATCTTTGCTTCTACATCAAGTCATCTTATAATTTAGTGTCATTTCCATCTTATTTCCTCCTTTGAGATTTGCACTTGCCCAATATGATGATATTAAATAGTGGATGAATATGGGTGTCACAATGAAGTATTTTGTTTAAACTGACAGATGGCTACTATCAAATATGACTGATTTTTGGTTATAATGTGGAGATCCAATTAGGTACTTGCCATTCAAAATGTCCAGCATGTTTAAGCATTATCAGTTCAGAAAAAACATTTATCCATTCTGTAAGAGGAATTTCTCCCAGTATCCACTGACAATTATTTGGCTAAAAATAACACTCTTTAAATGGTGGTTTAAACTTTATGCCAAACAAAAAATCACCAAAGTTATTAAAGTAACTCTCCTGCCCAAATCTGTTTTCTCATAGATTATGCCTGATAAAGGCTGAAGAATGTATTGGCTGAAACATTGAAGAGATTTCAGCATCCAAGCAATGTTACATATACCTGAATTGTTTAATAAAAGTAATAGTTGAGGTCACATGAAAAAAATCAACTTTAAGCATTTTTAATGAAAAATATTTGACAATTCTTGACTTTAAAATACTTTGAAATATACACAAAATCTGTCTATATTTCTTAGATGAGGTATTGTAATTATTTACATTATTTGCATTGTTTGTACTGTTGTCCTCATCTTTATTACCATATTCACAATGTTTCAGCTGTTATACACTCTAGCCTTTTTCTCCTGTGGACAAAATAAAGGGTTCAGTTTGAAATTTCAATCATCTGAATAAGGCTAGAGGATACAATGGCTGAAACATCATGAATATGGCAATAAAGATGAGGACAACAGTCTGAACAATGTAAATTGTCAAACAACAATTCAAACATTTTGTATATACACAAAATGTTTGAATTGTTGTTTGACTTTTGTCTACCAACAAAAATGATAAATTTCCCAAAGTGAAGTCCCTTTCTCAATTAAATAAAACTTTATTAACCCTATATCATACACAAATCTTCCCACTCTGTCACAGAAACACACACACAATATAAATATATATTTACACAAATATAATTTTTTTTTAAAATGCCATCTCCCTTATGTAGGTGATCATAACTCTCCAGATACCTTTCCTTTATTTTCTGTGACTTCTTGGGAAACATGGTGAAGTAGTTTCCATTTCCATCTCCATAGTTTGCAGTTTGGAGTTTATTTTCTCTTAGACTGGTTGCCACCCAAGGCTAGAGAGTCCAATCTACCCTACTATTTAACATGTAGCTGGAGTGGGACAAGAATAGACAAATTCATGTCTTTCCTGCTGCATTCACCTTCCTTGTGAAAGTGAATGCAATAGAACAAAAAATATATTTTTAAATAAAAAGTTCATATTTATAATAAAATGAATTATCTTGCAATGATTTACAGAGGATTGGATAAATAATCATAAATTAATGTATTTATTGACATCAAGTCAAATAATATTTGCTCAAGCAGGCAAATTTTGCTGTCTTAAAAATAAATTGAACAACTTTTTTCTTTTGATTGCATTTTTTTATAAACAATTTGTGTGCGTCTTCATAATATTTTTATTGAAACTTAAACACTTACTTATTCTTAAATAGTTTTGAGTTAGTAATTAAATTTTGGGGAAGAATTAGTCCTAAAATAATGTGCTCTACCAATGAGAAAATAATCACCACTTTCATTATACCAAATCCTGTAAAGTTACTTTGTGTTAAACTCTTATTAGTCATATTAACCTTTGATATGGCTGATGGTATGAAACATTTTATATACAAATCAGAATTCTGAAATGGTATGCATTGTTTTATTCCCTTATTTTAATTTTTTTCAAAGAGTCTCTGTTATTACAAGGATAAAGTCAAAATACTTAAATATGGTTAGTGAGTTATGACCTCAATTATTACTTTTATACAAAAAAAATTCATTTTTCTCATGTGTATTTTTATTTTTAACAAACATTTTTCTTTGTGGATTCATATATTTAAACTTTTCATCATTTGACTTGAATAATTATTTTTCACTTAGAACTCAATAGGAAATGTGTAAAAATTAAAGTATGCCAAGTTAAAAATTCACCTACACATTTAATACACTGTGAAAAGGCATGAATTCACTATTCCTTTATGTGTTTTGTCAATAGCATGCCAAATTGTAAAGTGAATGATTAAGTAAGCCACTTTTCCATTATTCAGGCCATAGCAGCCCAGGCACTGTTATCCCCATAGTTAAATTTGACAGAGGTTCAGTTTTAATAAGAAATAATCAGATTAAAACTATTTTTATCAAAAATGACCAACTTGTTACAAAATTAAATTCTCTTTTAAAATGAAAGTAAATAACTGAAAAAGATGTAATAGTTTCTGCTAAAATTGAATTGTATTTTACTCAAAATAGATTAATTTTCATAACCAAAAGATTAGCATCTGACTTTACAACGTTCATTTACAAAATGTTATATTCTTGATTGTCCATCATGGTGTGTGCTTCAAAAGTTTTTTTGACCTGGCAGCAACCATCTTCTTACTACCGTTTAAATAAAGAGCCTATTGTTAAAGTTAATATAGCATAAATTTAATAATATTAACTCCTAAATAGTTGAGTATTATTTGTAGCTAAAGAGTTTAAGCCACTTTCTTGAGTTGTAGTGAACAGACCCTTCTAAACTAGCTTACTAAAAAAAATATAGTCAATATTCTTATGTCTACCAATGAGTTCTCCACATGGATTATTTAGAAAAAAACTATTGATTGGAAAATAAGAAAATCATTTTTTAAGTTCATCCCCAAATATGATTTTTCTTTTTACAAAATAATCTCCATTTATTTTATTGATGGAAAGTTTATCAATTAAAATTGATCCATCAAATAATTATCCTGACAGACAGATTCATAATGAATTATCCAAAAGGATTAAATCATTTTCAATGAAAAACAAGAACAAGTACCCATTTATCATTCAATAGTTTTCAGTATAAATCATAAACTGTTAAGATGAGGCATCAACAGCATATTAAGCCCAAACCTTAAAATATGTCTGAAATCTATTTTGGATTGCTACCATTTTCAAATATGTAATCTACAAATTTAGCTAGTTATTTATCTATCTATTGTTTAGTATTAAACTGAAAATAAAATGTGTAAGAAAAATAACTTTTACATTTTCAGCATAAGATGCATAAAATATTACAAACAAAAGTACACATAAAAATGATAGTTTTAATAAAAAATGTTTCATTATTCTACAAAAACTGTGATATATTTATGATGAATAAAAAATGGTTTCCTTTTTATAATATATATTTAATTCAAGTGAAAATTAATGAGCATTTTCAAAAATTAAATTAATTATTCTAAAAGAATTGATTCAATCTTAGTAAAATTTAACTCACTCTTAGCAAAAGGTGATTCAGTCTCTATGAAAAGTATTTCACTGTTAGAAGAAAGTTTATGCTAATAAAATATGAATCCACATTCCCTTTCATTGTTAGGAAAAACTGATATTTTTTTAGCAAAATATGAGTCATTCTTAGTAATTTTCTTCTTTGTGAAAGCTGATGCACACTTACTGATTTATTAGTAGCAAACTATAAAAACAAGTTAATATTGACTAAAAACTGGACAACAACTTGATATAAACTGCCTATTACAAACTGTAAATGAAAGATTTACCTCATCATTTTTAGCTTCTGCTTCTTGTAGGATCTTGGATAATTGTTCAGTGAACTTGTCATTAATCTGAATTAACTCTTCTAAATTCAGAAATATAGCAGAAAGTTGTTTGTTCTCCAGTAGTGCTGCTTTCTTCATTGGAATATAAAATTCCTGGAAAAAGAGTTTTTGAAAGTAAGAAATTTAACCAAAAATTCATAAGCATCCATCAATACAACATTTATTACAAGTATCTACAAATGAAACATGTTAAGCAACTATATTTTCACAAAAAGAAAGAGTTTTTCATTTTAAAAAATATATTTATTTGATTTGAATTTGATTTTTTCTGGAAATCTGCTTTTATAATTTTGTACATAAGTAGTGTGGAAGGGAAAGTGAAAAAGCCGAGAAGAATATTTGGAGAGATTAGGAAGGGGACAAGACCACCTTTGATAAAGAACTTGCTAGAATGGTATTTACAACCAACTCTCCATTTTGACTAATGCAACATCTTCAATTCTATAGAATTATTAATTAATAATAATTAATAAATAATAGAAATAATAATGTAATTCTATATAAATGTAGCGATTAGATTAGTGCAGCAGGAACTAGTGGGGGCAGTTATTGGGAATAGGTGGTGGGAGAGGCTTAAGGATAGCATTAGGTCTTCCACCAAACGAATATGACTTACACTAGATAAGGCTAAAAAGTTGAAGGCTCTCAAGGATAGTATGTCCTTAAAGATAGGTTTAGCTAGGCAGGTTCTGGAGTATGTAGCTAGCGAGCAGTACCAGGTTAGGTAGTTAGACATAGGTTAAACAAGATGTCTGATAAAATTGTGAATATGGGTGCAGAATTGTGCAAAGAGAGCCATTGAGGTTCTGATCAATACATTTGTGAAGCCAATACCCTGGAGGGCCATACTCTGAGGTCAACTGATGACATGTGTGAAGCATTTCAGTGGCATTTCAAGAGCTGGTTTACCAAGCAGCCTGGTCTCTGTGACAAAGAGTTTTCACAGCTATTTGTCAAGTCTTTCAACTGAAGTGGCTAGCTATGAGGATGAGATCACAGAGGGCAAAGTCTACTTGGCATTGAAGAAGGTTGGCAGTGGCAAGTCTCCGGGACTTAATGGTTTGCCCTATGAATATAACTTGAGGTTGTTGCACATCTTTGTGCCAATTTTGACTGTATTGTTCAACAACTGGTTCCGGCAGAGGTTCATACCCAACCGGATCTCCAGGGGTGTGATTATGCTGTTGAAAAAGGATGGGAATTAGATGATTATAGGCCTATAACTCTGCTAGATAGAGTTAAAGATTCTGACCAAGATCCTGACGGATCATTTGCAATCAGTTGCCGAGATTCTGTTGAGACCCAAGTAGACTTGTGCTGTGAAGGGCCAAGCAATTCAGAGCAACCTGCATCTGATCAGTATGATCCTAGAGGGTGTAAACGACAATGAGCAAGCCACACTGATCAATTTGGATCAGTCCAAGGCATTTGATAGGGTCAACCATCAGCACCTGGCTGCTATCCTGCAGGTGGATTAGCCTCCTGTATCACTCCCCCAGTGCTGTGGTACAGGTGAACAGAAAGTAGTCGCATGCTTTTGTGCTGTCTCAGTTGGTTCATCAGGGCTGCCCACTGTTGGCCCTACTTTAAGCTTTGGTATTGGACCTTCTCCTTCACCCACTGAGGGACAGGACATGCAGTCCAGTCCTACATGAAATCACTGTCCCTTCCACGTACGTCAATGATGCATCCATTTTTGTGTCATGCTGCAGTGACTTTGAGGTGGTACAAAAGGCACTTGAATGGTACAAAAAATCACAGGTGCCAAGATTAACCACAAGTCTTCCAGTTTGTGTTTAGGTGCCTGGAAGAAGGTCACTCTTCTGGGGCATTTTGGTTGGATTCCATTCTTGGTGTGTGGTTGAGGTCAGGGATCCAGCTGGAGAAGAATTGGTCAGAGGAACAGGTAAATGTCAAAGAAGCAGTCCAGACTTGGCTCTGAAGGTGGTTGTCCATGAAGGATAGGGCCGAGGCATGCACCACATATGTCTTTCCTCTCATCCTTTACTGATTGTCTGCACTCCCTCTCTGCAAAGACCGTAGGAATGCGACCAAGCACTTGCTCTCCTCCCTCTTTTGGGGTGGTCACAAGCATAAGGTTAGCAAAGATGTCTGTGCTCAATGTCTGTGTTATGGGGAGCTGGGAATACTACACTTGGTGAGTCATCAACATGCCTCAAGGTTGGCTTTCCTATGCCACACAATGACAGAAGACTTGATCTTGGAGGGGAGTGTTAGAGATGCCTTCCCTAGTCTTATCATCACTCCTCCTGTTTCTAGGAATGAGCATCATCATAAGCCCCGGAATCAGTCGAGTTTCCACAGAGAATATTAAGCAGCCTTAATCCTCGGTCCAGTGATTTTTCACAGCCTAGGAGAGTTTTGTATCATGAATTAATGGAGGGGGTTGTGAAAGATCCACTCTGTGGGTGGTTTGGCTTGTCAGTGACCGAGTTACACTCTTTCTGGTCTTTGGCACTAGCAGTGAATTACCTCAACAACCCTGTTTTTGCTTACCTGGCAATTGATTCAGAACATGCTATCTCTTAATGACATAGCCTTCAGATAGGGCTGGGCATATTTGCCCAACAGTCATCAGTATGACCCTAGTTTTGAGGAAACAGCTTTACATGCTTTCTACTATTGTCCTCAGGTGCACCCATTCTGGCACTATGTCAGCAAGTTGACTGCTTGTATTGATCCTGAAAATCTCGTGCTCATCGATCTCACATACATGTGTAATAATGTGTTGCCCTCATATTCTGGGGTGAAACAAATTGTGTTTCTAATAATGCTAGCTATGATTTGGATGACTTGAATGGAGGGAATCTTGCAATGTGAACACTATTCTCATTAGGTTCTGGTTGGATTCTTTCAGAATCAACTCAAGATGAAGATCAGAACTGATAGAAAGTGTTTGTTATTGACAGATTTCAGCAAAAGGTGGATGAAAGCAACAAGCTTGGGTCATGTGAATGGGGCTAACTTTGAGTTTCTTTTTAAAGTCCCCCTTGGTTACATTAGGATAGTTTCCTGTTGAACCCTCCTCTAGTTAAGATAGACTCTCTTTACCTAGTTAATGTAAGTGCCGTTTCCAGTCTGTTCTCAGCTTTTTACTTTTGTTATGATCCAAGCTGAGATTTCCAACCTCACCAGTTTGTTTTTGATCTCCTTTTTCATCTTGACTGGGTTGCTCTTTGATTTTCCTACTCCGATATTTATTTTATCCTTCCCTCTCCATTAGTGAGTGACCTTCTTAGCAGCCACTCTTATTTTTGTTGGGTGAATGGGTCCTACTAACATCTGTTATGTTTAGTATGTTTTGTTATATTTTAGTTTGTATTGGGGGTTCATCCCCTCTCCCCTCATTTCATACTATCATTATAATTTTATATATATTTGTATAAGCACATTTGTACATAAAGAAATTTTTATGTCATGGGGTATTTTTGTCAGTTCCCTGTGAATATGGGGTATTGTGGTATATGTAGTAGTGAATGGTGAAAAGTGACTTCTTGTGGTGAATGAATTAATTTTAATGAATGGATGGGTCATGAATCTGAATAGCTAGGTATAAGATAGTTAATGCTGACCAGCCTCACCCCACTTCCCCCTTTTTGGCCTTATGCTGCAATTATTGTATTTTACAATAATAAATCAACAGAAGACACATGTGTTGGCTTAATTGAATTATGCTACACCATTTGGTGAATGAGACAGATTAGGGAACTTTATTCCAAGCACAAAGAAACTGACTACAAACGATTTCAGCACATAACATTCATGGACTGATTTGACTTGAAGTTGATACCAGAGTTTGATGGTACACCCACTGGCCTATCTGTTGTTGAGTGGATGGAGAAAGCAGAGCTTATTTGCTGAATATGCAAATTGAAAGAGTTAGCAACAATTATTCCTTTGAGGCTGTCAGAAGGCACCTACACTGTGTACCAGCAGCTTAAAGAAGAAAAAATGCCTTTATGAAGATAAAATGAGTTTTTTTATATGGCATTTGGAACCAAACTGTTTGTGACATATCAACACTTGAGATCCGACTACTCCCTGGTGAAACAGTCAACATCGATCAGGCCGATTTACAGAAACTTCCTGTGCCATTTGGTGGCATGAATAACCAGATGCTGGGATGTGCCTTTGTAGCTGGATTGCCAGATGATGTCAGTTTTTGCAAGCAGCATCCAAAATGGATGAACTATCAATTGACCAGCTGTTGGCTCGAGCCAGGGCCATTCACAAAGAAGCAGAACCCATGGTAGCAGCAGCAAGAATGGACAGCAGTGTATTATCCCGACCACAGAGACATATGCCAAGTGATTCCTCTGCTACTGGCAATTGCAATAAGTCTATATATTACAAATATGGTGGTCCAGCAAGGGAGTGTCAGAATTGAAGTGGTGTAGGGAGCACGAGTCAGAGAGCAAAGAAACAGCTGAGGTGCTATTGCTGTAATAAGCTAGGTCATGTAGCACAGAATTGTTCAGGGAAATGGATCTGGGGACAAGGTATCACTGCCAATATTGTTCCCTGTAAGACAGTTACCATTACCTGTAGTCAGTATCCAGGCAGATGGTGTATAATGTTCAGCACTTGTTGGCACCAGATGTTCCCAGTGAATAATTAGTGAAAATCACTGTTGATCGGGGAGGAGGCAACACATAGTAACAATTGGCAGTGTGTCCCAAGCATGCTGTGGAGCTGGAGCTGTTACAATTCACACAGAGCAAGGTAATTGTGCTGAAGTTGGCATTCTAGTTGTGCAAGAAAAACCTCTTGGTTATGATCTGCTGATTGGGACCAATGCCATGAGTTGAAATATCAAAGACCAATGAAACACCCCCCCCAAATTCCTACACATCGTTACTCAGCTATATATAAACAAGAGAAAAAATAACTGTGATGAGATAAAGGCTGTTGTATCAGATTTTGTGGAATAAAATCCAGTTTGTGCAACATTGAGAAATGTTAATGACTGGCAGTTGAATAAAAATATCTTTTGTTTTATGCATCCAATATGAATTACAGAGGCTGATTTTCTATGCTAGCAATAAGACGTGGGAAAGCTTCTGATTAGTTAGAAAGTGAGATTGTATTTAAATTTTTTATTTATCCTGCCAGAAGATGTGCAGAGACCAAATTTTGTTATTTTGATTTCTGCGTTTGAAATTTTCATATCACGCTGTTTAAGCTATTCAACCCATTCTCTATTATGTATTTAGTGGTAATTCACTACATAAATATTAAAAACAACAATATATTATTTACACTATTTATATTTGGACTATTGAGTGAAACATGAGCAGTGGAACGAGAATAGTCTACCCCCTGTAGATTAAATAGAGGGTTCAGTTCAGAATTCCCTGTTGGTTAAACAGATCAATATACACCTGAGGAAGGTCAGAGGGGAAATCAGCTGAAACACTGTGATAAAAACAACAAAGATAAGGACAATAATCCAAATATAAATAGTGTAAATAATGATAATTATTCCAGAAATTCAGACAGAAACAATACTTTATAATTATTTTTTATGTATATTCCCATTGAATAGCAAACCATTATGATTTTGTGCTGGATTAAGCTGAACATAGTAAATATTTTCCCTGGTAACAAATTTGCTTCCATTGAAAACAACGCACATTCAATGTCAGATAAATAATAGACTTTAAATAGTATGAGGGTGATGCAATACAATCTCTCCCCAAAATGCAACCATATATGACTCTGCCGTATTAAAAAAAAACGGTGGTTTAATTTAATTAGACAATAACTGTTAACACAGGGACAATTTGTAAAAAGCTGAGGACATCACATGACTGGATAATGTAGTTTAAAATATTTATACTGTCATTTTTTGGTTATAATTTCAGGTGATAATAAATAATATGTTTTTAGGAATGGAGAATTGTTAACAGAAAGGTTCTCAAAATGCATAATACAAATTTTTTGTGAAAAAATTATTCCTTTAATATTCATGCATAATTTCTAATAAAAGAAATTGACAGTCTTGTCAACAGAGCACTTCATTTTGTCCACCCTCAAGATGATTCTTTAATGTTGTGAGAACATTAATGTTGTGCTTCTCAGATACTTACTCTAAGGTAATGGATTTGAAAGTGGTGTCATGATTAAAATAATTTTAATTGTCCACCAATCATTATAAGTTCTTGATGGTGTTCTGTTAATTTAGAAACCTATAATTCAACACCGAAGTTGATGGTGATGGGTGCTCATCTGGGATATATCATAAAGATCATTCACTGTCTGGTTCCAGGTTTTTCTCTCAATTCATTCCTTTGTAAACCAAAGATAAACAACTCATGATGCAATGAAAAATGAAATGCTATTTTCATTCAAAGATTTTTTTTTTTTTTTTTTTTTTTTTTTTAATCGCTATTACTCCATACAAGGCAGTAAAGCCACTAAGACACAAGGGGTTTACAGGGTGTGGAAGAATTAGGAACAGAAACATTAATAATGAGTGAGAAGAGGAAAGAGTAACCAGGAACTGACATTGCATTTAAATTTTTGTATGGAAGGGAGTTACACAAGCGAGAAGTGCAAGAAAAGAAACTATTAGCATAGAATTTATGATTACATCTAGCCAGCTCAACTGCAAATTGTGATCTCAATGCCAGTCTAGTACTGCACTTAAATTCAAAAAGTCTAGGCACCATAGTAAAGAGCTCATCCGAACAATTATCATGAAAGTCTTTATAGAAAAGACACAAAGAGGCAACCGTACGGTGGTGGGAAAGTGACTGAAGCCGAGATGCCAGATCAGGACCAATAATACTGCTGATTTTTCTTAGGATTTTATCAAAGTAAATAGCAAGGGTGACAGACCATATATACTATTATTATTATATGTGGTTACGTCACTGAAGATATTATGGTTAACTATGCAATGCCTCTCTAACCAGGACAGAACAGGATCATCTCCTCCCATTCACTAAAACAGTGTTTTCTAGGATAAAATTTAATAAAAAAAATAATATAATTTACTCAAAGATGAATTAAAAGTGCCATAATCTATAAGTCTCCTATGATCAGACTATTTCAGTTTATCACCTGTTCTTAATAAATACTGAAACAATATGAGATCTGTAAACTTTAAAATAAATAAATATATAAATAAATAAAATTATAAAAAAGCCAGTGGTCTGCTGTTCATCAGTAATGTGGCATACTTTGTACTAATTGTTGCCATCAGAAATATTAAAAAGTGTTAATGGTCCAGAAAAATACATTACAACTTTAAACAAGTCAATGTATGGGTAGTCCAAAATTTGCTCAAGACCATCCTAAGAAGCTTTTGTTAACCAAAAGTTTGCTAGTAATGGGGTAACAATGATAGGGACAGGTGGAGGATACTATTGGAAGTCTTTAGTTGGCACTCTTCACAAATGGCAGCTCAGAAGGTGACAACCATTCTGCACAAAAACAACAGGCAATTGTGTGGCTCATATCCTCTGCTGAGCAACAAAACAGGTTTCTTTAGATGAAGCACTGCTTTCCCTTAATTGGGATGGGGTGAGAAAAAGAGCTCTAAAAATTGCATGCCCATAAAAAAAAAAAACTTGTCATCTTATTACAATTGACTAGTTAATCACTCCGAATTTGAGACACAGATGCAAATAAAGATTCCATTTAGTTCTCAGAATGTTCGAACTCTTCAGGCTAGTACTAACTCATTAGAAAGGAAAACAGCTCTTATATCAAAAGGGGTCCTAAATAAATACAATATAGACATAGAAGCATTAAGTGAGACTATTCCTGATTATGAACAACTTGAGGAGAAATGGGAAGATTCTACTTTTTTTTCTGGAAAGCAGAGAATGCAACATGCTCTTCGGGTTTTACTATCAGAAATAAGATAGCAAATGCAAAGACATCTTTACTGCAGGTGGTGAGTGATCATTTGATAACATTAAAACTTGATTTTGCTGATGCTGCTACCCTAACTTTAATCAGTTGCTGATTTAATGAAGAATCATGATTCATTTTTGATACTAGGGGACTTCAATGCTAGAGTTGGGTCAGATCACGAGTTCTGGGGAAATGTCATTGGTTGTCATGGCATTGGAAAAATGAATATAAATGAACTTTGCCTTCTCTCTTTTTGCAATGAATTTGACCTCCTTATAATCAACACTATGCTTCAACAACCTAACAGGTTTGAAACCACTTGGGTGCACCCAAGATCAATATAATGGCACTTGGTTAACTATATTCTAACTAAAAAGAACCATTAACATAGCATTCATGATTTTTGCTTTTTTTTTTAATCATTTCACACCAAGCAAATAAAGCCACTAAGATGAAAGGGGTTACTGAGTGTGAGAGAATATGAGAAAAAGAAAACATTATTAAGGCAATAGAACAATTTTGTTTTGAAAGCATTAAAATTCACAAGCCATTTCTTACCCCAGTTAATCACAGATTATAGGTCATTTTTTTTTTTAGATCAGCTATCAATTTAACTTTATTGGCCTGATCAGATTTAACATTAAGACAAGGGTAAATAGTTGTGTCACCAGCATAGATACCAATTTGAGAACTCAGGAAGGTCATTGATGAAACTTAGGAACAATGTAAATCCAAGTATAGAGCCCTGGGGGTCACCTGCATTAATGTAAAAAATCAAGAAGAGTGGTTGTTCAAGACAACTTTAATTTCACAATTTGATTAAGGTCTCTAGTACTTTGCCAAAAAAAAGTAGAAGGTTAGTAGGCTCATAGAAGGATTAGATGGTTTGACCAAGTTCTTAAAAATTGGAACTACAGAAGAGGATTTCCAACAAGCAAAGAAGCAAGAAGAAGCAATGCATTTATTGTAGAGTTTAGAGAGAACAAGAGCCAGTTCAGGAGTACATTTCTTAATGATTATTGCAGAGGTACCACCAAATTCACATACTTTGCAGGGATCCAGTTTAGAGTTTGATAGCAGAAATCATGGAGGGAGTTATATACATATCACACAATAGAGACTCAGTTCTAAGTGGAAAGCCAGGCAAAGATACTCCATATGATTCAAGAGTAGAATTGAAAGAGAATTTACAAGCAAAATATTCTGCTTTATCAGCAGAAGATATTAACATCTCAAGGGATATGTTGCTGACCATAATATGTCAAGAAAACTTGTCAAAGTAGCATTTGGAGCCACATCCACACAAGGATTTAGCACATAAATAATCTAAGGCAAATTCCAAAGAATATTATCTCTGTTTAACATTTTGTGTGCAAAAGATATGGTGTGCTTTGCAAAAGTAGAGCAGGTTTAGTATTTCACTGACAACACAGAACACAAAAAGTAAATCTTTGGCCCTCATGTATCAAAAACAATGGAGAGTCTATTATATATATATATATATATATATATATATATATATATATATATATTACATGAATCATTCATACAAAAAGCAGATAGTGAAGTTAATGATATAAATGGCAAGAATCACTCTCGCAAACAATTTTTAATAAAATACATTAACCTCGAACCTGTAAATGAATGTTATGATCCCTGTTTATAAATTCCAGTTGTATAAGGTCTTTTTTACTACAAGCTTTCAATTGTGCATACAATCATCCTCAGGTATGGAAATAGATATGTCTTTTTTACATCCAGGTAATAACAGGACAACGAAAGTTAAGATGTACTCTGAAATATGTTTTTTTAGAAATGTGTTATTGTTAACTGTGAGAAATTTTGGAGCGTGCGGTCGCAACACTGAGGTTGAATTTTAAAAAAATTTTAAATTGTGCGTTTGTGTACTAATATAGTAATATGAGAATTCTTTTATAGAGGTAGGTTTTTTTCAGTCAATGTGACATGAACTAAATTGTTCAATAAATAGAGGAATGTCGCTGTTATTATCAGAAATTTGCATGTCGGATCAGTTATTTTAATATCAAGTATGTGGTGCAGTTCAATTTACATTACATGAATCATTCATACAAGAAGCAGATAGTGAAGTTAATGATATAAATGGCAAGAATCACTCTCACAAACAATTTTTAATAAAATACATTATTTTATTATTAACCTCGAACCTGTAAATGAATGTTATGATCCCTGTTTATAAATTCCAGTTGTATAAGGTCTTTTTTTACTTTTTTACTATTTACATACCTGAGGATGATTGTATGCACAATCGAAAACTTGTAGTAAAAAAGACCTTATACAACTGAAATTTATAAACAGGGATCATAACATTCATTTACAGGTTTGAGGTTAATGTATTTTATTAAAAATTGTTTACGAGAGTGATTCTTGCCATTTATATCATTAACTTCACTATCTGCTGTTTGTATGAATGATTCATGTAATGTAAATTGAACTGCACCATATACTTGATATATATATATATATATATATATATATATATATATGGGTAACCAATATACTAATTCTCTATATCTTATACATTATATTACTTACTTCAAGCAGAATTTTGAGGTCCCTGCCATAATTAATCTCTGTTTCCATTATTTCCTGAATGGTTTCTTTCCGCTCAATTCGTTTGCGAGCACATGGCTGGCAGATAACATCTCCAGTACTTGGGGGATTATGGACAACAACCTCCACACAGTCCTGGCAAATCATCCCCTGAAATAAAGCAAAATGTATAACTGTAATAGAAATTTGAGGATGTTCTTTTTAATTTTTGAACAAAATGTAAATTGTTTAAAAAAACCTTCCTGTAAATATTACTAAATTCTTTTCAATGGTCAAAATAGACTAAAATTCAAAAACTTACAAACAGCTGAGTAGCAGAGTTTAGATTAAGAATTGGCTGATATCATTAGCATATGGGTGAATGCATAATCAATAAAGAAAAATAAATAGGGAAAGCAAATTGGTAAGTGGCAAAGGCATTCTCCCAAAAATATTTTCCCAAAATTATAAGGAGTTTAAAATTACAGGTCTTTAAAACACTTTCTTTTTTATTCTTTATAACAGACAATCATACTTTATTTTTTGTAAATGTATAAAGAAATGAATCATCAACTTGTCTTTTTATTTTACTAAATAGTATAGGTATATTTTGTCCCTCTCAAAGACTCACAACTGGATCTTTGGAGAGTAAGCTAATTTACGAGAGGAATGTCAATGAAGAACCAAATGACTCAATACTTTCTATGGAGAAAGTTCTGAAGGAACATTGAAAGTTTTTCACATACAATAGATATTTAGGTAGATACAAAATATTAATGAATCTATAAGTAATAAGGTAACTTAGGATAGAATATTTTAAGAAAGTGATTGAACATTATAAAAACCATACATAAATGATAGACCGGAATGTGTAAGATGGTTGGTACAATCAACTGTAATTTATAATAGAGATATTATATTTGATGCTTTGGATTTGGTATCTTTCTATTATTATTATTATTATTATTCCCATGGTATAAATAAATAAATTCTTTAGAAGATAAGTCTAAGTTTCCTATTTGTTCCTGATGTTCTTTTATGCAGTTTATTTAAACAGTATAAGCTTTTCAGCATTTAACCTTCCCCAAAATAAATAATTTTTCCTTGCTAAGAAAAAACTGAAAATCAATAAAAAGAACACCAAATGGAGTACCAAGGATGATATTGAAACATTTTACCTCAAAAATTTTAGAAAGATTGTTCACTTTTTATGAAGATTTATCGAGCAATATTAATTCATATAATCCTGTTCCTAATCCAGGTACTGAAATTCAAATTTCAAGTATAACCTCTGATGAAATTATAACTTTCATTAAAAAAAGTAAAATCAGGTAAATCTCCTGGTATTGATTCATTTCACACAGAATTTTTAAAAGTAGTGGGTGATATTCTGATGAAGATTCTTGAGAAATTTCTAATATGATTATCAAAATGGGTCAGATAAAAAACAGATTTTGCTAGTCGGACGAATGGATTGACAGGAAAAAGAAGGCGAAGGAGACATGACTGACTTTGTCTACTGAAAAGTGCCCAGTGTGGTGGCAAAGAAATAGATCCCCAGAATCTATTTCCTTGAGGCAAGTGAGGAAGAAGAAGAGTCAGTCTGCTGGCGAACACCACACTTGAATTTTTTTTACCCACCTCATTTATTTTTTTTGCTACAAGTTATTTTGCTATTTGCTTTTTCGTTTGCTGTAATGGCAAGCAAGGCATTTGACATTCAGCTAATTACGGAATTTCATGGCGTTTCATCAGATCACTCAGTGTCTGAATGGATGGAACAGGTGGAGCTTGTGTGCAAGATGTGTCGGGTTGACAACGTTGAGCGCATTATACCACTACGATTGAGAGGTGGAGATCTGTGGTGTACCAATGATTGTCCTGTGACCAGAGGGAGGACTTGAATGCATTCACAGCTCATGCAGATGTATGTGCACAAAAGTTGAGAGAGTGGCAACAAGCAGGCTCGAACGTGTCGGTGTTAGATCTTCGAAAGGCATATCTTCAAGTACATGTGCACCGATCACTGTGGCCCTATCAAACCATGCTAATTAGTGGATGGAGGTATTGTCTGACCCCCATAGGATTTGGACTTAATGTGGCACTATCTGTCATGCTGACACTTTTTGACACCATTTTAATGAAAGACAAACGCATACAACAGGCAACATCTGCCTACATTGATGACATATGAGAGTGTCGTGCCCACAGCATGTGTGAAATAATATCTCTACAGCTTTGGACTCAGGAGCAAAGAACCAGATAAGCTAAAGGATAGTGCGTGAGTGCATGGTCTACAGGTCTGGGGGGAGCATCACACACTCTACTGAAAAAGAGGGAACAGAATCCCAGATATGCCTCGTGTAGTCACCCGACACAACATATTTTCATTATGTGGCAAGCTGGTTGGCCATCTTCCTGTGGGTGGATGGCTTCGTGTGGCTGTGGCCTTCATCAAGCAGAGAGCATCCGAGGTTACTGCTGGTTGGGACGACAAAGTTGACAATGCCCCTCCCAACACCATGATCAAGGAGGTTCTCACCAGAGTGCACAAGGAGGACCCAGCACATGGCAAATGGTGTGTTGATGGTCAAGACTTCAGTGTATGGGTCAACACAAGCTCTCTTGCTACCAGTGTGTCATTGGAATGGTGGTGGGACTGTGGTAGAGGATGCCTGTTGGTTATGAACAGAAAAGGACTCCCAACATATTAACCTTACAGAACATGATACCATTATTAAAGAGGTGAATTTAGCAATCCTCTGGAAGGCGAATACCTTGCACCTGTTCACAGATTCCACTTGTGTCCATAAATGGGTGTCAGACACGGGGAGGGCTAGAATGTGAACAAAAGCAGTGAGTGAGATGCTCATCCGACGACAGATTGACACGCTGATGAAACTGGTGAATGAATACGCATTATCGATGGATGTGACCTCGGTTAAATCTAGCCAAAACAAAGCAGATCGAATGACGAGGGTGCCTCAGAGCTGGATTGATGCAATTAGGAGGAACACTGAGCCCGTACAGCCTACTTGCACTGCATCTGTGAACTCGGTTGGGTCTGACCAAATCAGAACTATACACTGACAGAGCAGCCATCCTGGTGTGAAGCGGACATTCTATTTCATAAAGCAAATTGACCCTACAGTGTCCAAGGCAACTGTGAGAACTGTTGTCAGGGAGTATGAGGAATGTCAGTCAATTAACCCATCACCTGTGCACTGGCCAGAGGGTGCTCTGGATGTTGAAGAAACATGACACCAGGTAGCGATGGACATTATAAGGGAGCCCATTTTTTTACATTAATTGATTGTGGCCTCACTCGGTTTACCATCTGGCAACATCTCCACCGGCAGAATGCAGCAAATGTGATCAGCCTGTTGAAAGCACTGTTTTGTGAACAGGGCCCACCAGCTGAAATTTCGACAGATAACGACACTGCCTTTCAGAGCAGCTTGTTTAAGAATTTCCTGAACGAGTGGGGAGTCCAACTCCAGTTCCGTTGTGCGCACGGTCCCACAGGTAACAGTGTCATTGAGCGATGCCACAGAACTGTGAAAAGGATCACCGCCAGAAAACAGTGTGCTATATCAGAAGCGGTGTACTGGCACAATGTCACTCCAAAGGATGACGTATCCCCCACTACATCACCAGCCAATATTATTCATCGCTATTATTAGCATTATTTATTTATTCTTATTGTAATAATATTACATTTGATTTAAATATTTAATTTATTCAATTTTACATTCATTATCACGTAATTCTTTAAATCTATTTCTTCATTTCTTGTTCATTCATGCATACTTTCAATTATTCATACATCTTATTTCCTTTTTTTATTTTTTTACAATTTATTTCATTCATTAGTCCATGATACATTATTCTGATGTACTTATTCTTTCTTGAATAAATTATTTGTTCCCCTTGTCTCTCCTTCACACAATTATTTAGGTACTTCAAAAAATAAAAATAAGTATATATAATCTTAAAAAGCATTTTTCAAAAATGAAACTTTTTTTACAGTTTTAATGATTTTTACTTCCAAGATAACAGATTAAATTTAATATTCTGTTTAAATACAGATTTAAATTTAATATATAACAGACTATATTTGTTGCGGATTTGAATGAACCCACAACAAAGAAAAAGGTGAGAAATGTGTTTAAATACAAAAATATTTTTATTTTCATGTTTTTACAACTAAATTTTTCTTAGTGTGTATGAGTGTTAAAGTTCTTACAGTCTTTATTTGTAGTTGTTTGCTAAGATGAAAAGAAATGTGATTTCTTTGTGTGTATTTGTGAGAAAAAAGAGGCATGGGAGAAAGTGAAAACAAAAGTGAAATTGTCGCATAACTTGGTGGGGAAGATGGGTGAATGAGTAAGGGAATTTCTTTTAAGCTGTGCACATTGTGAATTGTTGCCATATTTTGCTGTTCTTTCTCCTTACTGGTTTGTCTGGTTTAGAAACTTTACTTATATACCCTTCAAAGGGATCATGAAGCGTATTTTTTATTGTCAGAGGGAACGCAACCCATTAGTTGGAAAATGTTAAATATTTATTTTCAAAGATTTATTAACCAGAAGGATCTGCAAATCATCCAACTCAGAAACCATTTTTTTTATCATTTGGTGTTTGACTGTCTTGCTGTTTATTTCCATCTTTGTCCCACATATTTAATATTTAATGAGCAAATTACTTTGATGAATTTAAAACTATATTTAGATTAATTGGAATGTTGTTTTTATCTCCTTATCAATAAATTGATCCATACTGACAAATCTGTCAGCACAAAATTGTGAGCAGCGAGAAGACTTACCTCCCGCAAAGCGAATTTTCTTGGCGTGTTAACAACCAGATACTGGCGTGTGTGTTTTTGGAAGGTCTACCCATTGATGTCAGCCACCTTCTGTGAGCATCATCAAAGCTGGGGGAGATGGGTATCGAGCAGCTACTGACTAGAGCCCAAACCATTTTGAAGGAGTCAGAGCACATTGCAACAGCTGCACAGACAGAGGAGGCCATGTGTAAATCAGAGGAGAATGCTGTCGGCGACTGCCGCATCCCCATAGCTCAGAACGGCCCCAAATGCTACAAGTGTGGTGGTCCCAACCACTTCTCCCAAGAGTGCAGGAGTTGAAGTAATACGTGGAGTGAGAATCGTAGCAAACCTCATTGCTATCGCTGTAACAATCTGGGCCATCTAGCGTGGAACTGTCCGGGAAATGAGCTCGGAGGCAAGGAACTGTCGCCACCCTTGACAAATGTCAATCAGTACGTACGGATTTGCCCATAGTCAGGCAAATGAATGTGAATGTGAATGGCGTGCAATGTTTTGGCACTCAAGAGGATTAATCCCCTTAATGGTCATTGCACAAGCCGCTAAGGCTAAGGTACAGCCAGTGATGGACTATAGGGAGATAAATCAATACATAGATGCCTTTATGGTGGATGCAGACATGTGTGCCAAACAAATGAGGAATGGCGGTGGCAGCATAGAGCTAAGGTGGCTCTGCTTGATCTACGAAAAGCGTATCTTCAAATACGAATCCATGAGACATTATGGCCTTTCCAAACGGTTATCGTCAAAGGAAGGAGGTGCTGCTTGACACGTCTGGGGTTTGGTCTTAATGTGGCTTCCCTAATTATGAAATCAATCATTAAGGCTGTGCTAGATCAGCTGATGAAAAGAGCTGCGTTGGCATATGTCAATGACATATGCCAACGCAGCTCTTTCGGCGAATGAAGTCAGGTGCAGATTAGAATCTTTTGGCTTGTCTAGCAAAGACCCTATTCAATTAAAGGATGGGACCGATGTACTTGGGCTTAAAGTCTGGGGGGAGCACAACACATTGCGGTGGAAGCGAGGGAGCTCAGTTCCAGAACTCCCTGTTACACTAACGCGAAGCACAGTATTTTCCGTATGTGGGAAGTTAGTGGGGCACTTTCCCATATGCGGGTGGCTCTGTGCAGCCACAGGAATGATAAAAAGACAAGCAAGCATGATAACAAACGGGTGGCATGACACTATAAAAGATGCCCCTCTTATGCAGATGATCGTTGAAATGCTGACTAGAGTGCACCAAGACGACCCCGTTCGGGGAGATTGGTGTGTGACTAAAGAAGAAGTCAACGCATGGGTTGATGCAAGCTCCCTGGCAATAGGTGTGGTGCTAGGGGGTTATACTAGAAGATGCATGCTGGCTTCGAGCAAGAACATATAAACCTGGCCGAATTGGATGCCACATTGAAAGGTATAAATTACAGTGGTGGGCCAAGGTGGTACACCTATACACGTACTCGGTATGCATGTACTAATGGCTGCAGAATATTCTGACAGGCAAGACCCGAGTGAGGACGAAAACTGTGAGTGAGATGCTAGTGTGCAGGAGACTGGCTAACCTACAGCAGCTAATCAAAGAATACGGTTTGGTAGTTGACGTCACACTGACTACATCGCGAAGGAACCTGGCTGATAAGTTGACTAGAATACCAAAAAGATGGCTTGACATGTTGAAACAGGGATCAGAGCCACCAACGTGTGTGGCTGTTACTGTTACGAGCCAGCTGACCATCAAACAAATCCATGCCATACATAGCAAGAGTGGTCTTCCTGGCATTTGACGTTCAACTTTGTCCAGAAAGTATGTCCTGCAGTGACAAAAGTAATGGTTAGGTCAGCCATACAAGGTTGCGAGGAATGCTGTGTGGTGGACCCTGCCCCAGACCAGTGGAACAAGGGCAAGCTCGGGGTAGACAAGCTGGTGGCGACTGGGCATGGATGTGATACATCACAATGGCAATCATTTTCTAACTTTGACGTATTGCGGCCTGACAATTATCAATTATACAACAATTACAAGCTATCTTCTATGAACGTGGTGCCCACCGTCGAAATATTGACAGACAACGCCCCAACTTTCTGTAGCCGAGGCTTTCAGAACTTCACGGTCAAATGGGGAGTACAAGTAAGGTACAGAGGTGCATACACTCCAGAGGGTAACAGGATAGTGGAGTGGTGTCTCTACACCGTTAAAAGGATAGCAACCAGAACATGGTGCTCCATTCAAGAAGCGGTGTACTGGTACAACGTCACGCCCAAAGATGATGTAACACAATCAACTGCGCCGGCCAACAGAATATATACATATAGACAGTAGATAAAGGGGATAGATCAAGTAATGCCAAACATTCTGAAGAATACCAAAGAACCATATAAAATTGGTGATCTCATATGAGTCAAGCCCCCAAATGGACGTTGTACCACTAGATTTAGTAGAGGACAAGTTGAGTCCGGGTCAATGGTGTGCCACACCATGTGAAAAACCTTTGCCCATGAAATGAGTTAACCGCCTCAGAAGAAGAGCGAAGATACGTCATCTAATAGTGATTTGGAGACAACAATGTTTTGCACAATGCAGTCAGATGGTCTGCACCCTGTATCAGAGAGTACAGTTTCAGATGACGCGGAAGGTCATGATGACACTGAAAATGCCAAGGACCCGCAGAACGTAGACGTGGCAGTACTGCCACCGGAAGCATCCTCTCCACCGCTACGAAGAAGTGTTCGTTGAAGGTGTTCTCCCCCACCCTGTCATCTATGTGTTCATGAGATCAGGGGGGAGTGTGAGGAACGAGAAGACTTACCTCCCGCAAAGCGAATTTGCTTGGCGTGTCATGTCCTGTTGAAAGATTGTGACCGGCATTAAAAGAGAAATGGATTATTCTGAAATTCCCACATCGCGGGCAGACGTACAAAAAGTAAAAAAGACTAAGAATTCAAACCAGCTTGAATTTATAAAATCTGAAGTCTCAGGCGAACGAGAAGTAAGTCTCGTATGCAAATTTTAGTTGACCCCCCCCCCCCCCGACACAGGCATAAATAGCGAGTCTGGGAGGAAGACGGAATAAGAGGTCACTAGCAACAGCTCAGTTAGTAGACCGGAGGACTGGACGAAAGAAAGCACTTTAATCCATTTCAGTCATCGCAAATGATGGGCGAACTGGATTACCCACAAAAATAAATTTTCTTTTTGAAAAAATCTTTCAAAAATAAAATCAACTTTTCCAAAACACTTGAGGAAAAATTTGCTGATTTAAACTCAAATTAATCTGATTTCAAATAAATATTATTTACTTTTAGCTTAAATATAGCAGAAAAGCCTTTATTTTAAGTTAACATGGACATTTTTTCTGATATGTTGAGTAATATATTTAGTAAAAAATAAAAAACTAACAGAAATTCTGAGAAATTACTTTTACTTGACAAATATTACGTGAATGATTTGTTGTTGTTCTTTTTTTATATAGTTTTGTTAATTCAGTAATCTTAAAAACCTAAGAAAACATTTTAAACAATCTAATATTTTATTGAATTTTAGCTACTTTGGCTTTATGATAGCTTTATTTTGCTACTTATTAATTTTTTTAATTAAGTTTTTATTATTTGTTATTGTTTTACTTATTTTTATTATTATCTCAGTTCTGAAATTTTAAAATTATTTTATTATTATTTATAAAATATTCATAGTATTTTAAATTTTATTATAATTTATGAAATTATTTGCATTTAAATGGAAAGGGAACATATGTTGTAAGGGTTTTTTTTTACCATAAGGTAAATGACCCTTTCAAACAAATGTGCAGTTGTCCATATTTACAAAAATCTACACATTTATACGCAAACAAAAAATTGAACTGTAGTGAGCTTTTTCATTTCTGATACAGTTTTAATTTAATAACAATATCAGTTGGCTGCTATAAATTAATACAGAATTTTTTATATTCACAAAAAAATTAAAAGTTTTTCAAATAAAAAATGTCTTAGTTCTATTGCATGTTATATTTTACAATTTAATGATTGATTTTCTGCAACTAAAAATCCTGTTTGATCAAAAGATTTTGATAATTTAAATTCTCTAAGGACTTGTTATAAAGATTATAAATATTTTATGCTATAAAAAATTAAATGGGGAAGGAGGTAACTAAAAAATATTTTATGAAGATTTTCTAAAAAAGGAACATATTAAAAATAATTTTTTCATTTCTGAATAAGTCCTGAAAGTTTCATTAAAATCTGACAATTATCTGATTTTTGAAAGATTTTCCAAATCAATGCATTTTTCACAAAAAAAATAAAAATAAAAAAAATGTTCAAATTTTCTGTACCAATCAAATGTCTCATTTTGATGCAAAAAATCTAGCCTCAATTTCCAGGGTTCTATGAAAAAAATAGAAAAATAAATTTTAACAATAAAATTTCATTTTCATTATTTTTTAGGTATTTTTTTCATTATTCTTTTTCAGTATTTTTTTTAAAGTACCTACAATTATCTAATATTCATTTATGTGTAAGCTTTCTTCTGAGAAGAATTATATAACAATTATGAGAATTAATGTCTTCATAAATTCATAAACAAAAAGTTGATGACTATAACTTTGAGAAAAGTCATTAACATTTCAAATTCTGCTTGGAGAACTGTGTTATATATCGCAATTAGCATCAATCAATTAATTAAAAAAAGAAAATACAATGACAGAATGGAATTTTTATCACCACCAAACCCACTAAGCTTCAATCAAGAAAATCTATTTGTTCACTGCATGGAAGAAGTGGAAAAATGAATTCAACCTATTTTAACTTGCAAGTGAAAAGAATCACAAACCAAGTAATATCACCACTTCTATTTTACTAACATGCAATAATACTAAGAGCAGAGACACTTTTTTAAATTTGCATGCAATTCACATGAAGTTACCTACAAATAGCACAAGGCAAATTCAAAACATACTGTGAACCTAGAAAAAATCTAACCTTCTTAAGACAAATTCTTCTCATGCAAACAGATAGAAATAAAAACTCAATGATTATGTAATCAAACTTTGACTATAACAATGCAAATTCAGAAGCATCTCCCATAGTCTTATAAAAAATATCTTGATACATGGGATTAAGGATTCAAGGTTGAAAAACATCTTTTACAAGAACCAGATCTAATGCTAGAAAAAAGTAATTCAAGATGAACAAAGCATATACACAGAAACAAACAAAAATACTAACTGCATCCTCTAAGACTCAGAATGCCAAAATCTCAACTATATATAATAGCTGCTCAACAAAATTTGGCACCAATGAGCTAAAAAAAGTTTCATGTTGAGACAGGTAATAAAAAGTCAATCAAAACTCAAAACTTCATATAATCATGCAAATACTGTGGTAGCAATCATAACAGAAATAATTGTCCTGCATTTCATAAAACATGCTGCAAATGCAATAAAAAACATTACTTTACAAAAATGTGTAGATCCAAGAAATGTGTACATAAAATACAAGCCTCATCAGAAGATGACTCCCATGGGGAATACTCTATAAATATAATTAATCTTAATAAACAAAAGTCACAGAGAATCCAGACAGTAGAAATGACACATCCAGACAGCTGAACTGCAAAATTAAATATGAATAACACTATGATAAAAATCAAAATCATTGACCCCAGTGCAGAAATCAATGTACTTCCCAGGAAATTATTCAAAAACCTTTCTCCTAAACCTAAATGAAATAAAACAACAGTGAAAATTTGTAAGTACAGCTTTCACATAAAGATCTACTCTGCATTAACATTGAAACCTTAAAATCACTTTGTGTTCATGTTAGAATTGTTACAAAATTTCAGTCAATTTAGTCTTTGTTGGGTGTATAATCCATAAGAAAAAAAACTATATTTTTCATAAAATTGTAACAAATATATTTAACAACAACATGAACCAAAAGAAGTTCAGTTAGATGGATATATGGACTCACATTTAATAATGAGTTAATGAACTTAATGAGTGTGCTATGCAAGAAAGGAATATTTCCGATTTGCATTTACCCTATTATGGGCATTATTATATTCATGATATAGTAACACCTTAATAAATGGTTGGAACAGAATACTTAAAAGAAAAAGAAAAACAAACACGCTTTGCTCTCAAAGAGATTTTTATATTGCTAAGTCATATACAAAATTATATAAAAATATTTAAACTAAAAAAAATAAGCATATGAAAGTGAATATATACATTTTTTTGTTCTTGAGAATTTACAAAAAAATAATAAATGCTATTTATTTATTTATTAGATTGTTTACTTTCACTATTTATTTATTTATTGGAATGGTTGGCAGAACATCAGTTAATTGCCAATTGATTCAAATTTTATAAAATGGTAAATAATAAGGTTCACATATTTTAATAATTTAGTAAATGTTTATAAATTTATGAATAAAAAAATTGTTTTCATATTTATTTCTTTATAAATTGGTAAATGATAAATATTGCATTGCATTAGTTTTATCTGTATGAGCTCTTAGAAGTTGTAAATAATATTATTCTTGTAAATAAACAATCTAATAAATAGTGTTTAATTTTTTGTTGTAAATTATCAAGAACAAAAACAAATGTATAAATTCACTTTCATCATATGTTTAGGTTTTATAACATTTCTAATCATTGATTTTTAAAACAATAAATATTGCTAAAGAGTGGAGGTAGTTAAAAAAAAGTGGCATCATGGAAAAAAAAACGTCCATTTGACACTATGTTTTATTGCAAGCATGTTTGTCCAAGTTTGCCAAAGAATACAATTTAAAAATTCATCAGAAATTCCTCTTGACAGTATGTGCAATTCTCTTGCAAGTTCTTTGGCTTTCTGCTATATACCCAAGCGTTCAACTCTCTCTGCATAGGTTTGATTATGTTTTTCATTGATTGCTTTTCTTATGGATTATCAACCCTTTGTGCATTATTTAGAACTGAAAATATTTTGGATTATAAGAATAATACTTTTTTTTCAAGTAAAGAAAGGATTAAGAAATTTTTGAGAATAACAATGATTTTTTGGATACAAGTCCTACAATTTAACCTGTGGACTCGTCCATTTACCTTATCACCCCTAGCAACAGGAACATTCCATGTTACACGCCTGTGTGAATCAACTTAACCAATCAAAAACCTTTTTGTGCTAAGCAGCGAATTCTATTGGCTCACAATGTGATAATTCAAAAACTTCACGTGAGGAAGTTAAATTGTGCCAAAACTTACTTGAGCCGATTCTGACATAACACTCAAGCAAAAATCTTCATTCTGCACATCCCCAACAAACCGATAGCTGGGAGGTAATTATGTTATGGTCAGGGTTATGGTTTAGACCAAACTTGTAAGGCAGCAATGTCTCCGTATGTGAAACGTTTCTTTGTTACCTGCAACGTATAGGAAGGGGATCTATCATATTGGAATATTTCACCTGCTATATCTAGCAATAGGTCAGACGTTTAGCAAAGTAATATATTTTTTGCTCTTCAGTGTTTCATCCGTTTTTATCAATTATCCTGTACTATTGCTGCAAACCATGAAACCCTTGCCACCATAACAAGTTGTTTTTTGTCATATATTTTGAATTGCTTTTTATGTGCCAATTGATCTTTGGACATAATCTCTTGCATTAGAATTTTGCTTTTTGTCACCATATATCACTTTTGCTCATTTTTCTATAGCAGTGCTTTCATCTTATTCAATATATTTTGGTTAATGATTTGTTGCAATGCATCCATTTAGATGACTTTACAGTATCCTCCTTACTGTATATAGGCTGACACTGAAGTATTAATGCCGCTTTAATACTTCAATATCAGCCTATATACAGTAAGGAGGATACATAGAATCACTTTGAAAGCTACTGCTTCCTTTTATCAGATATTCTATTCTTAAGTTTGTTTAGCTTTTTGTACATTAATTACTTTACATTATTTTGTATTATTTTTTTAATTATTTAATACTTATATTTATTGTCTGTCTTATTAATAAAACTGCATGTACCAACATTCATATTTATTTTGTTGACAAGCCTAAACATAGTTCGATCACTTAACCAACTCTCAAGTAACTTTTATATCTTTTCTCTAACAAAAATTGGTCTTAATATTGCTCACATACAAAGTTGTGTAGGTGATACACGCATATGTGTGAAAAAGTTCAGTCACTAAGGGGAAATATATCCTCATGCCCAGGAACCCCCACCTCGGTTGATGTTGTCACTTCTACCACATGCTAGAAGGAAAAGAAAGATAAGAGAGGAAGTATCCTATTTTTAGTTGGTTGACAGTGCCACCTGTCTTCTTGGTGAAACTGGCAAAACTATGTAGGGCTAACCTACACTTTCCCTCTGAAAGTTCTCCACTGCCTGAAGAGAACTTTCAGAGGGAAAATTAGCAGGAGATAACTGATAACTGACATCCATCAAACATGGCTCGTGGAACTAGAACAGTCTACCCCAGTGATCGAAATAAAGGGTTCGGTTCGAAATTCCAACCACCTGAAGAAGGCCGGAGTGTACAACGGCTGAAACGTTGTGACCAAAATGGCGACAAAGATGAGGACAATAGTCTGACTAATGTAAATACTGTACATAATACCTCATCTCAGAAATATAGACATACACATTATATATATATACATACACACACACACACATATATATATATATATATATATATATATTGATAATATAGCTATAAAATATTTTTCAAATATCTTTCATTTTAATATAGAGACTGAAATTATTATTTAAAATTGAATATATTATTACAAATATATATCTACACACTGAATTGGTAATTAAAGTTTAAACTATATAAAATCCAGTTACCTTGTAAGCTGTTTAAAATGGAATGAATATCAGATTTAATTAGAAAATTGATTTGTCTTGTGAGTTGAATATTAGTTTGACTCAAAAATGATTAAAAAGCAAATTTCTTCCCTTTTAGATTGCATTTTTTTACTATGAATGACTAATAGCAGAAACAGAATGGAAGCCAAAATTACAATTTAAATTAATTACTTTTTAATAGTTTAAGATTAAATTGTAATGATGATGAAAATGATGAATGCTTTGTTTTTAATTTTTGATAGCAAAGATAGTTATCTTAATAATTGGTTGTATGACATATGATTATCATAGTAATGTGGAAGATATATAGTATTGACAAAGAAGTGGATACAGTCGTTAATTTCTGATAATTGTAATTATGGTGATACTAATAGTGAGGGTCTTGGCAATAGAAGAGATGAGTATAATGATAGCAATGTGGTGGTGGCAGTGATTGTAATATTAATGGTTCAGGAGGTGTTAGCAGTGGTGATGGTTTGTGCTCATGATGACACATTTTAAAAAAATAGATTCTAAACACCAAAATAAAATGCATTTAATTCACATTTTTGTAGTCTTATCCATGTTCTAAAAATGAATACCTCATCTTGTTTAATCAAAATTCTGATTTCTGTTGTTCCAATATACGACATACAATTTGAGGGTTGAAAATAAATGCTCACTTGTTGACAAGTTTTTCTTTTGACATTCTCTATATCCAACAAGCAAGCAATGTCTCCTTAGATTAAATACTAGGAGGTGCTTCTGGATGTGTTACCTCTTCTACAAGGCATATTATGATCAAAAGGATCATTCAGTTTTAAGAAATTACAAAGAAAATATAGATTGACTAGCAGCATGGCCCGGTGTTGCCCGTGCTTGATTCAAAAATTGTACGACTCATACAGCAATCGCTATCACTTGACTTAAAATATTTTTGCCCTTTCTTGTCTTTAAAGGAGTGCCCTTTGCTGTGCTGATGTTGCTACATGCCTTACTTCTTGCCTATCTCACACTGCAAATTTTTTCTAAGTTCTATACTAAACATTAAATGTTATGAAAAAAGAACTAAACAAAATGAACACAAAACGATCAGCTTTAAAAAAGGACTCGTAACTGGAAAAACCGAATGAAAAAAGAATGTTAACAACAAATACTCTTTCACACCCAACCCAGTTCTGCGGAATCAGAATCAACGTTGAGTTTAAGCAAGCGAATGAGCCAATTGGAGTAAAGTGCCATGCAGATTTTAATTTTTCCCACTTGTGATGAATGCAGCTATCGATTTTTTTTGCATGATAGCATACTAGTTAACATTCGTGTCAGTCAGCTGTTGGCTCTCATGCTGGCCAATAGAATCTTCCTGCCTATTCATGGCAGCCAGCTATAGGCTCTCACTCTGGCCAGTAGAAAATGGCCGCAAACTACATGAAAACTGCCGTAGAAGCATGAAAAAGTCGATTATTTCCACTATCGATGGGAGTTGGGAAATGCAAAGTCGGTCTTGGACTTTTCACTAACTTGCAGCATGTGCATGTGAATTTTGGCGCAAATACGTCGAAAATTGCGGCCGTGCACTAGTTACACACACACATCCTGCCTTTTATAGATAGAGATATTTTTAAGCAAATACATGCATGCACACACTTAGACATACTCATATATATAAATACACATGAAATATGTCTAAAGACATTTACAATGAAACAGTTGTTAGTAAGATAATCTTGCTGATTAATTAAATTTACTGGATGATCTTCTACTGTGCCAAACCAAACTTACTTATCTATCTATATCCATACCAATTTATATAATAATACCTATTGATATACCACAAATTATGCAATGTAATGTATATCAAGATAAGCAGAATTTTGCTAACAAGAGTGCTCAATAGATATCTAGAATAATAATTATTATCAATAAATAAAAAAGTATTGTGAATTGTTTTACTTATTGATAAGGTACATTCCAACATACTCAATTATATGTATATGTTTACATTCATGTTTACACACACACAAACATATACAAATACATAATAGTAATGAAAAACTTTTGTGGCTGTTTTCATTTACTGTATCTTTTTCTTTTTCTTTTTTTTTACAGTGAGGTTTACCCTGTACAAGAACCAGGGTCCACTCGAGGATGAGACTTACAGTAAGAAGTAGTTTATGTGGAGAGGAGGGGAAGATAAGTTAATCCTAGATATGAACAGGTTAAGATTGTAGTGATCAGGGGAAACAATCTCTTAGGTTACGGTTCCACAGAGCAGTGGTTCACAGGAAGAAGCTGTTCAAGTGGAATTCACTTCTCACCAATGGAATACAGAGGGAATGTGGGTGGTTTGCTACAATGTGAGTGACATGGCAGGTCATGGCCATGAAGGTTAGAACTGATGGAAACACAAGGAATGCAGTTTGTAGTCCAAGCACTTCCCATGGAAGTAGCGATAGAGCAGAGAGAGGCTTGCTACATCCTGCCTGTGAAAGGTTGGAGCGCGGAAAATAATTGTCACCCACAAGGACTTTGAGATGCTTTTGGACTCTATCAAGACTGGAAAGTGAGGCCTGGGCAGCTCTTGCCTAAATATGACAACACTACTAATGTATAATGCACAAACATAATTTGACAAGGATATTTATGAGAAAAATTAATTAGTTTTCTTTTAAATCATAATTATTCTTCAATAAGGTTTGGTAACATCTTATAAAGTATAAATAGTTTATTATCCTATTGTATAAAACTCATTAAGGCAAGACATATTTAGCAAATAAATGTGTGGACCTACCCCAAATCATAACCTTTGTGGTCTAATGTAGAGAGATTTTTAAGTAAAATTCTGTGAACATTATACTTTGCTTTTATTGTTAATATTTTTTTAACGAATTTATTCACAACCTTTTTTCTCCTTTTTACAGAAAAAATAAACTTATCTGCTTCCATACTTTGTGAAGTTATTCACCATGCTAGTTATTATATTTTTGTATCTGAGACAAGCATTAAAACAATTCTATGAAAAATCACTAAAAAAATAAAACATTTTAGGATTCTGAAAAGTGAAAAAGCTCATTTCTTTCAGAGAATAGTAAACACATAATACTCATTTCATTTTTAATTGCATTAATCAAATCCAATGACTTTTATGATTACTGTAAGAAAAAATTTACTCAGATAAAAAAATAAAAACATAATTGGCTAGTTTTACTTTTGAAAAATTAAAACTTGTCCTTATTTCAACTTAATGCTTGTATAATGTATATAAATATAAAATTTACCAATGAAGAATATGTAGATTTAACATTTCAATCACTCTTTTTGTATGATGATGTTGACAAACTGATTGGCAGCAACAAACATTACCGCTTTTTACTGTGTGTAGTATAAGAAGAATAATAAATGGAGCGTGTTTGTAAAAACAGTAAAAAAGTTATTTTGTGTGTAACAGACTAGAAATGATTACATCACGTACGGTTACAGCTTTCTGCTTTACATCATTCAATTTTTAAATTTTGCAACTGCGAAAATCTATTTCAATATATTTTTAAAAAAATATATTACAAAAAAAAAATAATATGCAACAATGTACACTAGTGTGACACTTAATCCAACATACAATGAACAATACTTTAATTTTTACGAATTTAGAATCCAGTTGCCAATATAAATTCAAGTTCATTGAATGAAACTAGACGACAAGACATACAAGGGCCGAACGAAAATATTGTCATTTATCAAAAATAAAATAAAAAATCTGTTTAGTCGTAGTTTGTCTTAAAACAGATTTTTTTAAATTATTTTTAAATTAATAAAAATAATTATGATTTTTTTGTTTCTTGTTGCAAGATAAAATCCATAAGCTACAGATAAAGGTTTTTCTAGTCTTTTTATTTTTTAAATGTGTCACTTTGACTTGACTTCATTCATAAATATTTAAAAAAGGTAGGAAAATACTTTTTAAAATTAAAAACATGAAAAGAAAATTGAAAACTAACACAAAAGGAAAACTCAGTGTAAGGTTTTTTAAACACGATAAAAATTAAAAAAACATTGCATAATTTCAAATATTAATATTTCTTAAACACTAACAGTAAGTAACACTTCTTTTTTAACAGTTTTCTCAGGAACGAAAATGCTGAAAAATTTGAACAGCCAATTTTGATATATTATTTTTTTTAATAATTATTAATTAAAATATGCATATTTTTTAAGTTTTAACTCCTGAAACTGTTGGTGTTAAAAACATTTTTTGGTTAAATGAGAGCTTGACTGCTGAAAGCGAAGTCCTTGTCCCAGGAACATTTTTTATGAAATCAATAAAATAAATTATTATTTTTACGAATTTTACCCAAACAAAATAAACATGAAATCTTCGACTCACCGAGCCGGTTTACCACTTTTATTGCGCGCTGGCGTATTATCGCGCGCTCCTATGTTAAATCAGAGAAATGTTGATTTTTAAAAAATATTAAAATTAAAAATCAACTACCCTAAGGTCCTAAGGTCTTTTTTCCATAAAAGTGAATTTGTTGTCTTTCTTTCACTTAGATAAAAAAAAGAAAAAATTAAGCTTGTCGATATCACTTTTCTCAAAAACGCCGGACGATCTTACTCTTCTTCTTCTTTCACTACACAATTTGAAAATTCTGCTTTTATTTTTCATAAATAATTTCTCTTTTTTTTTCTTTTCTTTTTTTATCTATTGATTTACAACGGTTCCTGGCACACCGTGATGGCTGACAAAATAAAAATAGATAGCGATTATGCTGCGTCGAATCCCAGCAACAGATAACAGTGGAGTGGTGATCATTTTTAAAACAAGAAAAAACATTAAAGTTAAAAAACTAAAAGCTATAGCAGGAAGAGGGATTTACTGATTACTGCTCTTTCTTTTTTAACTTAAAAAATATTACGATGCATGTTTTAACTTTTCCGTTGAAGATAGGCTTCTTCTTCTTAGTAATAAAAAGAAAAGACCAACCTCTTTCGGTTATATACACAATTTCTTAGTCTACACAATCTGTTGCGAAATAAATTTAGTTTTTTATGCATGTTTTGTTTGATTAACAAAAAGGCCACAAAACTACAAGAATCGCTTCTCTCTTTTAGATTCATAACGAAATGCCCATTCCTGTGAAGAGAAATGATGAACAGTTGAGAAATCAATGCTCGAACATTGACTATTTTTTTTTTCTCATTTTCTGTGACCTGACTTAGTATGACTCATGAAACATAAAAATTGCATTTCTTCTCTTTTTTCTCTTGCTCTCTTTCTTTCTTATTAGAATTATTACCTAATTATGTTAAGAATCAGAGAAACATGGGTAAATTATATTTTATATTTGGAAACGAAAAATTAATTAAATTGTAACATTACTGCAAATTTAAATGCGTATATTCTCCAAGAAGTCATGTCTGTTTTTTTTTTTAACTGTATTTGTACTTTTCTTTTTTGTTGCTTAGTATAAACTCAAAAATCATATTGAAATTTCCTACTTTGACTAAAAAACCGCCATACATCAAGCTCACGTGTATTCCTTTTTTTTAGTCAAATTTGCGACCCTTTCCTTTTTCATTGAATGAATTTATGGACACAGAACCACAGTAGGTGCTTCTTAAGAAAAATTGGATGAAATCCGACGGAATTTAGTTTTTTTTTTTTACAGTACAGTGTCTGTGTACACACACCTGTAAAAGCGGCGTCATTTGAACAATTAAATAATAAAAATAAAGAAAGCTTCATTACCGAAACTGAACGATTTCTTTCTTTCTTTCTTTCTTTCTTTTGCTCTTCTTACGCAAAATAAATTTATTGCATGAGCAATCTCTTTATGTTGAATGCACCTGTTCGAAGCTAAGTTGAAAAGGAGATGCTAGATTTTATAATGTCAATCGAATCGAAACATACTTGCAAGGTCAATTCTATCTTATTTTTATTTTTTAATCGTTTAGACATTTTTATCTCAATAATACACGTTCACTTTCGGTAATGATTTTTTTTTTCATATAAAATTATTAATCCAATGACATCAGATTACTGGCGAAACATGTTAAAAATAAATTCTTCCAAATTATATACTTTCTACAACCACTGTGTATCTACACACACAGATCAAACCATTGTCAGTGCAGAAATCATTTTCTCTTTCTTTCATACAAATCATCAAAGAAAGAAACCTTTTACTAACATGAACACCACTTCATTTAATGAACCCCATATTAATTACAGAAATACATTCTCCTAACAACCACAACTACAGTAGATACCAACTTCAGTAAAGACAACATGCCAACAATTCAATAGCCCCAAAAGAATTATTCAACTGATTTGAACATTCTTTGTTTTCTCTATTAAGTGTTGCTTTTTGTTATTCTTCTTGATTATTTAAAATAATAATCAAGAAAAATAACAAAAAGAAACTTTCTAGAAAAAATCAATCATATTTTCAATACTTAGGTCATTTTTTAAAAATCAGAAAATAAAATATTTATTTTAATTTAAACCCTAAATATACCATAAAACGTGACATGGGTAAGAGGCCTTCCGATCTGTGTATAGTCCACACTGGTGTTCTTGTATTTTGTCTTTTCTAAAAGATGTTTGAATTCCTTAACCCTTCTTGCACTCACTGCTTCTTCAGTTAATTCATTCCAACTATTTACAACTCTATTTGAAAAGTAATGATAATGAAAAGAAAAAGAAGAATGATGGTAATGATGATGATCATCATTTTCTTTTTCAGCAGCAGCTCTATGACTGAGCATGGTCATAGTGTTGCTGTGCAGTTGAGCACCTGGCCAGTCCTTTCCACATATTTGGGTTTAAAGCCAGAGAGTTATTATTCATTCATGCATAGCATATTTTTGGTGTGCATACCTGGTGGAGCACATCCCTCTTCAGGTCAAACTATGGTCAATGTTCACTAACTTGAAAGCTCACTTTGATTCCACTTAGGGGGACCCTCCATCCTGGCCATTAACTTTAGTTTAGGAATCCCTCCATCCAATGGCTTGTGCTAGATGACCATTGATCCTGCAAGAAGTTTCATCTGCCCTTTGATAGGTTTTGTTTTTAATTCTGCTGGGTGTCTCATCACCCTCCTAACCAGAAAATCCTTGTGCAGGAACTTGTTTAATCACTGATCACTTGACCATGTGACAGATAGTACTGGGTTACATGGTACCAGTAGCACTCATAGAGTGACCATACTACTAGTTTTTCTTCACCTTATTGCTCTTTTTATTATAAATAATATTTTGCTGTAAGAGGAATTTTTTGTTATAGCTTGAGTTATCTTAGGAGTGTCTTTAACATTTACTCAAATCTTTATTGTCAATGCCTGAAGACTTTTGAAAATATTTTGCAGAAAAGTGATAATTTTACTTTATTTTGATGAGAACCATTGCTGAATATAAAATACACACTTAACACTATTTACTTTTCATATTTAATCTGTGAGGAGAAAATGCAGAAGAAATGGGACAATGGATCAGTGGAACTTATGGTAATGATGCAGTAGGTTCAAGTATATGTTGAGAATAGTTTGAAAATGGAGATTTTGAGCTGACGGACACAGAGCACTGGGGAACCTAAAAATTTAAAAACTGATGAATCAGAAAAATTTTTCAAGAAATATATATAACACATTTAAACTGGCAGATAAGTTTAAGTTCAATCAGTTCACTCTCATATATTGTTTACAAACCTTAGGAAGAATTCAGAAACAAGAAAAATGAACAAAAATCTTTCTGACACAGAAAAAGTAATTTTGAGCAAGACAAAATAAAGGACTTATTACAAGAATGCAAAACAAAAAAAATCATGGCTAGCTCTGGGGAGGACTTTAACATCTCAAATTAATCAGAATCTATCTAATGTTGCTATGTTTAGTCAAATTCAAAAGGAGTTCCTTATTATGAATGATTGGAAACTGGACAAACAATTACTACATTAATATTAAATCAATTGTTTCAATGAGAATGGAAGAAACTGCTTTCTTGCATAGACTTTTGTCAGAATCACATGCATATCTTCATTCACTTATCTGTAAGGTTCTCTCTAATATTTAGATTTTATTCCTAATTCATCATTATTACTTTGAAAATATCTGATGGATAAAAAAGATGAGAGTTGAAGTGTGTTTGACAGACTAGGAAATAACGACAGGTTAATTCCAAAAAATGTAGTAACTCATTTTTTCTTGAATAAATAAAGAAAATACTTTTCACTCATGAATTGTAAAAAATTTTTGTTTAATAAATTTGGAAGAAAACATATGTCTTAAATTAATCATTATTAAAATTTAAGAAATGACATTCACTCCCAAAAAAGAAATTAACTTCCAAACACAAATGTTTACATTTATAACATGAGAGTTCAAGTTGACATCTGGTTTTTGATTTTATGAATAAAAGTGTTCAAAAAATATCTACAGCTATAAATGTTTAGATTTTAACAATGTATATTAACTGTATTTGTACTTTAATATTTGATATTTTATCTTGTAAGCACAAGCAATATACCATAAATTTCTTTGTCAGTTGAGAGCTTTTTGTTAATGTGATTTTTCTCTCTTTTCCAGATTCTTATCTTTTAAATATTTTTCCTAATGTTCTAGCCGACAAATTCTCAGCTCTTTTTATTGAGTTTGTTGTTGGTCACTTGTATTTATGAAATTGTATATAATCAAAATAAATGTCTATTTTATTGATACTCCTTAATTATTTTTAAATAATTTGATTTATTCCACAATAAATAGAATATTTAATTTACTTTCATAATTAAAATATATTAATTGTGTGCAAATGTTTCCAGCAAAAATCAGTTTTAACTGTAATTCAAAAACTTCTAGTTTTCAAAAAAGAGGTTGAAAATAATGTCATTGTTTTCACAATAAAATTGGTATTAACCAACTGGTGTTGGTAAAATTTTCATGATATATGGTAAATATACTATGTGAATTTCAGTTTACAATATCTGTTGTTTTAATTAGAAATATTTAGCTTATTTGATATCATGACATTTTATTATGCAACTTAAAGGTTTTCCATCATATTGCATATATATATATATATATATATATATATATATATATATATATATAATATAGTTAGTGATATTTAATTTCAAGCATATAAATTCTGCCATGGGCCATAAGAATGATATAGAATAGAAACAAGATATTGAAAAGGTATTGAGTGATGAGAACACAATGTTGGAAACTATGAAAAAATTGAACAGTGATGATAAAACAATCAAAAAAGAAATTCAAAACATTAGCAAGGTAACAAAAAAACACCCTTAATAATATCACAAAAGGAAATTTGATAAAAATTAAAAGAATAGTAAGCAAGAAAAGTTAATTGATCAGCAAGAAAATATATAAATTGAAAAAATTGATGTTGTAAATATAAGCAGAGAAAAAAGATGTAGACTGAAGAATATTTGTCACTTTCATGGCTTTAACCACACTACCACCTTTAAGTAAACATCAAAAAAGAATAAGTTAAGCAAACAAGTGAATGAAAACTGATTTTTCTAGCTAATTTTAGTGGTGAATGTTGAGCTACATTAGAAGGACCTGATAAATTGGCTAAAAGTTGGGTCCTTCTTGGAAATAATCAATCAACACAACTTGAAAGACAACAGAATAGAAGTAATGTTTTGGCTAATATTGTAAGCAACAAAGTTGTAGGCCACTTCAAAGTTGATAATGTCAAGATAGAAGAAGTGAGTTATTATAAATTCTTGGACCAAACAATGTTTGATTGTTACAGGTCACAAGCATAAGCTGACAATTATCTACCTTGCAAAAACAAAATAGAAAGGTTTCAAAAGTACCAAATTAATGGAATGATCCAAAACTTCTCCAGATATTAATTCAAGTGAAAACTTAAAAGATATATATCTCAGAATTGAAAACAATATTCAAGTAAAGAAGATCTTTGGGAAATAATGAAAACTTTTTTAATGAATAAAAGACAGAATGTAAAATAATAATTTATTCAGATATATACAATATTGTGTTAATCAAATAAATGTCTCTATAGCCTATAATGTTTGGATTTATTTGAATAAAAATTTATATTGCAGTTTATTATCAATATTTGTAATAAGAATAAACATTACAAACAAATATTATACACAGTATATAGCTCATGTGAATATAAATATATCCTGAAAATTTTATCAACATTTATTGGCTTATTCATACTATTGTAAAAACATTGATATATATATATATATATATATATATATATATATATATATATATATATATATATATATATATATATATATATATATATATATAAAATAATTATATGAAATAACCAAAATTGGCAAAATATTGTATGGTATCAAATGTGTGTATATATATATATTGTTTGTATACACACACAAAGAGAATGTGCATATAAACAAATATATCATAGTATTACAGAGACATGTGTATGTGCAAGACAGAATTCGAGAAGTTTAGAGAAAATATCCAAAAGAAAATACACCACTGAAAAAGTGAGAGAAAATGGAAAGTTCTGATTAACTTTAAAATATACAAAAAAGAAATAAAAATGCAAAACAAGAGCATTTATTCCACACTGTGTTGACATGCAAAGCTCAGAATAAACACTGCTACTAGTATTCAAAACAACACAAAAACACATACAGACAAACATGAAGAGAAATTAACAACACCCCAAAATAACCCCCTTGAAAATGGCTAAATAAGTGGCCAAAAGCACTTAGGACAATGTACAATACGGACAATTTTGCACTCTCCTACTCCCATCAAATGGACAAAATGCAAGAATGCTGGAAAAAGTAAATAAAAAATTAATTGAATTTTCCTTGGTCATATATATATATATATATATATATATATATATATATATATATATATATATATATATGCATACATACACTCATTGAATATCTCAGGTGAGATTACCAATGAAAATGGCAGTGGGTATATTCTGCAATGCCTTGTGAGCTGTAGAAATATCAATCCCTAGAAATGAAAATGGAAAACAATTCTAGCCAAATAACACAATGAACTACTTGGAATGTCAACTGTTGCACAAGAACCAAACCAAAATCTGGAGCTAAATTTCAATTCATTAAGATAATAATAAAAAATTAAAAAATAATATTTCAGTTTACAATTATTTCATATTAATAAATATGTGAGCAATAAAAAGTACATAATTCTACCTGATTTTGTGCTTGATAAATAAAAAATAAATCCTTTTAAGTGTAAATAAGTACATTTAAGTTGTAATTTTTTTACACATAAAGCAAACTTCAGTTCAAGATTATAACTTCATCCAGTATACTTATATACAAATGAGAAATAATCTATAACATTTAAAACAAGTTAAAATTATTTTAACTGCAATGCGTAAAATTTAAACAGACTATCTATATTCTCTTCTAAACTATGTCAAAATAATTTGAAGATTAGAGAGGATAAAAAAGAAAATTTTGTATTGCATTTTTATCCAGCACATATATGTTTAATTAAAAATATAATACCAAATAGATATTTATCTTAATGGAATAGTTCAGCTATGAATGCATTAAATGAAAAAAAATATTTTCCTTAATAAGCTATATTTAGTTACCAGTTACTAGTGCCAGTAAAAAGGACAATATAAGTTCAAAAGCCAAGCAGGCTCTTAAACTAACATTGATATTCATATACTCAATGCTGTTAATGTGTACAAAGATATGATCATTATTTTACTCAAACTTGGCATTTAAGAAAGAAATACTAACTGACAATGATTTAAATTACTATAAAAATACAAAAAAAATAACTGAATATCTACTTAACAAAACCTTGTATTCCAGAAATAAGAGAATTGACAAATTTAAGAACAGAGTATTTTGTTAAACAGTCTGAATGTAGAATGAGCCAGCATCAAAATTGGGAATTCTACTTTCAACTATGAATTATGTGATTCATATTTGAATCACATGATTTATAATTCACTAATAAACTAAAATCCAATTACAATTCATTAAAAAACAACAAAGAAGGAAAACGACTGCATTTCATTCAAGTTTCTTCTTTCTTTGTAAAATGAAATTGAAATACATATCTAGTACAAAAATGATTTGAAACTTAAATGTATAAACTTTAAACAACACATCTACAGTTGAAAATTGGTAATATGTTATCACATGGACAACCAGAAATAGTCTATTCTTAAATCAATTAACATTCAGCAGAGAAAGCAGTGGGCAATTGAAATAATGGACATGCCATTGAAGTTTTTGTACACTGTCAGTTTTTCAGATCAGTCTTTGTTTGTTCAATTTTGAACAATAAATAAATATGAATCTGAAGAATTCTTACAATTTGTTTGAAATACTTACAGCCCACTATCAAGTCTTGTGCCATTTTGGTAATGTGCTTTGGGTACAATTTGGAGTATCAACTTTTTGAAGATTCTGTAATGCCTGGGGAATATCAATTCATTAAAAAAAACATTTCACATGGGAAAGTTATCCCAATAATCACTGATAAACTTTAACAAAGCCAGAGGATGGAGCTTATAAATGGCTAGTCATAAAAGGTATGACACAACTCTTAGGAGTAAGTCAGTCTCCTAACATAAATGATATACCTGGACTATTTTCAGTTGGGAGATTAAGAAAATGTTAAGAAAACTTTCTGCAAAAAATAAAGATTTGCTTTGTTGTAAATGTGGACTGATTGAAAAAATTAGCAGATCTTATCTAAAGCTCTAAAGAATAAAATCTTTAAAATTTACTTAGTATTTATATGCACAAAAATATACATTGAATAAAAACACTTGTTTGAAAAATAGAGGTGTCTATTTACATTTGTCATGTTTTTATATTTATTAAAAAACTATTTATTTATCACACAATGTTTTAAAATATACTTATAAATATGTTTCTAAAAACAATTATTCTTTTTTTATATAAATATTAATATACATTTTAACAGAATCTAGATACAAGTTGATACTGAAAATTTCTAGGTCTGATGATGAAGCCTATCTACAAAAATCCAATGTTGTTGAAGTGAGCTGGACCAAGAACTTTTCAGTACCATATATATATCTTAGCTTCAATATTCATGATAGCATTTATGATTAACTAATTTTATAAGTAAAATATATATAGCATCTATACTGTATGCCATAGAGAATGATATAATGCATGCATTTATATACCTGAGAATTTTGCATATAAATAAACAAAATATGATGGTATAGATGCTATGTATATTACTATATTTATATATATATAATAGATACAAATATATATATATGTGTACATATTTAGACATACATTGATTTGTAATAATTGTAGTATACAGTCATATGCTTTTGAATATTTGATGATTAATGTTCTCAACAGTTTTCTCAGCTAACAAAATTGTCAAAGGGAATTTATTTACTCATAGTTTTTGCCAAGTATAAAGTCAGTTCCCTTTCACCATGTTTAAGCTGCATGTATTTTATGTTTCATTAGACTTTCATGTTTTTATAGTCTTTCTTTAAATTTGCTTTCTAAATAAAGCTATTTAACATACCATGGTTTGTTACATTTGACCTGTAGTTCATGTCATGAAAAACAAGCTTTCTTATCTTTTTACATTTATAAAGATTACAAACTAGAAAGTTTTCTCTACATTAATAATTAAACTAGTATCATAATATTACTTTATCGAAAGGATAAAAATGGATACATTATAATAAATACAGACAAAAGTTTAAAAAGAAAAAATGTACCAAAATTTAAACAGATTTAATTCTTTTTCTCTCTTTATTACATTTCTAATTGCAGATTTAATTATTTTAAATGTATACCTGACAAAAAATCAATAAACATCTAACTAAAAGATAACCTTAGTAATGTGTAATAATTTTACTTAAGAATTATATTTCCTATATACTTGATTGCATATTTATGTTAAGTATCTTTGTGTATGTACTCAACACAAATATATATATATACATAAGTAACAAACACATATGCACATACATAAATATACATACAAAGACAAAAAGAAATATATCATTTATAATACATTGACTGACATCATTCCTGTGTGTATAATAATATAGACTATAAAGTATATAATAACATGTATATATAAGATATATTTTATTCCAAATATTTAAAATACTGAAGAACATAAATCTATGTAATACATAAAGGGATAAATATATTTGCTTACATTTTTCATATTTTATGATGCAGAAAGTTTTCTGTATATCTTTTGATATTATATACGAGTATGTGTGCTTTTTTGATATTGTGTGTGTGTGTGTGTGCATGTAGAGTTAGATGATAAAATCTATAATACATAATCATGTACAAATATTTAAAAAAAAACATTTTAATATATTTTGCAGCAAATCTAAAGATTGACAGATACAAAGGAATTACATAGATATACCTATCATAATGTGTTGTTTAGCATGATTCTCCTTGATTCCTACACCCACACACAAAAATCCTGGAAACAGCAACTAGATTAAATCATTGTTCATTCCACAGTCCACTTACCATTTTGGCAGCGCCACTATCTAACTTTGAAGTCAGCATTGTACAATCCAAATACATAATCATCAAATGTTGCTAATTAACAGAGCCATTTCTTCTCTATGACAAAAAGATGAAGATGAAGAAACAGGTAGAGGAGAATGAGTCCCCCCCTGTCGTCTTACAGCAGCAAAGAAGTCCTGCTTACTCCACACCGTCTGTATGACGGCTCTGCGCAGCCAACCCAACAATTAGTGTGTGCATGTGTGTGCACCTGTGTCAGTAACTTCCTGCATGCATGTGTCTGTGTGCATACACAGACTTGCCATATATTCACACTCGCAGATCAGTTGTGTTTTACAAAAAACACACAGGCACAATGCTTGAAAAATGGTTGGATAATGAGATAGAAGGATGTGCTCATGAGTTAGTGTGTAAATATGGATTGGTGTGTGTCTGTGTGTATGTCATTACATACAAAAAATAGTCACAGGGATATGTGAATAACAGTGGGTCTGTGTGCCAGTCAGCAAGTACTTAGCTGAGCTATGGAGGGGGAGGCCCATGTAGAGTAGCTAAAGGATTAAAACATGAAAACAGAAATAAAGAAATACATTTAATTTTTGATGGTCAGACATTTATTTAATTCCAAACTAATACACTTTGGAAAGGCATGAGATCAGATTTCCCTCTTCTGTTTTATTGTTAACCATCCTAATCTTATTTTCTCCTCTTTATACAAAAATGGAACATCTGAACATAGCTATAAGAATATAAAGATGACACTATACAAGTCATAGACACTACTGTACAATAGACATGTAATTTTCATTTGTTAAATATGGAAAAATGTAATCTTTAGTTGTAAAATTTGTAAATTAATAATTACTTAACTCATCAGTTAGAACCAATAGTTTATATATATATATATATATATATATATATATATATATATATATATATATATATATATATATATAAATAAATACACACACACATAAAACATGATTTACTTACATTTACAGATTTATACTTATATATATATATATATATATATATATATATATATATACACACACACACATTGTGGATGAACTGTCCAAAATTAATGTTTCTTCTATTGTTGTTATCCAACTACTCTCAACTGTCTTAGTCATTGTGAAGAACCATAGATATTACCAAAATACAATATAGCATGTACTGTAAAGAAAAATTAAAAATTCTCGGACCTATTATTGTATAAAATAAGCAACCCACATTAATTGAAATGTTTTTAACCACAAGAGACAGTATCTTGAAGAGTATATAAAATATTTAATATGCAAAAAAAAACATTCCCACTTCACTTAACAGTTAAACATGATATCACTTTGAACTGATTCAAAATCGTCACCTCACTATAAAAGCCAGGATGTAAACAACAGAATACTGCCTACCACACTGATAGCAAATGGTTTTTGATAATGACTAAGTAAGTTGAAAGTACTAGCACAGAAACAACAGCAAACAATCCTAATACACAACATCTTATTTTGAAATTGGAAAAATGTAATAAAAAATTAAAAAGACACATCTTGTTAGTTGAATCTAATAAAACTTGTTTGAAAATATTTATCATCTGGCACAGGAAAAAATATCAAGAGATCGTTAAATATATATATATATATATATATATATATATATATAAACATATGCATAATAGATGGAGGAATATATAATAGATGTATGTGTATATATTTATAAATATGAAAAAGAACACATATATATATATAGAGAGAGAGAGAGAGAAGAGAAAATTTTGAATTGCTGAGACAAGGTAATTTTCACATAAGATTTGTGCATATAAATAAATAAATCTTAAATATGATTCACTAAGGAAGAACTTGTGGATGGAATTCATAAAAATATCCTTATTTTGTACTGAGCAAAATTAAGGATAAAAATGACTATAAAACTGGTAAATGCTCAACTTTTTTCATTGTTAAGGAAGCCATGATGTCAAATTTTGTAATGCAAGGTCAAATAGCTTATATTTGCATAAAGCACATAAAAAGAGTTTACAAACCCTGGTAAACTCAGTGGTGTCACAAGGGTTCTTAATGTCTGGAGACAAAAATACTTTTGGTACCCCTACCTCTGAAATGTTTTGTTTTTTGACTCATTACCTAAATAATCAAAATAATTGAAAAAAAAACACTCAAAGTGTGCATACTTCTGCCAATGTTATCGTCACTAAAACTACTTGCAAGAAAGATAACTACAGAAATTAATGAATACACTCTAGATTTTTATCACTTATTCTCCCACCAAATTTCATAGAAATCCACTAAGAACCTTTCAAGATATTTGTTATGAACAGGCAATCAGTTCTTTTACAAGTCCAGGACCAATCATTCCACCAAATTTTATTGGATTTCACTGGGAACTTTTCAAGATACCCATCATATAGCTAAAGTAATACTACAAGTATGCAGAATAGATTACTGTTATATCCCTAGTTTTTAAAATTCATGAGAAATCTGTCATTTTTTAGGTGCATACTACTTAAATTTGTAAATAGTAAATTTTATTTCTGCATAAACTGTACATTAATTAACTAGATCTTGTAGTAGTTGTATCATTCATAGTTACTTTATCTGACCATCACTATCAGATATGAACATTTTGTAAATATGCTGCTGTAAATGCATCATAAAAATTTATGTTACTAATTATGTCGTTTTCAATACTTAATATTGCCAAGGCATTCTTGAATTACTGAGGTACTCAAGTATGTAAGAATTCAATTTGCTGAAGGACTTCTCACAACTAGCAACAAAAACACCAATTGTTAATAAAATCTGCAAAACAAAACATCTTGACCATATGAAATTATAAATGTTAACAAATCAATTCTAACCTTTGGTTAATAAAATAATTCCATATTTACTTCTACAGTCTTTCCTATGTATAATTCTGTTTAATCAATATCATTTGAATAGTTATTTGCTGAATCTCCAGAAACACTAGTTTGTACATCAAGAAGAAACCATGAATCTAAATTTCATTAGCAACAATATCTTCCAGTTATTTGCAAGCAAATGGTCAAAAGAATTTTTCATGATTTGACAAATTCAGCAATCAGTTCAGCATCAGCTGCATTTTCACCATGCATTGTTTATGACATATTTTTTATTTAAATGGTCAATCCCTAAGTTTCACATTAATTCTTGCCCAATTTAAATTCTTTATGACATTACTGTGCTTCTATCAAGTTCTCTTTCACAAAATTATGATCAACAGCTGCTTTTCATTTTTGAGTCCTGAAGATGTTTCTGAACTCAATTGATAGATGATGCAAAATTCTCAACTAACTGTTCACTTAACTTTTCATCTATAACATTTACTACCTTTTATCTTAAACTCTATTGTGTTTCTTATTCATACTTGACAGAAATCTCAATCTCCTACTGCACTATCCTATCGAGTTGTTGAATAAGCAAAGTAATAATAAATGACTTTGGTTATGTCAAAAATAATTATAACTAACTACTGTTTCTTGACTTGCAGCATGACGACATACCAAGTTCAAACACCTTATAAACACTGTTTTGGGATTTTTGTTGAGTATTCTTTGTTAAACAGCAGCATTACCATGACATTATGAACAACAATCATTCAATAAATGTCCTTCTACAGACAAGCAATTTTGTACTTATTGTTTTCTCAGTATTGACAATATTGTTTTTCTTCATCTCTATAACTGATACTTTGACTTCAAAGTTACTGGGCACAAAGTAAATCACTTGGAACAATTGCTCACAATGCATTAAATTAAGCATGTAATCAAAAATAATACAATTGAACTTCTATATAAATAAGAATTCATGCAAACTTTAGTAATTCCTCTTTCATTAGTATATCTTTCTACAATTAGCTGACAAACAATAATTTTGCACATGGAAAGACATGAGATTTATAAACTCATTCTGAATTTCAAAAGATATGACATTAATATCTGCTTTTTTCTTCTTTTTTGTAAACTCTAAATCGCAGAGAGCCATGATCATCAACATCCTGAAGGGACATAGAAGAAGAAATTCTTATAACAGGATCATACTTTGATAAGTGAAAATGATATGAAACTGACAGGAAATTTCCAGGGTTTGATGGTGTGTCCTCAGTTTAACTACAAAATACAGAAGCAAAATATTGTACACAATCCAGAAAAAATTGCAATACCTCTTGCTATTCATTTATTATTGCTGAATTTGTTTTTGCAGGTCTTCATCAATACCATTTAAGAAACAAATTCAACATTCAATTCTTTTCCAAGTACCAAATGATGACAATTGCTATTTTCATAAGCATATAACATTTAAATTTCTTCCACTTAGAGAATTAACCCTGTATTGTGAAAGCAGGTTCACTATTTCATATCATAAATGATAAAGAAGGTAAAATAAGCAGAATATGATGCTTCATAAAAATCAGGAACCAGGCATCATTTAAGCCAAAATGTAAACATAGAACACACATCTTTGGCATCAAATCAACCTTCTTTAAACTGAAATTAATGTGCTCCAATTTTATCATGTCTGTGCATCAAACTCCATAAAGCCAATATCAGTGTGTTACAATATTTATGAAGTCATCCTCTTTTAGATCTATGACACAATTCTGTGGATCTTTTTCTAAAAAATGGAACCCTCTTGCATATTGCTATTAACAGGACAACAAACTGTTTCTTCATTGTTTACTTTTTCAAATTGAATAGGGTATTCCCAATCTTGTACTTTGTTGCCATCAAGTGTCATCATTTCCAGCAAAGAAAGTTTGCATCAATATGTCTGATTCTGCTATCAAAGCTTTACACATCTTTTGCATCCACTGTCTTTTTTCAACTTTATGGGATAAAAGAATAAAGTAATACTAAGAGCAGAAGCACAGTCAAGTTGTAAAGTGTTGGGGGATAAGAACATCATGGCTTGTACTAGATAATTTTAAATTCATTATATATATATATATATATATATATATATATATATATATATATATATATATATATATATATATATATATATTGTATTTAAGAGCAAAACAAAAGCAAAAGCAGTTTGAAAGAAAGTACAGAGTGATCATTTTGCTTTGGGCCATTATTTCTGTGACATACTATGGAGGTACCTATTTTACAATATTTTACATTTGAAAAATAAAAAGATGTTATTTAATAATTTTAAAATAATTAAATAACAGATTTTGTAAAATGAAAACAAAATGAAAAAATGCACAGAGCAACTAGAAAAGTCTCATTTTTGTGTGATTTTAATTTGACTCAAGATAACATTCAGGGGTGGATCCAGGGGGAGCATAGAAGGTGCATGCCCTCCTAAAATTTCTGAGAAATTTCTGTTGAGCAATCAAACTCATCCTTGCAGTTTATAAATAATCGAATGAGATGCTCAATGAGGGAAGACAGATATAACATGTTTGTTCTTTTGTATGTATGCAAAAACATTCAGTTAGAATATGATAAAATCGTGAACTTCTATGTAAATAAGAATTCATGCAAACTTTACTAAATCCTCTTTCATAAACACTATATAATCACACTTTGAATTTAAAAGTTTGAATTTACAATTTTTCATATCAAATAAAAGAAAAATATATATATGAACACTCTCTACTCATTTCTATAAGCTATTATATACAATCACAGAATTTAACATTTTGAATTGATATTTTTACTGAGAACACAACCCCTCTAACTGAAAATGCTGGATCCACCCCTCATATCACCTAAAATTTCTAATTCAGTTACTTTATCTGTACTATCAAAAGCATTTAGATCTAAATCACTAAAATTTGAAGCCACATTTTTAAAATTCTAAAATCTTACTTAGGCTATTTATAATAGAACCTAGAGACACAAAGAATGAATCTCAAAGAAAAGGATTAATTGACTATTACTAAAGAATTACCATGTTACAAGTGTGTAATTCATATAATGAATATAGGACAAAACCCACACAAAAAAAGTGAAAAACCTCATTGGTTAAATTGAAACATGAAAAAAATTTCAGTGACTGGCAAAAATATCATATTTTTTTAATTTTTTGCCTGTTATATTCTAAATATAAAGCTTTTTTTTATACATTTCAAAATTAATAAATAATACTACACACTATCATTTTTTCTTTTATTCAGTGAAAAATATTAATATGAGGAGTAATTCTTTGAATAAAAATCCTTATCTATGGTCACATTTGTTTACTGCCTTTTTAAAAAATTCATTGTAGTGTTATTATTCTTACATTTTTGAATGTCTCAAAAAATGTCCACCCTTAAATGTGTGATTAAAATATGAGGACATGTAAACACTTTTCCTTAAGTAAGAATAAGTAATTTCAGATGCTTAAAAATGTTATGCTTTGAAAATGTGTGATTAGAACATGAAATCAGATAAAAAATTAATAACAGGTGGCATGTTTCATTAGATTTTTGGATGCCTAAACAAATTAAGCATTAAGAATATACCAATGTGAAACCAGGTAAAAAAAATTAATGTATTTTGTATGATATTTAGTTAATTCCAATGAAAAAAAAAACATCTATATGTTTGATGGTTTTTATATGATGGTCCCTAAAAATAGACCAACCATGGTTATTATACTCTGTCTCAAGTGACAAAGTCTTTTGTCACTATTGTAAATGTTTTGAATTTAATGCCACAGCTGCAGTTGCAACTTCTAGTTTTAATAATTGGCTGAACATCCATACAAGACTGGCTGATCAGGAGAAATGAAAAGGGCATTTACAAACAATGTTGAACTATTGTGAATTAATGGCGAGATTGTCTGTTGAAAAGACTATCAATGAATTACAGGAAAAAAAGATAAGAAATGAAGTATATCATAGTGTTTGAGTGATTTGTGGTCACCATAGCAGAAAAAATTTTGCCATTCCTTGGATCTGATAAACACATTGGTATGCTACATAATGACACCTTTTTAGATATCATTGAGTTTCTTGGAAAGTTTGATCAGATAATGCAAGAATACATACTAAAAGTTCAAAACAAGGAAATACATGACCATTATTTGGGAAAAAATATCCCAAATGAGCTGATTGATATGGGAAAGGCTGTTCAGAAATAAATTATTTCTAGAATCAAGGCTGCCAAGTACTATGTCATAATTCTTGACTACACCAGTGACATCAGCCACCAAGAGCAAATGTCATTGGTTATCAGATATGTAGCTGATGGTGCAAAATCAAACATCCCAGAAGTGTATGAACACTTCTTCAAGTTGTGGAAAGCAGAACTGGAGAAAATTTGTTTAACACTCTTCTGAAGAATCTTAAGGCATTAGGACCTGATGTTGAAAGTATCCGTAGCCATGGTTATGATAATGGGACCAACATGAAGGGACACAAGTGTACAGGTATGACCCCTGAAATTCTTGAGCATTTTTAACACCTTGCATATGCCATAACTATAATCTTCTGTTGGGTGACATGATGTCCAGATGCTATGACTTTCTTTGGCACATTACAATGAATGTACAACATTTTTCCTCATCCAAAAATAGATGGACAATTTTCAAAAGTCATGTTACTGGTTTATCTGTAAAACTATTGTCAGAAACAAGGTGGGAATGTTAGATAGACAGTATAAAGGCCATCAGATACCAAGCCTCTGAAGTCTGTGTTGCTCTCAAAGAGCTGGCTGCCACTACTGATGGTCCTCTTGCCAAAAGTAATACTCAATCCTTGGTGAATAAAATGAGAAATTACAGATTCCTTGTGACTCTAGTATTCAGGCATTCATTGCTCTTTCAGGTAAATTTTTTGAGCAAGGAGATTCAAAACTATAGATGTAACAACAGCTATGAAAGCATTTGAAAAGCTCTGCAACTGATTAAAAATATTCAGAGAAAAGAGTTTTGGAGAAGCATTGATTGATACCAAGAAACTTGCTGAAGACCTGGACATTGAAGCAAACTTCAAAAGTGAAAACAGGCATGTACATAAGAAGAAACAATTGTTTGACTCCAAAGCAGCTAATGAAACTCTGTCAGACCCAAAAGAAACATTTAAAGTGTGATGCTTTAATCAGGTGGTGGATAAAAAGCCTTAAGTCTAGATTTGAACAGCTGACAAATCACTATGAGTTGTTTGATTCTTGTGCAATTTTTAAAATATTCCCCCCAAAAAACATAAGAAAATGTGCTGCAGATTTGGAAAGGACTTTAACTTATTCCAAATTCGTCTATGCAGCAGAAAGAGGCACAACAAGAAAATAGCTGATATTAATGGTTTCATGCTTTATGAGGAAATTGAAGCACTAAAGAGTTGTTACAAAATCCTGTGAAAATACTGAAGTTTCTTGATTGCAACAAAATATTTACATCATTTCCAAATCTCTTTATGGCTCTTAGAATTTTCTTACCATCCCAGTGACAGTTGCTTTAAGCTCAAACTCATCAAAACTTTCCTGAGATCAACAATGAGTCAAAAACACCTAAACAATTTGGGTATTGTGTCATATTGACACAATACCCAAATTGTTTAGGTGAAGTGAATAGAGAATTGTGTTTAGATGAGATCATTAAACATCATGAAGCAGAAAGTTTAGCTTTTGATCATGTTTTGATTTTATTATATATAATTTTAGATGATTTGTACATAGATATCTCATGTTATAAATACTGTCATAATATTTGTACATGTAAGATGTATTTTAGCTGATATTAATAAAGTACATAGTTTTAAAATACTCTTTTCTTAATACTTAGATTATCATCATAAGCACAAGGTTTTAGGGGTCTGCCCTATTGTATCCAATTGGTCCCCACACCTCCTAGAGCCAACCTTTGTTTACTCTACAGCATTAGTTACTGCATCAAACTGGGACAAAGTGAAAAACTTTTTAAATGACAATGCATTAGGTGTTAAGTTTGGCATCTTCAGGTTGGAATGAAAGACAAAACTGTATGTAAGGAAAATGCAGTGAGATTTTTTAGGTTACTTTATCAGATGCTAGAGACTAGTAAGTTTGTTTTTTATGCAGAGCTCTAATATAAAAAAACGCAAAAAAAAGTTTCTGGTTTCTAGTCATTGGATCTAATAAGGTAATTTAATTTGTGTGACCTCTAAGCATTTTCTTTATACACAATTTTGTCTTTCATTCTGACCTGAAAATGTCAAATCTAACTCATGTTTGCAAAACATTGTTGTTTAAAAAAGCTTTTCCACTTTATCCCATACATATGTATATATATATATATATATATATATATATATATATATATATATATATATATATATATATATATATTTATAAGACCATAAAACCTTAATCAAAGATTATAACAAATAAAATAGAATTGGTTAAGACTGTAATAAAAAGAAAATATTACAGAAACTTACCAGCCAAGCGCAAGTCTTCATTGGCCTGGGTTTAGGGGTTCTGTCCTGGTGATCACTATTCATTTTTGTGTCAGTCCTTATTTTCATGTAGTTTAAGCACTTTAGAATAGCATGTGGCCAGTACATGTACTTAAATACAAAAGTAACTCCCCAGAAAGACATGGTTTGAATTCAATTTTTTCCTTTACATGGACTAGCTGCCACCCAAAGTAAGATAACACAATTAGCTCTGCTATTTAAAACATGGCTGGAAGAAGATGAATTTTAACATTCCCAAAGGCATTAGTGTGAAGTGAATAAAACAGAACTGACTGGAATTTAAACTAGGCACTTGTCTACTATAATTTATAATTGTATCATTAATTAATCAAATTTAACTTAATTACATTTATCCCCATTTTGAAAATGTAATATTACTTTCTAAATAACTATATAAGTTTATATATGAATATATATCTGTTTAAGTCTATATGTATTTTCTGTCCACTTTAGACAATACATGGTGAGATCAGGTTTCTTAAGAGAGAAAACTTTTTAAAGCAGCCACCATATTGTAAATTTTGCTTAATTGAAATTGAGCATTATTTGCCAATTAGTCAATCAATGGAGCAAAGAAAAGTTGAATTCATCATGTTTCCACTTCACCAGTGTTATCTATAACATGTGTATTTGCTGAATTGATGTTTGCAAGAAAGATAAGATCAATATTTGACAGATTGTTGCCTTGTCCAAAAAAGAAAATGCATAACAAAGAGAATTTCTGTACAAAGAAGTATACGCCTGGTGATAAAGTTTTCTTCAGGAACTACCAAGGTGGAAAATGTTTTGGGGTGGATGGAATTATTTAAAATAGAATTGGAAGAGTAATCTATATGGTGAAAGGAAAAACGTGTATGCAAAAGGCACGTAAACCAGTTGATACCAAGATACTCTGAAATCGTTCAACAGGATGATGAAGAAATTCCAATGGATGTCTTGTATGACACGTTTGAAATAACAACACCCACTAACATACCAGAATGCTTGGATATATCTCCTACACCAGTTTTGCCTGTAGGATCGAGATGTTATTCGCCTTGAAAGAGTAAAAGGAAAAGAAAACCTACAGTGCGGTTGAGTCCAGACCTGAAAAAAAGAAAGTATTAGAAAGCTAAATTTTCTGGAGGAAAATTTCAGCTCAGGGGGAGGTGATGTAATGGAATAACCTATCACCCCAATGAGTGACTACACTATAGGTAGGCAATGGACTTGGGAGTCTAGCTGAGATCTGTTGAGTACGACTCAGATTTACGTGAGAATTACCGATCTTCCAATAGTAGCACTTACTACTGGATTGACTTGCGACCACCTCATGCATAACTGTTGCCTTTATTCTTATTGTACTGGTAATTACAATAAACCTCTACTTATTTATCCACTGTGTTTGTCAAGTATATATTCCTATTAGTACGGAATATAACAGTATTGAATAACATATCTATCAAATTGTATACCTGCTATATGGATCTCACAACATATGACCACAAAAATAGAGACTTCTCATTCATTAGAAACTGGCTTCCAAGCTCTGACTCCGCTAAATGTTTAGATCTAATAGTCTACAAAGTTGTATGTGTCTAGTGAAAAGCAAATCATTTCAAACCTGATCAGGAGTACAAGAAGGAGGAAATGTGACCTCCAATCTATTTAATCTCATTCTTGACTCTTAACATGTGCATGATGAGGGGTCATGCTTATGACATAGATATTCATAGTTGAGATAAAAATGATCTTGAATAAAAAATCAACAAAATACCAAGTTTTCCAAAAAGTAAGACTCCAAATAAACCTTTCCAAAACAGAAACTATGATCTGAAATTGGAATGAAAGCAATCCATCAGAAAAAATCAGAATATAGAATTAATAAATACTAAACATTTCAAGTACCGTAGTATATGGATCAGTTATAGTTAATTTAGTAAAGGAGATAAAGAAAATGAACAAAGAATTAGTTCTACTAGGGTAGTTTTATTCAACATCACAAGATGCTACAAAAGCAAATCATTAACCTAAAACCTCAAGTCATGTCCTTAAATAGTATCATAGTGCTCCTACTGCTCCCGTTCATGTTCAGGGTAGATGGGTTATTACCTCGGGACCATTACCTTTCCTTTGTGGCATCACCCCACTTTCTTCTATGCAACATAAGTTTATTTAGATTTTATAATCAACCACATTTCTCTTAGTTGTTTGATTATTATTAACACAATCCTCTTGAATATTCCATGACATCTTTTATACATTATAGCAACTCTGTATTTAATTTTTTAGATATTAAGTATGTTCAAGCTCGGCAATGTTACTGCACACCTTTGTCATATAAGCCGGCAACTTTTTGCCACAAGGGGAGAGAAGAGGAGGAGTACAGGCCCCTGTGACCAGGGCACTTGGATGGATTCTATATTAAGTTACAGCCCACTTTTTTTATCTTCCAACTGGACCCTAGTTAGAAACTTTCCAGTCTGCTCTTACTTCTGGCATTATTGGCCTTTAATACTTTCAGCTACCACAGCCCCTTATTTTCCAGTGTTCTTAATTTACTTCCGCCATTTCTGACCTGCACATGCACCAGCCACATCAGCTTTCTACTTCTGGTTTCCATTCTTGCACTGACCAGCACTTGCAACAGCCAAAAGTCCCTACTACTTCTGGCATTTTTGGACCTGCTAATACAATGGCTGTAACAGCCCCTTACCGCAGGCTTTTTTAGATTTGTGCATTTAATGGCCACCATAGCTCTTTACTTCCATCCACACATGGAGAACCCATTTTTGGCATTCCGATTTCAACTTAACTCACTTGCTTCATTACAACACCTGCACCGGACAGTACATCTATTTCAGCCTATCATTGTGGATGCACTACCGGTACTTTACTTATCAACTTCCGGCATTCCCTGTCAACCTAACTTACTTGGTTCACTCAACATATCACCAGCCTTTACCTACCACTAGCATTTCCTGTCAACCTAACTCACCTGGTTTAGGAAGTTGCTGCATGCATATCGTCTAGATTCAAACAACTTATTCCGTACACATGGGTTAAATACTACAGAAGGTTCATCATTTAACTTAACCAGCAACTACTCAACGCCAGCACTTGACATTTAAACTGAACTTTTGAACTTTGGCTTTTCCAGCCAACTTACCTGGGCTCTACTTTTAACATTTAGTCACAGTTATATTATCTTTGATCTTCTATCCAGTCAGTATTCCTCCATTTACTTCATTCATTGTTTGTTGATGTTTCTTTAACCAAAACACTACTTTTGTATATTATATAAATAAATTTTGTATTAATTTAAGTTTCTTGTTTTGTTGACCAGTCAGATTTATGTCATTTATTTTTAAATGTTTCTGGGCATCCTGTTACTTTACTTGGGCGCACAGGCCATATCCTATTGTATATCACCTCCAACTCCAGGGGGTCAGCAACAATAGACTTATCAAAAACGATCTCTCATATGAATACCATGCATGATGTCCAACTCATTCAGAGATGTCTAAATTATCGGCTATATACGATGGTTTTCTTAGATCAATGATTAAAAATGGATTCAAGTGAATGAACCCTGTGGGCCTTGAAGAAAATTGGCCTTCATTTGATCTTGTAGACTTTACCAAATAGTAGAAACCACATCATTTGAGGATTTTCAACTGCAGTAACAATTAAAATGGAAAACATATGAAAAGAAAATAATGACATAATGAAGATGTTGTTGTTCTACACTAATTCAAACAAACGGTTAAAAAGGAAAACCTCATCAGTGCAGTTAATGGATTTGAAAAAACTATTTTACTAAAAAATTGTCTTAATAGAAAAATTTTATAAATTCCATTTGGCAGTAGCGCTGGCTGTTCAGTCAATGAATGCTGAATGTTTCCACATAATGAAATGGCTAATATTACCATAAATACATTCTAATATATTCTATGTATACATATAGGTACATATATTTTTAGACATGTTATGCATGAAGTCAGGAATTAGTTAAATAATTTTATTCTGATATTTATCTGTGATTATCATTTTAGGAAAGTAGATTTTGGGTAAATGAACTGGAACTAAGGATAGAATCAAAAAATAATTTAAATTCTGAATGATAAATTTATAAGGTTTTTTATAAGAGTTAAAGTCTCTCTCTCTCTCTCTCTCTCTCTCTCTCTCTCTCTCTCTCTCTCTCTCTCTCTAATAAACTGTTTCCCTTATGGAAATTAAGTGAACATATAACTTTGAATCAGAACTATTAAATATACCCTTCTTTTGTGTTTGATATTCTGTAATGTTTAAGAGAACAATATTTCTATAATTTTTTCTTCATTATTTCAGTTTTTGGTTGCATGAATAAGACCTAACATGAATGTAAGAGGAGAAATGTGCATATTATGAGGATATGTACGATAGATAATGGTTGACCCTAGACGTGAAGAAGTAGTGATCAGTTGTAGCAGTTCTTGAAAAGAAGCTGTCTGAATGGAACTTCCTTCTTATAAATTGAATATGAAGGGAATGAGAATATGTACTGGCATGGTGGGTCCCAACAATAAACATTTGAACTGGTGAATGTAAGAAAAGTATCTCATCTGAACATTTTTCACGGAAACAGCAATAGAGTAGGGGAAAGCTTCTGACATATGAGAAAGAGGCTGTAAATAATGCAAATAATTCATCACCCACAAAGTCAGAAAAACCCTTTTGAACTTTGTCATGGCTAAAAAGTGAGGATTGTGCAGCAATAGCCCTGATGTACCAGCAGTACTCCATTCTTGGTATGATCTGACTTTTGTGTAAATAGACCATGGCAGGTACTTTTTGGAGCAGCACAAAGAACCAACCATTTTTTCAGCATCTTTAGCAATAAATTGTATATTTGAGTTCCACGTAAGATCTAGGGTGAACTTGAGTCTCAGTAAATGTTCATTGCAAGGAGTCTCAACTCTTCATCATGACTAGAGAAGACACAAGGTCTGCTCAATGATGATGAGACATTAATAGCTTCGTTATTGAGGTATTGAAAGTTACATGTCAGCTTTTTCCCCAAAGAGCTGTTAGAGCAAGATCAGAGGAGAAATCATCTGCTAGGCTTTGATCATCTTGATTTTAGGAGGTGCAACATAAATAGTAGTATCATCTGCATAGATATGAAATAAATATCTGAGAATTTCTATGCGCAGATCATTAACATAAAGCAAAAAGAGGGTATAGGAATGAGGAGACAGCTTTGGAGAATGCCTGCATTTATCTCATGGGCTTCAGAAGACAGACCATTAACAATTGTCATGGACCTACTCAATATGAACAAATTGATAATTCTGAAGACTCTACCAGAGATGCCATAGCTGGAAAATTTGTGCAGCAACCCCTTATGCCAAACCTTTTTAAAGGTTTTTGAGATATCTAAGGCAATTCCTTATTATCAAGTGCTTTGCTGATTCTGTGTGCAATGACAGGACATAAGCAGTGAACCTAGAGTAGCAAAATCCATAAAATGTTTTGCCCATGAGGTTGTTTCTGCTGAGGTGATCTAAAACCTTCTTGATGATAATAGACTCCAGGAGTTTCCTGATGACCCTAAGGAGGCTAATGGGATGACATTGAGACGGACAAGTGATCACCCACATTCTTGAAAATGCAATAAAATCATAAAGGCTTATTTGTACACAGATTAATTAGACATAAAAGATATTATTCTAAATTTATAATTGTCTGTACTGGATACCAATACATACAGAACAAAGGTCAGTGCTATGCTCTTTGTAATATAATTTTCCACACACATTTATAGTATATAGTTAATTAAATAGATTCAAATATATATGTACACAAATACAATACATACAACTGTAATTATATGTACTTCAATATTAGCATAGTATCAATAAAAAAAAATAACAGGATTATTTACATAAGGATCAGTATTCCTACCTATGATCAATATCTGTTTTTCTTCTCAGGCATGTTCTCATCTTTGAGCAGGATGCAGCACCATGTTCTGCATAACAGTACATGAGCTTGGTCTCAGAGCTTCCCACCCTGTACAGAACCTCTCCCATTACTTAAAAAAGAGAGAACCAGACTATTCTAATACCCGCATGAACAACATCTGTTCTTGTCCTAAGTGTTATACAAAACATTATTTAATTTTGTGGATTATGTATGTACAAATGTTACATGCATAAAATGCACATAAATTTAGCTAATTAAGCAAACAACCAAATATATGCCTGTATAATTTATTACACACACTAATTTGTGTAATAAATTATATAAAATACTCAACATGCATATTTACATCTCACTCTTACTCTTTACATGAATACAAAATGTTTGTCAAGAACATTTTTAATACTAACTCTCACCCAATACAAATCTCAAGAGCAGTTCTTGAGGGAAAACTGAGGGGAACTTCCTCCTTACAAATGGAATAGAGGAAATGTGGGTGATTTGACGCCATAGGCATAGCGTGGCAAGTCCTTGATGTAAAGATCTGAAGTGGAGGAACTATAGAGTAGAGTTCATCTAGATATTTACCTTGGAAATAGCAATAGAGTAGTGATGACTTGCAATGGTGTATCTTTTTTTTAATCATTTCACCCAAAGCAAAGCAATAAAGCCACTAAAACACAAAGAGTTACTGAGCGTTAGAGAATATAAGAAAAATATACTATTAATGAGAGATGACAATGAAAGAACAAGAATTAAGAAGACAGAAGATAAGAATTGACATTGCATTTAAATTTTTGAAGGTTGGAAAATGAGGATTGGGTAACTTCATCCAAACATGGCAGCAATACTCCATCTTTGGGCAAATCTGATTCTTGTAAAGATAAAGCATAGCAGAAGAAGTCAGGTATTTCCTGAAGTGGAGCTAACCATTTTTCCAGCACTTTTAGTGATGGATCATATATACACACCTGACTTGAGGTCTGGAGTGAACTTGAAACATTCAAAGCTGAGAGTGCAATCATTCAATGTCACTGGAGAAGTTTGATTGGCGATTATGAAATGTTACTAGCTTAATTTTAGAGGTATTGAAAGTTACAAGCCAGACCCCCACTCCCACTGAGCAGTTAAAGCTAGGTCAGCAGATAGATCAGTTGCCAGGATTTGAACATTTTGATTTTTGGATGTACTTCCATAAACTGTGGGATCATCACTATATATGTTTACTAATGATTTGAAAATGTTCCTAGACAAATCATTATTAAAAGGTGAAAGGATAGGACCAAGGAAGGAGTGAGACTTGTGGGTCACCTACATTGATCACAAGACTGACCAATTCACTGACCTACTTGAGAGAAAGAATTTGATAACTGTGTAGACCATTCCATACCTGAAGAATCTGTGTAGCAACTGCCTCTACAACACCTTGTCAAAAGCCTTTGTGATATGTAAGGCATTGACTCTTGTAATGTAACTACTATCTTATGCTTCACTGATTCTGCAGTGTACCTAGAGGAGCAAAACCTGTACAGTTTGGTAATCAGAAAAGGTAAGCAGTTACCTCCTTGTTGATAATAGCCTGAGTGTTTACTCACGAAACCAAGGAGGCTGATAGGGTAATATCGCACCGTCATACTTGGAAACAACATTGTATATATTTTGCATCAGATAAAATATTTCTTTGCAAAATACACATGCATACACACAATTGGTATAGAAATGCATACACAAAGTTCATATCAGTCAATCGATCAGTCAATATTGTTATAATATTTACACATAAACTTATTTTAAATGCCACAAAATATAATTTTTACTTATTCTTCTAAGACAAGTCATAGCTGCTCAGTTCTCAGAAGTTAAAATTTGATCAGTAAAAATAGTTAAACATGCATTTGCCCTGCATTTAATGCTCAAATTAAGCATCTAACCCTGTTGTAATCCGTGGGGAAGGTTTCTTTAGGAATTTGAATCAAATCTCTTGTAAATTTTCTCATCAGTTCTAAATCTTAAAATTCCATAATGTGGGCCTCATGAATATTAGGGAGCATCATGTACTTAAAAAAAATATTTATAGCAGAACTTGTAATTAGTCATAGTCACAATATAGTGACTAATCTTTGAATAATCATAAAATTCAAATTTATTTACATTTATAGGGCAAAGATTTTTTTTTGTATATAAAAGTGTAAATTGATTATTGTGAATGCATCTTTTAATAGTAAACTGCTTTATTTAAAATGTTTATAGAAATGGATATTCATTTCACACATTTTAGTAAATGTCATTCATTACTCACAAGAGAAAAGGAAGTAAAATATGAGCTAGTAAATACTTTCAATTGATCTCCATCTACTTGCTTTTCTTTTTGAGCAAAGATAGTTTTAGATGAGCTGACATTTGAAAATTGACTGACCATAACCTGTTGCAAAGGTTAGTTGAAAATTTTCTTTTTGTGTAACTTTTTTTTTTACATGTCACTGAAATCTTTATATACTAGCTATTCTAATTATTAAATTTTAAATATTGTCCTCGCCCAACTTATGGAGCAATTTCTGTGTAATTTCCAATTTTAAAAAAATCGTTATATCTTTTTCCTAGGTATTCATCTTCACAAAGATAATTTCTTTGTATTATTTGAAATTTTGTTATCATTTAAGAATTACTAGAACCAATAATCGTCAACTTATTATTGCAAACTGGAATGGCTCCCTATAATCTATCATTTTTAATGTTTGGAATAGCTAAAACTACATATTACATACATTAAGATAAGTACTTTATAATAATAAGATATACTGTACTAATTTAAATAACATTTTTTGAATTTTTAATTCCATGTAATTAATTATTTAATTGGAAAAAATTATGTAATTACAAGCTCTAAGTTAAGAAAACTGTTTTCATGTTTATTTGTTTTTTAATATTTTACATTTTTTTCTTGTTCAATGGCAATACAGTCTGTTCAGTTGAGGGGTTTGTTTATTGATAAAACAAAAAATATCAATACAATACTCAATAGCCATTTTTATTTTTTAAAATCTTTAGGTGAGAATAATAATAAAATTTTTCCTGAATATCGTGTGAATCAATGAATGTTTTTAACTTTCACGCATTGATTATTAATTTTCAAAAAAGAAAATTACTAAAATTCGAAAATTATCAAATATTTGTGGTGCGTTCATTAAGGTAGTAAAATTAAAAAGAAAAAAAAAAACAAAAAAAACAGCAAAACAAAAGTAAAAAGTCATCATGTGATGAATGTTTACTAGTTTACAGTTTTTTTTATTATTGTTTACTTTTTTTACTGAAAGAGATTAAACGTAGTACTTCCCATTCGGACACAACGGGATAGCTTTTCATCTCAAGTTAAAATACGTCTTATTAAGACGAGTTCTTTCACAATAAACACTTTATTATTTTTGACATGTCATGTTTTCTACTGCTTTAGTACTGTGAAGCTTTAAAAAAAGCCACGTGCTACATAATGTAAAATTTGTTAGTCTTACGTTTTTTTCCATTATTTGATTGGAAAGAATATCAATTTTATTATTTTAATTTAAAAGAAACATTACCCGTCGTCATTTCAGATTAGAATTCTAAAATTCAGTCTTTCCCATTTTTTTATCAGTCAATTATTACGCCATATTTGTTAATTGAAATTTGATAACGTGCAATTTGATCGTAGCTACATAATCTCTCCCAGAAATTCAACTTTTCTTTTGGTGAAGTTGTACAATGTCACAACGTTGTAACAATAGGCACTGCGGCCAGAAATAAACTTCAGATCACGAATAATGTATTAATTGTAATTAAATAAAAATATTTTAAAAGTTAATGTGGTGGGGGCAGTTTGCTGTGTAAATTAATAAATTCATTGTAAAAATATTGATTCCCTAGGAAAGCCAACGCCAAAAAAATCAATATGCTCATACGTCGTGGTCTCTCAAATTGTATTTATTTTCTTCTTTTTAATTTGTAATCTGAAGTTTTACTATCGGTTAAAAAACTGCTTACAAGCACTAGATTACGAATTAAAAAATACTTTTTTTCTCCCATTTTCGTTTTTTGGCTTTCGTAGGAAGTCCAATAATGAATTTAAAAATTTACATGGTAAAAACCGGACCCCGAGTATTAACTTTTTCAAATCTTTTTTTTTGCTTTTTAGAATTTTAAAAAGTATTTTGAAAAAGTGATTATCTCTGATCGCAGTACCTATTGCCCAATTCACCTCCCCCTTTTTTAAACAAATTCTAATAAATTTAATCACCGTTAAATAAAACAAATACAAAAGGTTTTAAATGAAATTCAATATTTAAAATTTCAATTTTTATTTATTTTTTTGTGTGGTCATTGTTAGAATTTTTTCTTCTGATTTTTATTTTGCATTGCAAATGTAACAATGAAAGCTAATATAATTCTTTTAAATTAAACCTATTTTTTTATTCAGTTCGTCTTCTTCCAATTTGCACAAGTTTATGAAAAGTGAAATAACTTTTACAAAATGTTCGTTTTTGTTTCTGTTTTAAATGTCATCTCGCGCCATTTCCCGTACGGGTGACAGACAACCAACTGCTACATGGAGACCATATGTATACTATGGAGGCGGGGTGGGGGGTATACTTACGCAATATTATTACAACACTGGAGCATGGATGGATGTAATTCTTTTTTGGGGCGGTGATCTAATCTTACGTACTTCTTTTAAGTTGTATGTGTGCATGATAAACTAAAAACGAAATTAAGTTAATAAATTACTGCTGCGTATATGCACTGTGGTGACACAATTTTTTTCATAATTATTATACGTGTATTGTACATTAGGTACATGATGAATGCACATCCGTAGTAATCCTTTAAAAGAAAGGAGAATTGAGAGATTAAAAAATGAATGATAGGTTATTTATTGATAAAGAAAGGTAACCGTTAATTTCTAAACTTCAACTCTCTCTCTCTCTCTCTCGCTCTCTCTCTCTCTCTCTCTCTCTCTCTCTCTTCTGACTTTGTATACATACAAATCATAATGGTCTTTTTCGTCATTAAACTAAGACTTAAGTTCTTGAAGGTAAAAGACGAAAAATAAATTTGTTTGGAATTTCTATCACAAAAAGCAGGGAAAAAAACAAACTAAAAATAGCTGAAACAATAATAAACGTAAATTGTAAACTGTAAAGAAACAGTTTTTAAAAAATAAAAAAGTATCAGAAAAATAAAATGGATCGAACGAAAGAGATTCGATGTATTGATGAATCGAGAATCAAGACGAAGGAAGGAATAAAATTTTAAAAATGAATCCTAGCAAGAAAAAGATGTTATCGAGCAAAAATGTTACAATCGACTTTTTAAAATGTAAAAAAATAAATAAAAAATAAACAAGTAAGTCAGTTAAAGTGCCATACGTGATACACGCTTCTTGGGCGATCATGTATCTTTCGATATGACTGACGAGACAGATTTTTTCCCGCAGTAAGTACGTGGTATTTAATTTTTTTTTAATGCCCATTTCTTCTAATAAAAAATAAAATAATCAAAATGCGCATGTACGAATATATCCATCATTTCGAAAAGTTAAAAAAAATAATGTTTTCGGACATTACTGAATTTTCGTAAAAAAAATGACACCATTGAATTGATATAATTATTTTATTTTTCGGTAACATTCAGTTTTCTTTTCACTTGCCTTCTCTCCATTTCTAAGACTCGAAATTCTTATAACTATGGATAACAGTTCTTCCACTATAAAACAAAGACTTTGGCAATTTGGCACAGCCTGGATACAGAAAATACAAAGAAGCTGATTTTTTTTTAATCACATACAAAAACGCTCATATAATTTAATACTGTAGGGTTTTTTTCCTCGAGCAATAAATATTGATGCATTTTAACTCCTCACCTAACAAATTGCGTACGGTAAAATAAAATTTAAAAAAGTAATAGCATTAACGAAAGTATATGGATTCTTTCTTATCTAGAGTTTACAATTTCACCAGCAAACGAAACCAGATCTCACTAAATTTTGAGAGCAAAAGAAATATAATATGAAACTTTTGGAATTGAAATAAAAAAAAAATAAGTGTAACATTTTCCGGGATATAAAAAGTGTTGGTTGGCTTAAATAAATTTTTCTCAAAATGTTATGGAGCAATGTTTTTAAATTTTTGTATTTTGATAATAATTTATATAGTTGGTATCTGTTGGTAAAAAGACACTATTCCCTTTTTATTTTATGGTTAATTTTATTTTAAACTATAATTTCCTAAGGTCAATTGTTTGTTTTGGAATTTTTAGTTGTTTCACTCTTCTCAGCTATTTCAATTAAATAATACATATTGATTTTAATTTTGAAATTTAATGTTTATTAATGCTTGATGCACAGTATATATCATGTTAAAATATCTTCTAGAATTATCATTAGCCCTCAGATTACCCATTCTCACAAACTAAATAAAATCTACTTATCAGTTTCCTATATCATTTCACTAACTTCAAAAGAAAATCCATGAGTGTATGAAACAAACCTTGAGTGACAAATGTCCATCATACTCAACTAAAGAAGTAGTGTGTGAACTTCCAGTACAGATATTTTGAGACTCACCATCCAGTGCAGTGTCAGCTCCTGAAATTGTTGATGATGTTCAGTTTTGGCTAATTGTCAAATCATGGTCAAAAGAACTGCTGAAACACTAGAGATGTTCATGGAACATCTTGAATTCATGAGCAGTTGGTTATGCAGAAGCGGTCGGCCAAGTAGGTACAAAAAATAATGTTTTACTAAATATGACTTAAACTCATTACTCAGTCATAATTGATCGAGTGAAACATGTTTGCTAACTATTACACCATATAGAAGGGGTCAAGTCAGTGCCAGAATGTTTGAAAGCAAAACAGAAACAATGTCAAGTAGACACTTCAAAGTTGATTTTGTAATATGTTTAGCAATCTATATACCATTTCACTTTCAAAATGAGAATATTTCTAATCAAATTGGAATAGTACTCATCCAAATGAAATAATGCCAATGAATATGAAATAGAAACAAATACTTGTAAATCATTGTTGGGAAGCGTTCAAAAACACTCAGAGAATAAACTTGGAATAAAATAAATTAAAGGATGGGGTTAATATGTGACTCACCCCTAACCATACATACAGAAAAGATTTACTGCTGTTCTTTGGAGGGAGAAAATTCTTGATCCAAAACAAGTGAAAAACTGTTAAAAAGTTTGCTTTACTCCTTGAAAGAGTAAAAATGAGAATGGGAATCTTGCAAGGGATCAAAAATAAAACCTAGGGCTGAATGCTGCAATCACTGGCCTAACTAAGAGTAACAAGATTGGAGTTGGTGCTAAAGTAAATTTCACCCCTTCACCAATGCTTCAAGACCCGGAAAAGCCATTCAAATGTGATTCCTTTCACACAAACAAAACTCACCCAATTTACTCACCTTGCATGAAAATCTATTGTCCATCCAGTCCAATATTTCAAAAATTATGTTTTTATTCTATATTCATTAAAAATCACTGGTATTATGATGATTACAGTGTGAGAGCAATATTCAGTATGGGTAAGATGCTGTGAAAAATGGAATAATATTGGGTGACTGGGTCAGTAGTTATGATGAACTAAGTTACAGTTATCTGGTAAAGAAGACTAATACTTTCTCATCCCTAAATAGACCTTTGGGCTTTGAGTTGTGTTTCCATGAAAAATTAATGGATAAATAATGTTTTAAGAAGTATTTTTTCTGTAAATAATAAGTCCTATGAGATAGTATAAAATTTCAAAATTAGCTATTGATACTGGATTTAAATTGTCATTGTGCACATATAAGGGATGTTTTAATGAACAAGAAGATGGTAGCAGGATGAAGAACTGGGCTGCTATTGTTGCTCAGGCAATAATTTCTACACTACAAAAGTGTAAAATATCTTTTTGATTACATGACTGAAGACTTTTGAATACCCTATTTAATGGTAATAGTAATATTAACCATTTCCTTATGTGGAAACATTCAGCATTCATTGAGTGAAAAGCCAGCGCTACTGCTGACTGGAATTTATAAAATTTTTCTATTAAGACAATTTTTTAGTAAAATAGGTTTTTCAAATTCATTAACCGTTATCACTCTTTCCAGTACTGATGAGGTCTTCCTTCTTAACCATTTGTTTGAATTAGTGTAGAACAACATCTTTATTATGTCATTATTTTCTTTTCATATGTTTTCCATTTTAATTGTTACTGCAGTTGAAAATCCTCAAATGATGTGGTTTCTACTATTTGGTAAAGTCTACAAGATCAAATGAAGGCCAATTTTCTTCAAGGCCCACAGGGTTCATTCACTTGAATCCATTTTTAATCATTGATTTAAGAAAACCATCGTATATAGCCGATAATTTAGACATCTCTGAATGAGTTGGACATCATGCATAGTATTCATATGAGAGATCATATCTGACAAGGCTATTGTTGCTGACCCCTTGGATCTGACAAGGCTATTTAGGAACATGACTTGAGGTTTTAGGTTAATGATTTGCTTTTGTAGCATCTTGTGATGTTGAATAAAACTACCCTAGTAGAACTAATTCTTTGTTCATTTTCTTTATCTCCTTTACTAAATTAACTATAACTGATCCATATACTACGGTACTTGAAATGTTTAGTATTTATTAATTCTATATTCTGATTTTTTCTGATGGATTGCTTTCATTCCAATTTCAGATCATAGTTTCTGTTTTGGAAAAGTTTATCTGGAGTCCTACTTTTTGGAACACTTGGTATTGTGTTGATTTTTTGTTCAAGATCATTTTTATCCCAACTATGAATAACTATGTCATAAGCATGGCTCCTCCTCCTCATCATCATCAATACACTGGCCTCATGAGGGAAAATAAGAATGTGAAAAATGGAGCTTTGACCAAAACCAGATTAGTTGTGGTTTTCTTAATCAAGAGAAAGCCCAACTCTTAACAAGTGATATGGAAATAGTTGTTAGTAGAAAACACTGCAACTATACTGAACAGCTGTTTGACAGAGTGAAAAAGTGATCATTTTTTTGTTGGTATGTGACTGGGTTGTCAATGAGTTTGCCTCAGTGTTGTAAGCAAAAAAGACTAAATCATTCAAGAATTAGGAAGTGTCTACAATCTGACTAGAAAGCATCTTTGTCATTATATGAAAGTTATAAAAGTAAAAAATTATTCTATTCTAAAATATTAGTTCATTTCGAAAGTAATTTTTAAAAGTCAATTTCCATTATTCTTTTTCTTATAGTACATTCCATCACTGCCAATCAAACCCTGAACTACTGCTAATCACAATGAACAGATGTCCCCTCAAGGAGGCCCCATGCCTATTTTCCATCCTCCAACCTCTCTCTCACAGGCGGGATGTGGTAAACCTTTCACTGCTCTATTGCTACTACCATGGAAAGTGCTTGGACAAACTGCATCTCCTGGTTTCTCCCGGTCTGACCATCATGGTTAGGACCCACCATACCACTTAATAGTAGCAAACCACCCACATTATCTCTGTATTCCATCAGCAAGAAGTAAGTTCCACTCAAATAGCTTCTTCTTCAACTTTGACACAAGAACTGAGTAAAACTGCCAGTCACTTATAATACCAATATGTTTGTTTTCATACAGTCACATCTATCTATATTTATAAATAAATATATCTGGATAAAGTGAAAAAGTAATAATAATAATCTATAATGTAAAAATATACACAGACCGAAAAAAAGTCTCAGATTTTTTAACTTGCTTACTACTTGTAAGAAATTCACTTTATTAATTTTTTCCAGACATCTAAATGTTAACGAAGGAGTACAGAAAAGTTCTCTGCTTTACCTGCTGGGTTAAATCTGGCTGAATGACCCAAAATCAGGATCTTGAGGAGAATCCCTTCTTTTTCACCATCCTTTCATACTCATAATGCAACACAGAAATTAAATTATAAGTAATGAGTGAAGACTCAACGTGATTTTGAATAGATAGGACGAAAACTTGGCAAGTCTTTAGAAAAACATTGAGAACTTTGACTAGAAACAAAACATGGCATGGAAACAACATACAATTGAATTTTTGTTTATGTTATGATATGGACAAAGTTTTTAGAACATTAATGTTTAAAAAATAAGACCAATGTTCGAATCTCACTATGGTCGATTTGTTAAGCAGGCAATTTCTTCATAATACCAGCCTGGAAAGATAATCTCAATGTGCAATGCTGTTGGGAAGTGCTTGAAAATCAAATCATAGGTTAACCTGAGTTTTGTAAGTGAAATTGGGTAGATGGAGCTGTTTTGAATCCATCAATTGTTGTACTAGCATGAAGTCACAAATCTTTGTGACTGATGCTTTGAGTGTACTGGCCCTGTTCAAAGTTGTTGATCATGTTAGATTTTGTGCATTATTTATAAAAATATATGTCAGGTTACAGAACACATACAAAAAAATACAAAAAGGTATGAAAAAATAGGAATAAAACAAATTATTAATGTATATTTTTGTGGGTCAGTTAAAAGAGATTGGGGAGAATGGACATCAAGCGACAACAAGGCACACCATAAAAGAATGACAAGAGATACTCAGTGAGATATAAAACCCAAATCATTTTATTAAAATAAAATAAATACAAATTTTATTAAATATTAGGGGTGCACACATTTAGTGGTTTGTATGCCCAGAAAAGGCGTTAATAACTTCCTGGACAAATAACTTACTTTCTCTAAGAGAAGGCTCAATGATAGTTGTGGAAAGAAAATCAAGTTTATAATCAAAATCAATCAAATAATATGAAATATCACAAGAAAAATGTCAGTGAATAAAACAATGCAAATTTCAAGGAAAAAGTACAATAAAAAGGGTTTCAGTTAGGTCGAACCAAGTAAAAAGGGTATATTTATCTTGAAGGTATAAAATGTGAATGTTCTTAACAGTATGTGTGATTTGATGTGAGTTATCAAAGTTCATGGCAGAATCTATTCATACCTTCAGAGAGCATTGTCTTGAAAATGATAATTTGGTTGTCAAGATTTTGTTGATGAGAGATTTTGCAGCCACTTCTTTGAGTCCATGTGCTATAAGGTGTTCAGATGTTTTTAGAAGGCATTATGTCTCCCACTGCCTGGTGTTGCCTCTCCAACTTACCTTGATGTTTGTATTGCAAGGATTTTTATAGCCAAAGGTTGGCTTCAATTTATCCAAAAAATTTGGGCAGTCAACACATGCATTTCAAATTTCAAATGGCTAGAGTAGCCATTGGTTAAAAAATCAGGTTTATCAAAACAATTTATTGTAGTCTGTTTTTCTTTCTCTTTCCTTCACCTTCAATTGACCCCCCACTCCACTCCTTGGTCAAGGAGCTTTGCATGCAGGGTGGTGCAAAGTTCAGGTTTCAGTAATTATTGTATTAATTTCATCCTTTTCTCCTAAACTACTTAGAGCCGAAATTTACTATAGAATAATTTTGAACTTTCTCCTCTCATAATGACGTTCATTAAACTTATATTAAAGTTTCGCTGCAAGATAAAAAGAATTTATGAACAAAATTAACCATTAATAAAATTTAATGTTGGTTAAATATAGTTTTTGTTTTAAATGTTCTGATAGTGTTTATCATTAACAGAGAATATGTGTAACTACAAAGGTACTGATAACAGAATTGAAGAAAAAAATTTTTCTTTATAACCTTTTAACAATTATATTGCATCAGCAATAATTATATTTTGAATATTTTTAATGCTAAAAATTTAATTTCACAATAGATTTATTTATTTATTTTTTTTTTACTAATGTTCACTCAAGGTAAAGGTTTATTGTGTGGACATATATTAATGTAAGAAAGAACAAGCATTAGGAGTATAGAGCTGAAGCAGACGTTTAGAAGGAACCAAAAACCCAATCCTAAACAGGAAACCAGGGATAAACCTATACACCTGTTCAAAAGACCGGGGAGAAGTGTGAACAGAACGATAGGCAAAACTATCTACTCCTATTGGCGAACCAAGACTTGAAGAGATTAAGAGTATAGTGATAATGGAAACATTCTTTTGGCTTCTGGAAAAGAAGATGTCTGAGTGGAACTCCCATACCAATGGAATATGAAAAGAATGAAGGTAAATTAGCTCTGTGTAGATGGCCCAGCACTGTGGAACCAAAGATTGTAATTCATTTGAACATTTGCTATGAAGATAGCAATAGACTAACAAGAAGTTAGCAATGTTTTATCTGTGGGAAAGGGGTTGTAGAGTGGAAAATATTTCATCACCCACAAGGCCACACAAACACTTGAACTCTGCCGAAGCTGGGAAGTGAGGAGCTCCAGTTCTTTGATCTGATCTGGCTCTCCTAACGCTAGAGCATGCTAGAAGGAGTCTGGTACTTTTTTGGACAGTACAAAGAACGTATCGGAGTTAGCTCCTCCTCATTTCCTTAATCCTTCAACGGGGGTCTCTCTCCCCGACTATAAATACTGGCTGACCCTTCTCTCTTTCTCTCTCTCTTTTTCGACTCAGGCCTTGGGCCACTACCTTGCACGGAGACGAGGTAAAATCGTTCTTTTTCCACTTACACCAATATGTGACCTCTCACAGATACAGCGTTTCCCAAATTCTGGGAACGCGCTAAGAACAATACACGTACGTACGAACACTCAACACAACACAACACACACACATAACTTCTCCATACAAACACTATGTAACTTTTCATGTCTTTGTGTAACTCGTTATTAATATATATTTGTTTACCCATATATATCGGTCTTGTTTGTTTTCTTTGTCTTCTTTGGACTTAATTAAAGTCCGACATTCTCATGTAGCTGGACCGGCCAGCAGGAAAGTTTAACCTTCTGATATCTCTTTACATCTTCACCCCGACGGTCCGCTACAAACCAATCACTTTTCCAACATTTTTAGCAGTGGATTGTATAAGAATTCTACTTGAGGTATGAGGGGTTAAACTTGATTGTATTTTAGGTATCATATTTGCCTTTGCATAAGATGACTGCTTTTATTTTTAAATGTACTAGACTGGCAACAAGGCCTAACCAATATACAGTTGAGTTGGCTAGATTCATTTTTTTTAAGATTAAAGTTAGTATAGAACTTAAGTTCTATGCTAATAGTTTAGCAACAGTTTCTTTTCTTGCACTTCTCGATTGAGAAACTTTCATCCAGCTCCATGCTTTCCAGCTAACTTTAATCTTCAAAAATTTAAATGCAATGCTTTCTATTGTCCTCGTGTTCAAACTTTTTTGTTCTTGCTCCTTAGTAAAGTTTGTTTTCTAATTCTTCCATACCCATTTGTGATGAACGCGCGTGAGTACAGACGCGAGAGAGGCCTCGAATCGCGTGCGGACATGTTTGTCAACATCAGTTACATCCGGGTTTTTTAGCCGCGAGACTAGTGAAGAACGCCGAGGAGACGCGGAGAGTCGTGTTGCCGTGCTGTGGTGTGCAAAGTTTTCGCGTTAGTCGCACTGATTGTGATTTGCAAACAAAAACTACGAGAAAAACGAGTACCTTGCCTGAAGAACCTTTGTCACTCAGGAGTAACCCCCACTAAGGAGATATGCCAGTCGCACGAAGTTAAACTACAAGCTATTTTGGCACTTATGGCTGATGGTACGTTCGACCTAAAGCTAATCCCTGAATTTGATGATTCAAACCGTGATCTCACTATCGTTGAATGGTTCGAAAAGCTGAACTAGTCTGTGATCTGTGTGGCGTGGAGAACATTGCTATCGTTCTGCAACTTCAATTAACAGGAGGAGCGCTTGCCGTGTTCCAACAACTCAGCAAGGAAGAAAGAAAAGATGTCGGCTGTATAAGGAATGCCATGTACGTTGTTTTTGCCACAGATCCATTCGTAGCATACGACCTGTTTGTAGCTAGGCGCTTGAATGCAAACGAATCTGTGGACGTCTACTTGGCTGACCTCCGCAGACTTGTCAACCTTGTACGGAGGGGTGTCTGACTATGGGCTTGCATGTGCATTGGCCGAGCACGTCAGGAAGCTGCTTTACACTTTCTCTTGAATGGGATACACTGGATGTCAACCAGCGAGGAGACAAGCTGGGCCATATATCGCGGAAATGTTCGGAAATCGGATCAGGGGAACGGACATCAGCGCCAGTCCCATCCCTCGCCAAGATTTAAATGCGGCGCTGCCTGTAATCAATGTATTGGTTGACGGGGAATGGTGTTCAGCTTTCATTGGCTCTGGCTGCTCTCGATCGATCGTTAGTGCAGAGCGATGCCGGTTGTGGACCGGAAAGCACGTAGATATAGAGACGATCGATAGCAGAATTCGGGCGTGCTGTGGTGTCGGGACCGTTAATATCTGCACAGACAGCGGCAACTCAGCCAAGGTTGAAGTCCTTGTGGTGCGTGACAAACCTCTAGACTTTGACTTACTTGTCAGAATAAAGGCGATAACTGCAATAGGTGGCATCCATATCACGCAGGCGAGAGCCATACGCAGCAAAGAAACACTAACACAATGCGTTTCTCGAATGAACACCGAAGTTAAGCAAGGTCGAACCTGGTCAGTACCTAGATGGGTGACCGCTTGAGAACACTAAGTGCTGTAAACTTATATGTTCGATTTGGAATTGTTAATCAGAGTACCAAGTTCTGATTTCACTTGGGTTTGTTATATTTGTGTGGTTATCTAGCGGTTATAATATTATGTCTCGACTGACTCAAACGAAACTCTCTGAGTTCTTTATTTAAGGTGTCTGTCCTAGTTCATTTGTGTTACCGAGGGAGTGTTATTACTCCACAACATCCCACATTTTGAGATTTTTTTTATTAGTAAATATTTTATTTGTTAGTATTCACCCTTCCTCTTTCTGGCGAGTTCGCTAACGCACTGAACTTTGTATTTCTTTCGTTCTGGATCAACTTCTGGTTTTTCCGTATGTTTCCTTTTGCTGATAATCACACTTGTACGTTCAACGAATTCTTGGGTTATTGGTACATCACAAATATCATACAGTTATCGCACCCGGCCGGAAGTTACTGCCGGCTACTCAAACGTCTGAAAGCGTCACCACGGAAAACGGAACAAACGCCATTAAGTTCCAGTGACTCAGCATTTTCAGACACCAAATCACAAAAATACAAAAACAAAACGAAACGTAACATCCACAACTAAAAATAATGACCAGAAACTAATTCATATACACATGGGGCCTAAATGAAACCCATGGGTACATTCAAAAGTAGAAGCTCATTTTTAGTGAATAACTAAAAGACATTATTAGCCAAGCTACGATGCTGACCCCGGCCTACATAAACATGGCCAAATTTCTTCCACCAAATCATTCTTGGAACCAGGGTTTAAGAGCCACGCTCCCCTCACCGCTGACCTGAAGCAGCAGCAGCAGCAGCAGCCAGCCAGTCAGCCCAGGTCAAGCAGCAGCAGCCAGATTCTTGGATCAGGGTTTAAGAGCCACGCTCCCCTCACCGCTGACCTGAAGAAGAAGAAGAAGCAGCAGCAGCAGCCAGCCAGTCAGCCAGCCCAGGTCAAGCAGCAGCAGCCAGATTCTTGGATCCGGGTTTAAGAGCGGCACGCTCCCCTCACCGCTGACCTCAAGCAGCAGCAGCAGCCAGCCAGCCAGCCAGTCAGCCAGACCGAGCCCAGCAGCAGCCCAGGTCAGGCAGCAGCAGCCGCCACTAGCCAGCCCTGGTCAGGCAGCAGCAGCAGCCGCCACTAGCCAGCCCTGGTCAGGCAGCAGCAGCAGCAGCCACTAGCCAGACCGGGTCAAGCAGCAGCAGCACCCCGCGTACATTCTTATGCGATAGTCCTTTTCAGGGCTAACGACTACATGATTATGCCATAGTCCTTTTCAGGGCTAACGATTACACACTTATGCAATAGTCCTTTTCAGGGCTAACGATTACACACCTATGCAATAGTCCTTTTCAGGGCTAACGATTACATATTTATGCCATAGTCCTTTTCAGGGCTAACGATTACATATTTATGCCATAGTCCTTTTCAGGGCTAACGACTACATATTTATGCCATAGTCCTTTTCAGGGCTAACGACTACATGATTATGCAATAGTCCTTTTCAGGGCTAACGATTACACACTTATGCAATAGTCCTTTTCAGGACTTCCTGACTACATAGTTTATGCAATAGTCCTTTTCAGGACTTCCTGACCACATAGTTTATGCAATAGTCCTTTTCAGGACTTCCTGACCACATAGCTTATGCAATAGTCCTTTTCAGGACTACCTGACCACATAGCTTATGCGATAGTCCTTCCGGTTACTACCAAGCTGCATCCCTGATGACCGTCAACCTAAGGACGAGCAGGTTCCCTCAGCACTGACTGGTCCGCTGCCCTAAAACAAGACGATCTTTCGGGTGGCGCTCCCCGATTCATTGCGACACAAGACTTGTACATACTTTTGCCAAATTATTAAATAAAATTTGGCTTTGATTTTAAACCCTCGCTTTTGTTATCCTTGCTTCGATCGTATTTTCCAATATAAATTTTACTGCTTGCGGGGTTGATAGCACACGCTTGACGGCCCCGCAACAACTGGTGACCCCGATATTTACGATCGATCAAGATGGCAACAGACGAGTGGGAACAGACCTCTCCTATAAACGTTGCAATGCCTCTCTCGAACCTACCGGCATACAACCACCAAAACACCAAAAACTGGTTTCTGCAGTTGGAAGCAATCTTCTCGGTACGGAGGATAACATCGCAACAAACCAAATTTGCCAATGTGGTGCAAGTCTTGCCACCGTCAGTGGTCGACGAAGTGGCCGACATTTTGGAAAACGTGCCCGACCAGGATCCATATACTCGGCTAAAGGACGCAATCCTAAAACGGACCGGCCGTTCGGACGATGAGCTACTCCGAGAACTTTTTACCCACGTTACGAGGGGCGACAGAACACCCTCACAGCTTCTACGCTTCATGAGAAGCCGACTGGGGAAGCACTCGATGGCCGAATCCATCCTACGCGAGCTATGGATGGACAAACTACCCAACACAATTACTCAAATATTGGCGCCAATCGCAGAAAATACACCATTGGCCCAGTTAGCAGACTCCGCCGACCGCATCGCAGCAAAACTGGACCAAGGAGTGTATGCTGTGCAGAATCCAGACTACACACTAACCAAAAACGAAGGGTTACAACAAGCAGTAGCTGACCTGCAACAGCAACTAAAAGACATCCGGATACTCCTCTCCCGTAAACCAAGAGACCCGAGACCGACGACCAACAATTGGCGACAGAGAACACGGAGTACCAGCAGGGATCGACGAATCGACCCAGAATTATGCTGGTACCACCAAAGATTCGGCGACAGGGCAAAACGCTGCTCGGCGCCCTGCAAATATGGATCCAAGTCAAATTCGGGAAACTAAGCAACCGGCGGGTAGGAGCGGCAGAACCCACCGGCAAAAACACACAGAGCCGCCTTTTCTACGTTTGGGACCGACAAAACCACATAAAGTTTTTAGTGGATACTGGCGCGGTAATCAGCGTGATACCCCCCAGAGAACAACAAGACCGAAAGGCGACCCTATATAAGCTCCAGGCGGCAAACGGCTCGACAATCGAGACATACGGAACTAAGACGCTGACTCTTAACATCGGCATGCGGCGTGATTTTACCTGGACTTTCACCCAGGCAGATGTAAAAACGCCAATACTCGGAGCAGATTTCTTGGCCCACTATGACCTCGCAGTGCATATGAACACAAGGACGTTATCGGACAACACTACTAACATTTCAGTTAAAGGTACCCTCTCCCGACACAACACTACGGGAATCAGCGTAACAACTTGCCACGGGCGAGAATACGTCGAGATCTTGAATAGATACCCAGATATCATTCAACCACTCGCGGCAACCGGTCCGGCAAAACACCAAACCCAGCACCATATAAAGACCAGTGGACAGCCAACATTTTCTCACCCACGACGACTCCCTCCTCATAAGCTTGAATACGCCAGAAAGGAATTCAACAATATGCTGGAGGGCGGATTCATACGACCTTCCGATAGCCCATACGCCTCTCCCCTACATCTCGTACCGAAACCTGGAAGCACGGACTTTAGGATATGCGTCGACTACAGAAGGCTGAACGCTACAACCATACCCGACCGCTATCCAGTCCCTCATATACACGATTTCGCCTCAGGGTTACAGGGCACTCGTGTCTTCTCAAAAATCGACCTCACGAAGGCTTACCACCAAATCCCCATATCTCCGGAGGACATCCCAAAGACCGCTGTAACCACTCCCTTCGGCCTTTTTGAATATATCAAAATGCCCTTTGGCCTGAGGAACGCAGCACAAACCTTTCAACGTTTCATGGACGAGGTACTGCGTGGCTTAACGTACGCATATGCCTACATCGATGACATCCTGGTAGCTAGCACGGATGAGAACGCTCACAGGCAACATCTAAACGACGTCTTCCAAAGGTTAGCACAGTATGGACTCCGGCTGAACACCGACAAATGCACGTTCGGGGCATCTGAGGTGAACTTCTTAGGTCATCACATCGACGCAAACGGAATCACACCGTTACCGGAGAAAATCGACGCAATAAGAAATTTTCCTACGCCCACATCCATAAAACAAATTCGGCGGTTTATCGGTATGATAAATTTTTACCGCAGGTTCATCCCCAACTGCTCGACAATTCTTTCCCCGCTGACAAACCTCATAGAGCGAAAGAACAAGCAAATTATACTAGAAGGAGAAGCCTTGCGGGCTTTCGAAACGGCAAAGATAGCGCTGATAAGATTCACGAAACTCTCATTCATTGAAAACGACCCGGAAACGAGGATCTTCCTCACAACAGACGCTTCCGACGTTGGAATAGGAGCAGTAGTGGAGCAGCAAGTTAATATGGAGAGAAAACCGATAGCTTTTTTCTCAGCTAAACTCTCCGCAGCCCAGAGAAGATACAGCACCTTCTCACGAGAACTCCTGGCTATCTACCTGTCTATCCGTCATTTCCGACATCTCCTAGAGGGCAGACATTTCACAATTTTCACGGATCACAAACCGCTGACCAACGCGATGAATGTCAGTGCAGACAAATATACATCCCGTGAAACACGTCACCTCGACTACATTTCACAATTTACGACGGACATCAGACACGTCAAAGGAAAGAACAATACCGTCGCAGACACATTGTCCAGAACAGACGTCAATACCCTGGATAACGATATCTTGAGCCAAGAGCTGATAGCCGACAAACAAAAAGACGACACGACGATACCTGACCTCATCAAGGAAACTTCGTTGAAACTGCAGGAATTCCCGTGTCCGTTCAGTGACAAAACCCTTTTCTGCGACACCGCGCTGGATACTCCGAGACCATACATTCCTCCATCTCTCAGAAAGAAAGTATTCCTTCATCTCCACAATCTATCTCATCCGAGCAAGCGAGCAACCGTCAAGCTTATCGCCGAGCGATTCGTCTGGCCTAATATGAAAACAGACATCAGGAATTGGGTCTCAACCTGCATACAATGCCAAAAATGTAAAATTCAGAGGCACACAAAATCACCAGTTGGAACATTCGCCACACCCGACGCACGTTTCTGTCACATCCACGTTGACCTCGTCGGGCCTCTGCCAATGTGCCAGGGGTATCAATACCTTCTAACAGTCATAGACCGTTTTTCGAGGTGGCCAGTCGCAGTACCGATTAAGGACATTTCCGCCACCACAGTTGCTAAAGCTATCCTCGCCAACTGGATTACGAACTTTGGCGTACCCCAAGTTCTCACTACAGATCGAGGACCACAATTTCAGTCCTCGCTTTTCCGAGAATTCTCTCAACTTCTGGGTGTCAGGCACATTAAAACGACTGCTTACCACCCTTGCGCAAACGGCCTCGTCGAAAGATTTCATCGATCCCTAAAGGCGTCCTTAGCAACCAAACTTGACATACATAATTGGGTCGACAACCTCCCCATGACTATGCTCTCTTTGCGGAATACCCTCAAAACCGATTTAGGGTGTTCGACAGCGGAACTCGTGTTCGGCATGCCTCTCTCCTTACCAGGACAATATTTTCACATTCCGCAGAACTCGTGCACAACCTCACCAAGTTCTTTTGTGCAGGATCTGCGCCACAGAATGGCCAAACTTACATATACTCCCCCACGACAACAAACCACAAGCTCATACTTACCACAGAAACTGGATAGCTGCGATTTCGTTTTTGTCAGGAACGACGCCGTAAAAAAACCACTCACACCCAGCTACCAAGGTCCTTTTAAAGTTTTGAAGCGTTCGGAAAAATTTGTCACGATCATGCGCAGCAGAGACAAAGATACAGTCTCTATCGACCGACTCAAACCAGCCTGGTTAGAGGAAACTCCTCCCGACGCAAAACTCCCATCAACGACGGAAGTTGAAACAACCACACCAGTCATACGAACAAAATCAGGCAGAAGAGTCCATTTTCCATCCAAATTGAAGACCTACATTTTTTTTTGAATTGATCATGATCAATTTTCTAGAAAGGGGGCCTTATCGCACCCGGCCGGAAGTTACTGCCGGCTACTCAAACGTCTGAAAGCGTCACCACGGAAAACGGAACAAACGCCATTAAGTTCCAGTGACTCAGCATTTTCAGACACCAAATCACAAAAATACAAAAACAAAACGAAACGTAACATCCACAACTAAAAATAATGACCAGAAACTAATTCATATACACATGGGGCCTAAATGAAACCCATGGGTACATTCAAAAGTAGAAGCTCATTTTTAGTGAATAACTAAAAGACATTATTAGCCAAGCTACGATGCTGACCCCGGCCTACATAAACATGGCCAAATTTCTTCCACCAAATCATTCTTGGAACCAGGGTTTAAGAGCCACGCTCCCCTCACCGCTGACCTGAAGCAGCAGCAGCCAGCCAGTCAGCCCAGGTCAAGCAGCAGCAGCCAGATTCTTGGATCAGGGTTTAAGAGCCACGCTCCCCTCACCGCTGACCTGAAGAAGAAGAAGAAGCAGCAGCAGCAGCCAGCCAGTCAGCCAGCCCAGGTCAAGCAGCAGCAGCCAGATTCTTGGATCCGGGTTTAAGAGCGGCACGCTCCCCTCACCGCTGACCTCAAGCAGCAGCAGCAGCCAGCCAGCCAGCCAGTCAGCCAGACCGAGCCCAGCAGCAGCCCAGGTCAGGCAGCAGCAGCCGCCACTAGCCAGCCCTGGTCAGGCAGCAGCAGCAGCCGCCACTAGCCAGCCCTGGTCAGGCAGCAGCAGCAGCAGCCACTAGCCAGACCGGGTCAAGCAGCAGCAGCACCCCGCGTACATTCTTATGCGATAGTCCTTTTCAGGGCTAACGACTACATGATTATGCCATAGTCCTTTTCAGGGCTAACGATTACACACTTATGCAATAGTCCTTTTCAGGGCTAACGATTACACACCTATGCAATAGTCCTTTTCAGGGCTAACGATTACATATTTATGCCATAGTCCTTTTCAGGGCTAACGATTACATATTTATGCCATAGTCCTTTTCAGGGCTAACGACTACATATTTATGCCATAGTCCTTTTCAGGGCTAACGACTACATGATTATGCAATAGTCCTTTTCAGGGCTAACGATTACACACTTATGCAATAGTCCTTTTCAGGACTTCCTGACTACATAGTTTATGCAATAGTCCTTTTCAGGACTTCCTGACCACATAGTTTATGCAATAGTCCTTTTCAGGACTTCCTGACCACATAGCTTATGCAATAGTCCTTTTCAGGACTACCTGACCACATAGCTTATGCGATAGTCCTTCCGGTTACTACCAAGCTGCATCCCTGATGACCGTCAACCTAAGGACGAGCAGGTTCCCTCAGCACTGACTGGTCCGCTGCCCTAAAACAAGACGATCTTTCGGGTGGCGCTCCCCGATTCATTGCGACACAAGACTTGTACATACTTTTGCCAAATTATTAAATAAAATTTGGCTTTGATTTTAAACCCTCGCTTTTGTTATCCTTGCTTCGATCGTATTTTCCAATATAAATTTTACTGCTTGCGGGGTTGATAGCACACGCTTGACGGCCCCGCAACACAGTCCTTGCATAGGTTCTTCCTTTCTTGGGGGCCTTTCTTCAGTAAACCTCTTCTTTAACTGATTCCAATACCTTTTGTTTTCATTTTTTTTCTTTTTACCATAAATATCATTTTTCCAATCTGTGATCTTATTATACCATCTTTCCACATTTCTTTTCCATTTTTATATACTCTGAAAAACACTTCTTCGCCAATTTTGAAAAAAAAATTGTCTTTTTTTGTTGTTGTTATCCGTTCTTATTCTTTTTTGACCTGGTAACAACTTGCCGAATGCCGATTTAATTTTTCTTGCGAACATCAATTCTGCCGGTGACATTTCTGTCGGTGTATTGGGATTCAGCGTTATCCGGTATATTCTCAAGAATTTTTGTAGTGCTCCTTCGCTCACTTTTTCATTACTTGATTTTTTCAAACCTCTCTTAAAAGTACCCAAAAAGCGTTCAGCTTGTCATTTTGACCTTGATAGAGTGGGGTAGTAATATGTTCAATCGAGAACATTTTACAAAGTTCTTTAAATTCGTAATTAGTAAATTGTGTAAAGTTATCCGATACTATGCCATCCAGGATGCCATATCTTGCAGTTTATACAAAAGATTCACTGTAAACGTGGAAGTTTTTTTTTTTGTTTTTTTTTGCTTTTACAAATTTCAGGCCACTTAGTAAAGCTATCCACTACCACAAGATAATTTGGTCCATTTATTGGACCTGCGAAATCCATGTACAGTCTTGACCATGAAGTATCTGTCTTTGGCCAAGGTTGTAATTTCGTGGTAGGTGATTTTACTAACCTCTGCAGGCTTTTACTAATTTTTCAATGTTTTGACCCATTTTGGTCCAGTATAAATAGCTTCTCATAATAGATCCCATTCTGGAAATTTCTGAATAACCATTATGAAATTCATTTAATATCCGCTTTTGTAATATGATAGGTATTACTACTCTTTGTGCAAACATCAGTACCCCGTCACAAGTCTGGGTTGCGTTCTAAAAATCGACTATCATTCTTACTTTCTTTTAGTCGTTTTTTTTTTTTTTTTTTTTAAATAAACATTTCTTGTTTTGTTTTTACTTTTATTTCTTCCAGGGTACCGAATATGTTTGTAGTATTTTTAACACATAAGCCTCAGCTTTTACACACGTTACAAAATGAAACATTACAGGTCATTTCGCCAATAAAAAAAATAATGTCTTACTCAACACGTGTGTGATTTTCGAAGTTATTTTTAATATTATATTTCCGTTTGCTTTCCATGTGTCTTCGTTGATTATTGATTAATGTCTGGTTGCATTTTTACATCCACATTATTAATTTTCGCATACACAAATTTTCTTTAGTTTTCTGTAATTAAAAAAATAATTACAACGCAACGCTGTGTCTGAATTTTTTACTATGAAACTTTTCCTTGCTTTAGTTTTACGGTGTGACTTTTTGTTCCACACTTGTAGCACTTTGAATTCTTAAAGGAACAGTCGTCTCCGAGAGGTAATCTTCCACGTCTGAAACATGGATAATTTTTCTTTTTCCACATTTTTCTTTAGCTTGTATGTATGCGCATTCTTTTCTGAAAATTTTCTAGTATCTTATAAAATAAGCAGAAAAGGTAATTCCATGATCTGAATTGTATGTGATTTCAGCGTCATTTTCAGGGAGTAAAAGAACTTGAGGAATTTTCCGTTTTTTCCGTATTATTTCAATTAAATTTTGTTGTTTCTGGAGTTCCAGCAACTGCTGTTGTTTCTGTTGTTGCTGTTGTATTTTTACCACTTGGACTAATTCTTCTATATTTAAAGAATATCTGCTTGTTTTTATTTTCCTTCTTTTTTGGAAATTTTTGTTGACCGAGATTTAACATAAGCGTGAGAGGTCACCTTTCTGTGACTTCGCTGGTGAGATTCATGTTTTGAGTGTTTTTTGGAAATCTTTGTTGACAGAGATTTAACATGAGGTGAGAGGAGATCTTGCAAAGACTTCGGTATTAGAGATGATATGTTGTTTTAATGTCTGGGGTCGGTGGCCTGTGGACGGGGCGGTCGGAAAATTTATGGCCCCATTGTCATGGAATTTGGCAGCTGAAAGCGAGTCCTTTGTATCAGAAAATTTTGTCTTCAGTCAGAGTTTTGTCGTCGGACGATACGGACGTCCTTATTCTGGCTCCGTGGTGAACTACTATAGTTGGCCACGTAAATTAATGTTACCTTAAATAGTTCGAATTACAGTATCGAATTATTTGCCTTTAAATATTATAGAATTAATTTATTTAGCTTTTAATAGCTATATTACTGATTAGTTTATGGATGGAAACAGGGGAGTGTGAGTTTACGCATCGAAGGGCTTTGTTGGAAGATTTAATTGGCTTCGGTAGAATTCCGTAGCTAATATTCGTTTATATTTGAAAAACTTTGAAGAGAAGAATTTAACTGGCTTCGGTAGAATTCCGTAGCTAAGATTTGATTTGTTTATATTTGAAAATCTTTAAAGAGAAGATTTGTTCAGCTTCGGTAGAATTCCGTAGCTACGATTTGTTTATTTGAGAATCTTTGAAGAAAAGATTTTGTGAGCTTCGGTAGAATTCCGTAGCAAAGATTTGTGAAATTTGGAAGAAAAGATTTGGTTAGCTTCGGTAGAATTCCGAAGCTAAAAGAAGTAATTTTATTCCTTAGAAGGGGAATTGTTTCATTTGATTTGTTTGTTGATTCGGAGAATCAACGTTTTTATTTGTTTGACGGAGTCAATCTATGCCAGGAATTCCGCCCTTGTTCACGTTCTTTATATTAAAATAAGATTTAAAAGAATAAGAATTAAATGAATTCCAAAGCTAAAGTTTTAACATATTTTGAAAGATATGCTTCATGGAATAAGTTTTTAAGATCCTAGACTAGGTTAGGATTGTGTTTTTTCAATTTACCCTTTCAGCTCCAGAGGAAGTGAAAAAGAGTCTCATAGAAAGAAAAGAAAATATTTGAAGAAAGAAGACACAAACAGAAGAAATTGAATTGATTGTAAAAAAAGAAAATGCTTTAACAATATTGTTTGTTGTAAAGAAAAAGTTGAATGATGTTTGCGTTGTCTACTTGCTGACAACATTGTTTTGTAAGTACTAATCCTTTTGTTCATTTTTGTTTGTTACCCACGTAGCATATGGACCAATATGCATGTAATTATGATTTGTTGAAATAAATGTTTGGTTTGTGAACACTAACGGTACTATAGTTGTTTATAATATCGTCTGCTTCATTGAGTGGGTATGTTGTTGATTTCCTTTGAAGAAGCCGAGAAAGAAATCGGGAGTTTAGTCCTGTGTGTTATTTAGTGTATTAAATTGTAATTTAAATATATTACTTTAAGATCGTATGCGGGTAAAGTTTAAGTTTGATTGACGGTTTATTTTTTCATTTAAATTTGGGTCTTTGACATCAACCTTCACACTGACGCACAGGAGACACAATCTCTCTCTAGAGAAAGTTTTATATTTTCTCCACTTTATTTCTTCTTCAATCTTCAATTTTTATTTTTTTATCTTTTTTTTTTCACACTTTCTCTTTTACTTTCTTTTTTACACATACCAAAGAAAAATTAGACCAACGTGGTTCTAATTTCTCGTCTTCACTGTTATCATGTGCGCCGAAGTAAAAAGTACATTTTCCTACTCCGAGTTTCGATCCCTCGTCGCTACAGTTATAACTCGCTATTAGCGGTTATAATATTATATCTCGACTGACTCCAACGGGACTCTCTGACTCACTTTGAGTTCTTTATTTAAGGCGTTTTGCCTAGTTCATTTGTGTTACGGAACGTGTCTCATTTACTCCACAAAAAGTGTCAATTTAGTTTAGGTAGAAAGTCTCTTGAAAACTTAATCGGGTTTTAGTTGTTCAGTATACTACTCCCACTAGAAGAAATTAATTTTATTCAGTTTTAACACTAAAGCTACTACTAAATTTGAGTTGTACTATCGATGTGTTACAAGTATAACCATGACAGTGACTTACAACTATATTCAATTGAAGTTTAGATGAAAAGATTCTTCACCTTAATATCAGAAGTATTGTCCTTTTCAACTTAGGTCAGTCGGAAGGATGGAGTTAACAATATGACATCTACCCATCATTATAACCTTGGATTTATTGGAGAGTTTATACCTCTTCCGTAGATTGACCTAGATATTTTTTAAACTCAAGTTTTACCACCGATACAATTTCTCTTTTATATCATCTCATATTTACATTTAACTTCTGAAGACCTCAGAGGAAACGAACTATTATACACTACAGTATATAACCGTTCGTCTCCTCATTTATACACAATAGTATAGCTGGAATTATGCAAGGCAGGAATCCTTGGAGACCTCAGTCTGTATGCTCCAATAATCTTTTTTCATTTAGATCAATATGCAAAGCTTTAACAATACAAGATTTTATTTAATCATAGTTAATATTAGTACATATACATATTTGCTTCAATACCTAATATGCGGATCATGGGAAGACTGTCCCGTGGCCTTTTCTTCGCAACACTTCTCTTAGGTTTTTCAGGTTTAACATTGTTAGTTGCCAATATTGTCTTTATTTAAATTACTCTCATTAATTGGCAACAATTTCAGCAGGTGGCAGTCATATCCTAAATCTTTGGAAAATCCTGAAGAGTCACGAGGGAATGAGTTAGAGCTATTTCTAGTGGGTATGTGTGTTTGAGGAAATGGGTCTGGAAGCTTCCACCACCCCTTTTAATTTTTACTGAGCGTACGTTTTTAACGTCTCCAAGGATCAATTCTATAAATCTTCCTAATTGCCAATAAATTTAGGTTTATCAGGATTTTTTATTAGGACTACATCATCAACTTTGATTACATTATTAAAGTTATTTTTATGAAGGTCTTTACATTGCTCTCTTAAATTTAGCAGATATTCTTGTACGGCGATCATCACCACACACACATACACCCTTACAAATTCAAATCTCCAACAGCATTCATTCATTGGTCAGGAAGCAACGCTGCTATCTGAAGCGACAATTTTAAAATCGCTATATTTTCATATAGTAAATTTTGTGCACTTTTGGGAGAACCGGCTCCCAGAAGTCTCCCCGAAACTAATGCACTGATTGGTCAGTATCGACCAATCAGGTTCTCTGCATGTGGAGAATGATTCTTCCGGCGCGGTGCTCCTGATTCAATGACCACCGAAGCATAAGAAAAGAGGAGCTGCACTAGTGAGAATTCAGCTGCCACAGAAATCCATGACAGTTGAAACTATGCGCCCATCTTCTCACTCAACACTCAACCGCATATTCTATCACACCTACATAATATTCCTCTTGCACGGCAGAAGTGTTTAAAACATTTATAACAGACTAAACTCTTTCATTCTCTTCCAGAAAATTTTGATAGACTTTATAGTCAAAGAGAGGCAACTCTCGTCTTACTCTTTGCATGCTTTTTCGTATACATTCTTTATTGTATGTTTCGTTGAATACAATTTTATATATATTGATACCTATGCCTTGTCCTTTTCTTTTACATCAGTTTGGGTTCCTAAACAAATTAAACAAAATTAAATAAATGTGGTAAAAAGCCGCCACACTTGAAACCAAATCTCACAGAACTTAATAAACATGTCATCACGTTTTTCTAAGATAGAATTAATAATATCTGATAGAGACGGAGGGTCTGAAGCGCTAATATTTTGGTTGTTTATTTTAACCATAACTCCCGTATTAATGTAGGGACGTAAAAAACAATTATTTCAAATTTGCATCCAATGAACATCAGCGGCCGATTATTAATGGCGTTTTGTATGTCCAAAACGATCGTTAATAAGTCAAATAGTTTATTTTTGAATGCCCAATAGTTTTGTACAAACAAGACTTGATTACTTTAATCAAATGTTCCCATGTACTTTTCCCGCTCAAGCAGAATACAACGGTATTGTAAGATGTTTTATGTTACAAGGATGGAACTTTACAAATACGAAAACTTCCTTTAAAAAGTTGCGCCCAACGACAAATGATTTAGCATTATCACTATATATGTGATATGGGATCCTATAGATGTTAGTAAATCTAATAAAAATCTAGAACGAAGGCCTGAGCGCTCATATCATTCGCGAGCTTAACATGTACAACTCTAACATTCAAACATCATACTCACATTCATATTATTCTCTACCCATATGTGTCCTGTGTAGTCTATGTCCGTGTGAAGGAAAGATCTCACCAAATTCACTACGTTTAAGAAGGTTGGTTACTTTAGGGTATTTAAAGGTAAGAGCATTATATTTTTTACACAAAACACACTTATTTATGGTAGTTTTTGCAGCTTGTCTGGCTTTAGGGATCCAGAATCAAAACAACATTTATTTAGGGTGGCAGAAATACCTAAATGCTTATATCTTTCATGAAATTTAATTATTGAAATTCGAATCAAATGATGATCCTTAGCAAGTAAAAATGGGTAGATCACTTCATATTCATAGGCGACAGTTCTTCGAATTCTACCATCAGAACGTATGATATTTTCTTTATCTAAAAACAAATTTAATTTTTTTTTACTAAATCAGGCATGTCTTTTCCTCAAGAGTTTAGTAGGTAATTAATTTCCCTTCCGAAAGCTTGCTTCTGCATTACCTTAATTAGATACTTTTTTGCACATTCAGTAGGATCCAAATCTAAATCCTTAAGTTTGTGAAATTAAATACTAGGTAAGTCCTTCTCGATAATTTAGTAAACTTAGAAAATTTATGAAAATCTATAACAAGTACTTCTCTTTCTAACGAGGTAGTATTGGCTTTTTATGGACTGGACGATGTCCTTATTTCCAGGACTCAAACAGTCCAAACTATTTATGGGCCAAACTACAGGTTGTTTCCTCGGCCATTCTCGACCGGAAATCCAGAACTCTAAATTTTGTTTAAATTTTTCAAAAGTGGTTATTAAGTCTGTAGAATTTTCTAAAGTATTAACGTGTTTATAATTTATATTTACGGAATATCTGGAACTAATATCGTGACACTACTTCAATCTATTTCTATCAAATATGTTTGGGGTTTTGACATTCTCTGATAACACCCAAGACAAAAGGACTTTAGCATTTACTTTAGCATAAAGGAGTTTTTGAAAAACTCCTTTATACACATATGGGAAAGGATTCGGGAGATTTTATTCAAGCATTTGATAGCCAAAAACACTGCTAGTAATTCCAGGGTAGATAAGGTTTGGGGATTTATAGGAGCTACTTTGGCCTTAGAAAAAATTAAAGAGGAGTTTCTATTCTGAACCACATAAACAGAAAACCCGTTAAACCTTTTAGAGTCATCACAAAAATATATAGTGTAGCAAGCTGATCTTCGTCAACTGTCAAATGACAGAGGAAACCTGGACTAAGTCTTTGTAGAGGTTAAGCAACTTAGGAGTCTACAGATATGACATCAACCCAAGACAATTGCTGCGTCCGGATTTCTCCCATAAGTATTCTTCCCCTTATAGTAACGGGTAAGCACAGCGACAAAGGATCAAATACACTGGATACATGTGACAGTACCTTTCTTTTAATGCTGGCTTGTGCGTTAACATATGACACTCTTAAGAAGGCACGGGTAAATTGGGAAAAAGTCATCATCTGTCTTAAGATTAAACTTAACTCACAGTCACTGACCCAGACATACAAACAATATTCCTTTCACCAAAATAACGCATTCTTACTTGCCATTCTTACCTCAAACACCATAATGCCTCAGAAATTCTATGAAGTCCTAAACTAGTCCCCATATTTACAATTCATTGTCTGTGGGGAGAGGGAAAAATAACAATTTAAAAGTCTAAAAACCTCAATGATTATTTACATATGTGTACAAACGAAATACTAGAAACTAAACAAAAGTTTTGTTAGTAGTAAAACCCCCCACAGCTCTAACTGTGGCAGAAACATCAGTTAACTGGACGAAATCAATGCGGGACACTACAATGAAAAAAGGCGTGACCTAAGCAGTTTGGCGATTTTCGCCGAACAAAGTCTTTTGGCGACCCAGAGGCCCCTCGAATCATCAGCTAGGTGAGTGATGCCTCAGTGTTAGTGAGACATTTCTGCTCGTTGCCCAAGGCCATATGCAACGATCCCCCCGCTTCGTCAGACCGAGCTCGCCTATCAAGGCCTCCTGAACGTTCCCCCTAACTAACACCTGATATAATGCCTTACAGGACAACGGCTGGACGTCGGAGAGGATATCCTTCGCCCGTAAGAGTTGCTTGAGAGCAAGCCGATATTCACGATAGAAAGAGCCCTCGCCTCGAGTCGTACGGCAAGCCTCTTCCCCACACGAGCGCACATTTCTCAAGGATGGAAAATTTTTACGGGCGTCTTCCTTCCAGAATTCGCCGTTCTCATCCAATTGCATACACGTCCGGTCTAGATAAGTAATGCGAAGCGTATGTCGACGAGTCTCAACGCAAGGCACCCCCAGACCGCCATCAGAGGGATGGAGGTAACAGATCTCGCGACTAACCATGGCGGCCTTGCCTCCCCAAAAGAAGGAGAACAAGAGTCTTACAAACGCCAATAAAGTGTCAGACGGGAGTGGAAGCACGGAGAGTCAGTAAAGGAGAATCAGGTAGATGTGCGAGGCACATACTTCCGCCCTCCTCTTTAAGGAAAGATTCCTCCGAGTCCACAGACGAACTGCGACCTCGGCTTTCTCTCGCACCTCCGACCAATTCATTTCCAACAGGAGGTCGGGACCGAACCAGACGCCGAGTATCTTGACCGGCCCGTCCGTCCAGAGGAAAGGTCCGGGATGAGAAACTCCCTTCCACGAACCCAACCGCAAGCCAACAGACTTATCGCGGTTGATCTTGGCTCCTGTCACCATCTCATAGCCTTTGATTTCTTTGCTGACTTCGTTAATTTCGGCTCTGCTCGACACAAGAACTGAAACGTCATCATCATAGGCAGAGTACCTGGCCGAGGTGGTAGCACCAGGTAAGGAAATTCCGCGAAGGACCGGATTCGTCTTCAACTTACGCAGGAAAGGTTCCAACGCAATTGAGACAACGGATATCCTTGACGAATAGAGCGAGACAAAATGAAAGGTTTCGGTCTTACCCCATTCACTTCTACCAGCGCACCGGGGGACGCATACAGCAGGCTGATCCAAGTGCGAAAGTCCGGCCCGAAACCGGCGGCCGAAAGAACAGCCCACAGAAATCGATAGTCAACCCCATCGAAAGCCTTGGACTGATCTAAATTGATCAGCGCGGCATCACTGTTGACTTGCTCCATGATCAAGCGTAACAAATGAAGGTTTTCCTGAATAGTCCTGCCCTTCACGGCACAAGTCTGCTCGGGACCAATCAAACTAGAGGAGCAGCCTGCAGACGGCCGACTAAGACCTTGGCTAAAATCTGTATTTAACATCATCAAAGGCCGATAATTATCTACCCCATCCCCACCGTCTTTGTTCTCGCGAAGCAACTTGATCACACCCCTGGTGAAGCGTTGAGACCCCTGCTTCATCCAGTTGTTGAAAAATCAGTGCCAGCAAGGGGACAAAGATGAACGACTGCCTCAAGTACATTTCGTACAGAAGACCATCTAATCCCGGAGTCATGTCCAGGCCAACCTGCTTCAGCGCATCCCAGATCTCAGACTCTGTAATGGGACCCTCGCACCTTGTCGCTTCAGCCGCCTAGAGGCGGGGAATGTCAGCTAAATAGGCATCGAACTGAGCAGTGATCAAACCGGACTCCCTAGTAAACAGCTCCTGAAAGTAGTCATGGAAAGCCTCACAAATGCTCACGTCTGTAGTCACAGTCCGTTTGTCCGTGATGCTAGCGATATGCCGACGACGCCCTACGAGCTTCCTCTGCACGCAGTGAAGCGGCCATATTCGTAGCCTCGCAAGACATTCTTTTTAGCCTAGCCCTAACTACCAGAGCTTGATCCTTCTTGATAAGCAATGAGGCCATCTCCGCCTTACGTCCCCACTAACACGGGATTTGATCGCCCAATCAACTTTTTCCTCACAGAACTTTTGCGCTGCTAACCCTGCTAGATTGAATCGTCGACTAAAATCAGCAGCAAAAGACCGAAGTTTAGATTTCGGCAGGGTTATTCCCAACCACAGCCCCCGACAATTCCCGCTGTAGCATTAGTAAAAGCTGGTCCTGGAAATCTTGCTCACCAAATAATGATGTGTTCAATTTCCAGTACCCAGCCATCTTAACCTTAGGCTTATCTAAGTTTACCCGAACAAGCCTATGATCCGAGTAAACTATAAAATGGAAACTTGGACATTCTAAGAGCCCTACGTCGACTCTCTTAATCAGAATTCGGTCGATGTAGCTTGCGCTCACCACCGAATCCAAGCTACCGCCCCATGTCCAAGTCCATACTACCCTCCGGGGGTGCTCATTTCGATACTTATCGACGAGATCAAACCCGTCGATAAAGTCTCGAAACGGCTTCACATCCGGATCCGCGAAGACAAGAGCACACACCGCATCCAGAGGGGTGTTTCCTTGCTCACCAGCCAGGAAACACACCTCGAGCGTCCATCAAAACATGCTGAATAGAGGACGAACCTCTTAGAATATCCTCATGGTCGCTAGATAAAAAATAGGTCTCCTGTACACAACATACATTCACTCTGAGGCGCTGAAAATCGCGATCGAGTCTCGCCCTTCGAGACTCCGACCTCCGGCCCCGGACATTCAAACTTGCTAAACAGAATGCCATTATCAGACCAAATTATGGTTGGGACACTGGTTTGAACATGGTCGGGGTAAGGATACCGACAGCCTCTCTAATTGATCCATGGCCCATCTCAGTCTTGATGGTACCGTCTTGGAAGATTCCGCCTATACCCCAGGGAAATGACAGTTTAAAGCTCTATATAGGGAGGGGTGAACTAAAATTGGGACCCTCCCTGCACAAAACTCTTTTAAATGTTTCAATTGCTTGTTTTCAACTATGGCGATTGGTAGAGACATTTTGTATGAGATGATAGCCTCGTCGAGCATCGCCCAAGCCTGCTTGGCTCCAGTACCAGTTCTTATAACTGTAAGAACCCTTTGGGTATTCGGAAAGTTTTGAGGCTCTTCAACGTCCAAATCAGGATACTGCCTGATTGAAAGTAGGTATTTTAGGTCTTTAATACGATTGCCATAATCCTTGGCTCTTTCGGCCTGTGCAGGGAAGATACGACACACATCCTTCCCTGAATTGTAAATATGCTTCTGTGTTTTTTACGTTTAAGTTCTTGTGTGGGGCTTCTCTGTCTTTTGGAAGGAGGAGGGGGCATCTCAGCATTCTTAATGGGGGAAGGACCGAGAGTATGAAGAGGGGTGTAGGAGGATCTTTGTAAGGACTGGGATCTCTACTGAGGGGAACTGGTTTAGAAGGTGTTGCCAGAGGGGAATGTTGTTTCTTTGGTGTTGGTGTGGACAGGGCAGAGGACGTTGAAGGAGTAGGATATTGGGGGAGGGACTGCTTCTGATTGTCTAGTTTTTGTTTCAATTCCTTAATCTTTTCTGTTTTTTCGTTTCTTGGGTCATATTTCTTCTGCTGTTCTTTGACTGTTGTGAGACCGGGGCATCGCCCTTAACATTGGCAGAGGGAGTGGGGCTGTTAGTGCCTGTCGTCCTTGGGGCTTCATGGGACTGAGGACCCGCTGTCTGGCGCTTCCCTCTGGCCTTACCAGCAACTAGTCATTCCCCATCCCTCTTCTCCACAACTGCACTAGCAGCGGGCGAAGGCTCTTTGTGGAATGTGGCCTTAGAAGTCGAGCCAACCGGAGGTTTGACCGTACCGGTCCCGGAAGCTGGCATGCCCATTACGGGCCAAACGGAAGGTAAAGACGCGGTCAGAGGGTGATTTTGGTCAACTGAAGCTTGACTTCCAGAGGCCTTCTTCTCTGGGTAGGAAGAGGAGAGGTGACCAGTCTCTCCACACTTCCAACATACCGGTCACAATGATCGACAGCTTCAAGCTCCCTACTTCCAGACAGTTGGGGATGGAGAGAGAGTCTTTTCGATCTAACAATATATCAAAACTCCATCCCCCGTTCAGGCTATCGCAGGAAGCGCCCAGTATCTCGCCATACAGGGATAGGAAAGCTGCGATGTGTTCCCCGATAACTTGAGAAAGGACCTCGTATATTGCCAACTGGTCCTTCTTCGGCCTTCATATTCTGTGAGCAAGATGAAATCTTTCGTTATCAGACTTGAAGCGTCGACACAGTCTTCCGAAGTGGGTAGCAATACGCCCCACATAAAAAGCTAGCTCCCTTCACGATTCTGAGGGGCTTAATCCCCAGAGACTCCAGTGATTTCACCACTGTGTCTTTCGTCGAGCGACAAATTTTACGCGTACGCTTGTCCACGACGAAGACTGACACTATTCTTTTCTCAATCTTTCTTAATTCTTGAGGGTCTTCTAAGAGTCCACCTTCTACGACAAGGTGTGCGTAACTCTTAGCTCGCTCCAAGAACTCCGCTATATTAATTACACAACTAGGGGGGACTTCCAACGAGGGCGATTATCCGGCCTCTGCATTTTGTTTCTTCTGGTCTTTATTTTGGCCACTATTGGCCTCCATATTTTCCACGTTTTGGCCATTTTCGGCCTCCGTAGATTCAGTCGACTTTTGGTTATTCGTATTGTCCTTATTTAGTGGTGTACCTGTTAAGACTGGGTACTCCTCCGTGTCATCTTTGTCCGGTGGATGCTTTTTAATAGAAAACAAATGTTTCTTCACCGACCTCTTAAAGTCCGCCATAATGGTTTTTTTTTCCTTTTAATGAATGACGGAATGTTACTTTTTTTCTCCACTTTTAGATCTTATGCGACGGAAGGGGAGGGGTGGTAAGAAACAATGGTCGTCTTTTAGGCGGAAAAAAAGCTTAAACAAATTTCGCCTAGCAGCGAAACAAAGAAATTTAAATGATAAAAATAACAGTCACAAATTAATAATACGTTAAAAAAAAAAGAAAGGCAAAAAATTAACAAGACAAACGTGAACAATTGGTCACAAACAAAAAAAAAATATATACACAAAATTAGAATGGAAGACAACAGTTCAAACGAAAAAAAAAAAAAAGTTATACGAACAAAGACCCAAATAAATTACACAAAATAAAGTAAACTATACAGAAAACACTTTAAACAACTATAAACTTTTTTAAATAAATATAAAAGTAAAAAGAAAAACTTACAAAATACGAAACAATACGTATAAACTAAACAAAAAAATCAAGGTGGCCGCTAAAAAAATAAAGGTTTGCCGATAAACGAAATACGAATATAGAAAACAGACAAGTTAGACTAAATAAACACAAACAATTAGAACAAATATGAAAACAGACGAATTAAACAATTAGAACACTTAACAGATATTTAAAACGAAAAAAAACACAACAAAGAACGAAGTAACACGTAGCAATTAACACGTAGTAATTGAACAAAGAAAAAATAAAGTCTGAAGACAAAGAAAAATAAACATATAAACTAAGGGAGGAGTATAAAAAAATCAAAAACAAAAAAAAGTAAATTAAAAAGGAGAATTTAAAAGTAAAAATCAAAACTAATAATAGAAGAATAAATATAACATAAAAGGAAAAAATGGGAAATTAATAAATTGAAAAAGTGAAAAAAATCAAAAAAGTTTTCAAATAACACTCAGTCAAAAGAACGTAAACGGTAAAATAAATTAGAACTTGACAAAACGGAATTTGTAGCACAAAAAAAAAACAATCCAAACGTAGCAGTAAATAAGGTCTTGTCACGTTTAGTACGGACTGCAGAGCTGATTAAGAAGAACACTCGGCCGGTCCCAACTGCCAAAGCCTTCAGACACACTCATTTTATAGACCATGACGAAGCAGCCGATTGGTTGAGTGGGAGAGCTTTACACTCCGCCAATTCTCCCTTCCTCCAACTGCTCTACGACACCATACGCATGCAATGCGTGGGCGTTTTCGGGCATGATGTCGCGTATCTTGCTCACGACAATCACAAAAACGATGTTTTTCGATAGACTGAAAGTATACTTGTTATGGTCCAATGTCCTTGTACCACGGTGATGGTCCAAGGGTAGGACAAATAAAGAAGAACTCGAACACAGGTATGGAATAACACAGATATATTACAAACAGAAATATATAGAGAAGTAGAAGTATTAGTAATGACTATCAGATTTGGTTGTCTCGACAAGTCTATGTTGTCTCGACAAGTATCACTATTCCAACGTTCTTACAATAATCCTCCCTGCTCCCTCTTGAGGCGCAGTATTTATAATGTCCGGAATAGTCCATTATTATTATGGGTAAATTCCCATAACACCCCCCTTCCGAAGCTTTTGCGTAGCAGGGGGTTTTAATATTTTTTTTTCTTTGGATTTATTTCCAAAGGTTCTGTGAACTTCCTTTTTATGGACGATTTTCGTGGTTCTGGCATTGTTTGTGGCCTTTTTATATCAAATGTATCGAAAATCGTATCCATCATTTCTTCCTGAGGTGGACCGTTAGCATCCTGTAACAGTCTCTTCCTTATTTGATTTACGTGTCTTCTATGTGAGAATTTGTGTCCCTGTACTATATAAACCATATTCCCGATTATTTTTTCAATTGTACCTTGCTCCCGGTAAGATGTATTATTTTTATATTCTTTAAAAAAAAACTTTTTCTCCTGGGTGGAATTTTCTTTTTGGTACGCACGTCTGTGTTATTTGCTTCGTTTGACTTGGTAGCAATTTATCAAATATAGATCTGATTTTTTCTAGCGAACATCACTTCTTCTGGTGATAATACCGATGGCGTAGCATTATTTGGCGTAATTCGATATACCTGAAGAAATTGTTGTAATGCTTTTTCCGTAGGCACATCATATGCTTTTCTTAACGATCTTTTGAGTGTATCAACAAATCTCTCCGCTTGCCTATTTGATCTTGGGTGATATGGCGGGGATTTTATATGTTTGATTTGATAAATTTCGCAAAACTCTTGGAAGTCCGCTGATGTGAATTGCGTTCCATTATCTGTAACTAGGCAATCCACTACTCCAAACCGAGCAAACAGCTCGTGGAGGCAATTTATGGTAGTTTCCGAAGTAGGATTTTTGCAACGAAACACCTCCGAACATTTACTATCACTATCCATTATGATCAAATAGTAGAAACCATCAATTGGACCTGCATAATCTGCGTGTATTCTTGACCACGGACGATCTGTCTCTGGCCATGGCTTATGGAGGATTGGCGGTGCTTTGGCTGCTAAGGAACAACCCTTGCATTTTTCCACCGTCTGTATAATGTCCTGGTCCATGTTTTTCCAATATACATAGCTTTGCATCAGTGATTTCATTCTATTTTTTCCTGGATGGCCCCTGTGGAAATCCTTTAGGATTCGCTTTTGTAGTGTTTTGGGAATTACAACCCTTTCGTTATAAAATAGCACATTATCACAGAAAGAAAAGCTGTCCGATATTTGCTTATTTTTTTCTGCTATTTTTGCTTTTGTTTCTTTTATGAATTCATCATTTATTGCTTCATTTTTTATCTCTTGTAGTGTGACGGGGAGGTTTCGAACTGTACAACATAGTACTGTCCTAATATCTTCTTCATGTCGTAGGGCTGCGATTACATAATCTTCCAATGGCTCTGTTTTCGTTGGTATAAGTCTCGACAGACCATTCGCATGCCCGATTTTTTCGTTGGTAGATATTCCAATCTGAAATTGTAGTTCAGAAGAATTGTACCCCATCTTAGTAACCTATTGGCAGTGTAAACCGGTAGACCTTTTTTCGAACCAAATATTGTTAGTAACGGCTTGTGATCCGTCTGTAGAGTAAAAAAATCTGCCATAGATATATCTATGAAATCTTGTGACTGCAAAAATAATTCCCAGAGATGTTTTCTCTATTTGTGAGTAATTTTTCTCTGCTGGTAGTGGGGTTCGAGAAGCATCTGCGATGGGTTTTATTGTCCCATCCGGCATTTTATGCAGTATACACGCCCCGATTCCATAGGCGCTTGTGTCACTTGCTACAATTATTTCTAATTTAGGATCGTAATGTGACAAAAATAAATCCGAAGTTAACGTCTTAATTATTTTGTCAAACGTTTTCTGGCATTCATCTGTCCACTCCCAAACTTTTTCTCTCTTCAGAAGTTCGTTCAGTGGTGCGCAAAGTTTATGCATGTGAGGAATGAATTCCTGGTAGTAACTCACTGAACCTAGAAAACTTTGTAATTCTGTTATGTTCTTTGGAACTGGCATTTTTTTTTTTATTGCCGTTGCCCTTTCAGGGTCTGGTCATCTTCCTTCTTGATCGATGATATGGCCAAGGTATTTTATTTTCTTCATGAAAAAATCGCACTTGTTTTCTTTTACCTTGAACCCATAGCTTTGTATTCTCCTAAACACTTCTTGTGCGTGTTCCTAGTGTAGTTCAACACTTTCGCTATTTATCAATACGTCATCCAGGTATGCAATCGTGTACTCTAGTCCGGCGAGCATAGTATCCACTGTCTGTTGGAATATAGCCGGCGCGACCTTAATCCCAAATGGTAATCTTTGGTATTTGTACAATCCTTTGTGTGTGTTTATGCACAGTAATTTTGAAATTTCCTCATCGACTGGAATTTGCAGGTACGCTTCACTTAAAACTATTTTTGAGAAAAATTTTCCACCATTTAATTTAGTGAATACTTCTTCTGGACTGGGTAGAGGATAGTGGTAATCTGTTATCGCTGCATTCAAAATCGTTAAGAAATCAGCGCATACTCGAATCTCTCCTGATTTCTTTTTTATGTAAACCGTAGGTGCGGCCCATTGACTGTATTCTACCTTTGTCAATATGCCAGTGTTTTCGAGTCTAGCCAATTCTTGATCTATTTTTTCTATTGACGCAAACGGTACGCTCCTTTTTTTCTTGAAGATAAGTTGAACGTTTTCTTTTATTTCGATATTTGCTGCCATTTTTTTACATCTTCCGAGACCTGCTGAAAATACTTCGGGGAAACTCTCTTTTGGTTTCTCTTTTAATTTGTCTGCCTCGGTTGATAAACTTTTTACATTTTGGCAGTACGTACTTATTGGTAAATCCCAAAGTTCGAATTTTTGCATCCTGTCCGTTCCGAATAAGTTTTCTGTATTTCTTAATACATATATTTTTAATTTCTTCGTCATTCCATTAAATGTCACATTTGTAATCACTTCACCCTCAAATTTTATTTTCTCCCCCTTACCGACCTCGCAATTTTATCCGTTTTTAACATGGCAGGTTTGTTCATTTTTCTCCATGTTTGTACGTTAATAATAGTCCGAGCCGGAATCCAACTGTAGTCTGACTTTTCTGTTTTGCATTTCTACTTGTACATATTTTCTTATGTTAGTCTCATCCGCTTAGTCAGTCCTCGTGATTCTTATTCTGCTTTTGCTTTCTCTTCTAGTCCAACAATGAGAACTTTTATGTCCTATTTTTTTGCATGATAGACAAGTTTTAAAACGGTATGGACAGTCTTTATACCAATGCCAAGTCCCACAACGATAGCATGGACTGGGTTGTAATTTTTTCTGATATTGACTTTTTGAAGTAGAAAAATTTGTTTTACCTGTTTTTGAGGAGGAAAAATTGGCTTGGTTTGTTTCTGAGGAGGGAAAGTTGGTTTGTCTTCGTACTTTACGTATGTGCGCGATACCAGCTTCTTCTATATCTTTTGAGTCTTTCTTCACACTGATGCATCTCTGGCAGTTTTCGGCCAGTTTTTAAAGTGTCAAATCTTGTTCACTCGCCAATTTTGTAAGGATTCTGCGTCTAATTTCCGCGTCTTTGGTTGAAACCAGGCCTTGGACGTATATTAAACATTTGAAATTGTCCGCGCTGAGTTCCGATAATTTAAAGTCATCACAATATTTATTTACAATGGAAGCGAAAGTTATGTAATCTTCGCTGTCCTTTTGTGGAATAGTGAGGTATTATGGCTGAAAAGTTCTGTTAACAGTTTTATGGCTTCTTTGAAAGTTAACTCATTTGTTTTCCTCGGTAGGGTGTAATCTACGAATTTGGTATATTCGCATGTGCCTAATTTTCGTGCGTCTGACCAGTTTCTGCGGTCAAATTCATATAGATCTTCGTACCTTCGGAAGTAAGTTGCAAAGGTTTTGTCTTCGTCGGGTGCATACGTGAAATCTTAGATAGTGCTCCAAATAGCGTCTTGTTAGAGAACTGTTTCCTTCTCGGAATTTTGCCCTTTATTTGACATTACACGTAGCAATAATTCTTGTAATTCAAGATGTTTCTGTTTGTTTTTTTGTTGCTGTTCAAATTGGATGTTGATAAGTTCCACAGTGGTTGACTTAAAATCTTCCATGTTAACGTAATTTTGTGTAAGTATTTTCTCTTAGTGTAGCCTGATATTCTGGAACCTGTGTACGCAAAAAAAAAATTCCTTTATTGCCACAGTAAAATTGATGTCCAAAATGAAAATTCTTTATATATATATATATATATATATATATATATATGTGTGTGTGTGTGTGTGTGTGTGTGTGTGTGTGTGTGTGTTCGCGTAGAACTTGTTTTTTTGTGGGGGGGGGTAGAAATCTCGCGTAGAACTTGTTTCTTAGAGTTTACTCGTCGACACTGTTATGTGCGACGGATAGCAAAAAAGTATGTCCCCCGCGTAGAGAGTTCGTTTTTCTTTTGGGGGTTTCCAGGTCGCCACTTGTTATGTGCGACGGATAGCAAAAAAAAATGTATGTCCTCCGCGTAGAGAGTTCGTTTTTTCTTGGGGTTTCCTCGTCGCCACTTGTTATGGTCCAAGTTCGTTGTACCATGATGATGGTCAAAGGTAGAACCAATGAAGAATAACTTGAACACAGGTATAGAATAACACAGATATATTACAAACAGAAATATATACAGAGAAGTAGAAGCATTAGTAATGACTATCAGATTTGGTTGTCTCGACAAGTATCACTATTCCAATGTTCTTACAATAATCCTCTCTGCTCCGTCTTGAGGCGCAGTATTTATAATGTCCGGAATAGTCCATTATTATTATGGGTAAGTTCCCATAACAATACTGATAATAAAAAACAAGAAAAACGCTATTTTTTCGATAGACTGAAAGTATACTGGTAACAAAAACCAAAAGAATGAAAGGAAAGCGTATTTGTTTTCTTTTTTCTCCCCACCTCGTGGTTCAAATGCTGACGACGGCTAGCGTAGAAGCAATTTATTTTTAGTCAACTTAATCTTAAGCGATGGTATTTTCTTAACTGTCCATAGATTACATTTTAGCAACTTCAAGTGCCAACGAGGGAAGATGAGAGCGTCAGTGAATAAAGGGGGTATGCACCTACGACAGCTATAATCAAGTCTCTAGCCAAAATTCGGTCAGTTGATAAGACATTAATTAAATTGTGGTTATTTTTTTCTGTTGGTCTGCCTAAGACACGATAAAATTTATTAAAACAAAGGAATTGTCACTTTTGTCGCTTGTTGACCAAAAAGCTGGCGAGAGAAGGCGACGCCCAGGGACGCGATAATAATTACTTGCTGATGGAAATATTGGATGATAACTGAATTTACCAATTTACACGCTTCTAAGAATAGGTCTGATCGGGAGACGAAGAGAGAGGTAGAGGCCCAGGTAGAATTTCAAGGAAGGCGGAGGAATCGCCTGCACCCTTCGAGCGGTGATGGTGAGAGGCACCCACGCGAGATGGAAGGAGTTGGGCGGATCGATATTCTGCCACCACCACTCTTTGGGAGAGGGATTTCCCCAAATTTGGTCAGGCAATCTATTTCCCAAGACCAGACAACGAAAGACTCTGTATAGATGTTGGGGTTTCCCCGAGAACCCCCAACTACCTCATGCTCTGTGCTGCGTTTGCGCGAGGATCCATAAATACAGACGGGTGAAGCGAGAGACAGAGAAGAAGGAACCAGACAGTTCGAGGTGCTGTTTGCGAGAGAGGCGCGTTACCAATTGGTTCAAGACCCGCTATGCAAAACCCCACACAACTTCTGCAGAAAGAACTCCGGCCTTGTTCCAGGCTACCAATTAGAACTTGAATAGTTGGCCCGAAGAAATCACAGCCTTGTACCAGTTTACTGAGCGTGGCTAAACATAGTGTCATATAGTGTATTAAGAGGGAAGGTGCTGAAAATCTGCATGCTATTAATTTTATGAGTAGACATTCATTGTATGAACCTTTGATATAAAGTTGTGTTACACAGCTGTCTCTTACTCTGTTCTTTGTGGCGTCATCTCGTCAAAGCTGCCGGATCAGCGACGTTGGGTATACGACTCAGCCTTCACCTGCCTTGTGATCAAACACAACGTGGGCAGGGTGGGATTGAAGATCGGGGTGACCACGGGCTTGCTTGGTGACTGTGGGCGGTGTGTGACGTCATAAACAGTGCTGCTCGCTAAATATATAGTATCCCTGATCGGATCATATTTATATCCCAAAACATTTTCCAATTCACACCCGTATTCTACAAAATTATTGTCTTCTACTATGCGTTCTCTAAGTCGTACACAATTAGAATTGCACGATCTAAGCTGGAAATTGTCTTTTTTCATCCACCGAACTGATTATCAGTTTTTACTCGGTCGTGAACATGAAAAGTTATTCCTTAACATGTGGAAGCTTTCATCATGTGGTAATTGTTGAGCATGGTGTGCCTTGGCACAAAGTTTAGAATAAAGGAGCTCGAAATAAAGGGGACTGAGATAAACCCGAAGATGAAAGTGCTATATCTAGAGCAAACTAAGTCATCACCTTCCCTCATAAAAAAAGCTGTTCTTTTACTCCTCGGAACTAAGCTTTATCATTAAGAAGGCCTTCTTAACACCGGCGAGTAGCACGTACATATTGGTGCGAAATAAAAAAAACAATAATTCTTGCAGGTCTCTCATTAGATTTATACTCGGATAAGCCACCTCATTTAGAGAAGGACTGCCGTTAGGTTAGGAATGAGCAGAGTTGATGACAGGTCTTCTTATCTTAGTGCTTTGCTCCTCCGACTTAATAACTGGTCGGTGAGGTACCCAAATATAATTTTTAAATAGTTTCCTCTTTCTTGCTTTAGCATATGATTCATACAAATCATCCCCCCCGCCCCAATGTCTTTACTATCCTATTTAAAACATTTTGTGTCACAGCATAATTGGAAGAGACACACTTAATTTTCTCCTCGTTTCATGGCAACTTTACAAAATAACAATTATTTTTACATTCTATGAAGTCTTTAAATTGTTCGATCTTATCCTTATGGTGATGGGGGGTAGAGTTCTCGTTGTTAATTGTTGCTTGTATCAGAAGGTAGATAAATAGTAGCAGTCCTTCGGGACAGCCGCTAGTTTGGCCTAAAGGTTCAACAAGCAATCAAATTGGGGTCACCATAACATAAACAAAATAACATACGAAAGAGAAGGGTATATCAAAAACACTTTGTATTTAAATGCAACATCAATGAATAGTACAATGTTTCTTGATTTACACGCACAAAGTCCGTTACAAAACGTTCATTCATAGAAGAGAAATCCGATTATTAAAAGAATATAAGTGTCTTTTGTTAATACTTAAGTTCATGACGTGCTGGTCACAGGAGATGAAAGGTGAGGTCAATGGGTTGGTAGGAGTCCTTTGATATCTCCGTTGGTGAAGGAAGGCTGAAGGCATCGGGTTTGATGGGTGAGAAAAGCGTAGCGACATTCACTGACGGTACTTCAAAGCTTTCTCTCCTAGAAGTGAATTTATCGCTCTATTTATGTGTGACCATCGGATCAGAGTCAGTCTGCTGAAACAAACTGTTGGGTATGGCGCGGAGCCGTTTAATTGGTGGAAATTGCTTATTATTCTTTTTATTTCTTTTTAATTTTCCCCCGGAAATTCTGCGTGGAGCCGGGTGCGCAAAGACCAGTATTGGTCATTTGCTGTCTAAACCTCTGAGGGTTAATATCCGGTCCTTCGCTTGCTCCGTGCCACCACATAACTTTCGCCCCAGTAAACGGAGTTGTTGTTGTTGTTTTGTTTTTTGTTTTTTTTTGTTTTTTTTAGTAATAAAAATATGTGTTTTCTTTCTTCCATTTAATCGTTCTACCGGACTTCGTTCTAGTTTCTGGTTTGTTATCATTAGTTTCTTCGGAACAAGATAGGGAGTTATCCAAATCCGGTCTTGATCCAATGGAATCTTTTGATTTTATATTTTCAGAAATATATGCAGGTTTTAGTCTATCTATTGAAACATTACTATGTACGTCATCCGATCTTTTAATAGTAAAATATTTTTCATGACGACTTAATACTTGGAATGGACCTGTGTATGGAGCTTCCAATGGCTTTCTTACTCTGTCTGTTCTTAGCCAGATACTTTTACATGTTTGTAAATCTTTTGGAATGTAAGAATTAGGTATTGTATGCAGGTGTCCCCTGGATAATTTGTCCATGTCAAATTTTTGCATCTCGTCGGCTAGAATTTTAACGTGCGAGTTTGTCATTTCACTATTCTCGTTCTTGATAGAGTCAATTAACAATCGGGGGACTTGTGCATGACTCCCTGTTACTGCAGTAAATGAAGAATAGTTTGATTCGTTAGGTGTTATCCTCATTCCCAAAAGGACGATAGGAAGAGCTGACAACCACGATTCTTTCCTGGCTATAATAGCCGTTTTTAAAGTTCTGTGTGCTCGCTCAACTAATCCATTCGTTTGCGGATGGTACGCCGTTGTTCGTAATCTGTGGAAGCCTATTATTTTTGATAGTTCTGAGAATAATTCGGATTCAAATTGGCTTCCTCTGTCCGTAACGACATGAAGAGGAACCCCGAATCGGGAGATCCACAGATTGACAAAAGCCGTTGATATTGATTTTGCCGTAATTTCTGTTATTGGGCATGCTTCTATCCATCTCGTATTTCTATCAATGCATGTTAATAAATATCGATATGGTGAAAAATAAGGGTCAGTTTGGTTCTTTACTGGTGGTAAGGGACCGACAATATCCACATGCACCGTTTCAAAACGACTGGAAGGTAATTCAAATGGATTTACTTTGCTCTTTGTGTGTTTTATTATTTTTGCTTGTTGGCAGTGTTGGCATTCTGTGCACCAGGTTTTTATTGACTTGTCCATCTTCGGCCAATAGTATCTGGATTTTATTATTTTTCTTGAAGATGTTATTCCTGGATGTGATAGATTATGCAGACTGTCAAATACCGATTTTCTGAGCTTTTCAGTCACAAAAGGTCGTGGAAAAGGTAATGTCGTGTCACATAATATGGTTTCATTTTGATTTATTGTGTATGGTTTCAGTTGATCTTTGAATGCCTGAATTTCATTGTCAGTAGCTTGATGCTTCATTATTTCTTGTAAGTCACATATATCAATAGTGATCGCGTTGACAGGTCGTGATAAACAATCAGCTACTATATTTTGTGAACCTCTTATATGTGAAATGTCATTTACATATTCGCTGATAAAACAGAGGTGACGCTGTTGTCTATCTGATTTTAAGGAAGACTGGCTTTTAAAAGCACTGCAAAGTGGTTTGTGATCCGTCAGTAACATTACATTTCTGCCTTCTATTAAATGTTTAAAATGGAGTACTGCTAGATAGGCAGCTAGTGGTTCTCTGTCAAAAGTAGAATATTTTTGTTGGGTTTGGGATAATTTCTTTGAAAAGAAACCTATGGGGATGGGTTGATTATCAATCATTTGATGAAGTGCTGCACCCACCGCATAATTCGAACTGTCTGTTACAAGTTGATAGTTGTTAGCTTTCGAGCTGGGGAAAGCCAAAACAGTTACATTTGATAAAGACTTTTTCATATTTTCGAAAGATTCAATTTCTTCCTTTGTTAGGGTTAATGACTTGGAATTTTGGTTTAAACGTATTTTTTCCGTGAGAGGTAGTATGATATCGCTGAAATTTGGCACAAGTTTTCTGTAAAAATTTGCCATTCCGATGAATCGGCGTAGTGATTTGGAATCGTTTGGTTGAGGAAATTCACTTAATTCATTCAACTTTTTAGCACTGGGTTTGAGACCACTAGCAGAAATATGAAATCCTAAAAAGTCTAATTCATTAGCACTAAATATGCATTTGGAGAGACAAATTTTAAAATCGTACTCACTCAGTTTTTGTAGTACTAGGTCGATATGCTTGGAATGAGTTTCTTCATCTTCTGAGAATATAAGGATATCGTCGATATATACAAAGGTATAATCAGTATCACGAAAGATATTGTCCATCATTCTCTGAAAAGTACATGATGCGTTCCGTAGTCCGAAAGGCATATAGTTATATTCAAATAACCCAAAAGGGGTAGAGATGGCTGTCTTGCAAACATCCTCCGGATGTACAGGTATCTGATGATAAGCAGACGACAGGTCTATCTTTGAAAAGAACTTCTTATTATGAAGCTTCGAAGACAAGGAATTTATATTTGGGACTTGATATCGATCGGCTTTTGTTATGGTATTTAAATGTCTGTAATCGCCAACAGGTCTATATGTGCCGTCTGACTTCGGTACCATATGTAAGGCTGAACTCCATTCAGAGTTTGAAGGGGAAATTATTCCTGCCTTTAGGAGTTTCTTGAATTCCTCTTTTGCAATTTCACATCTCTGAGCTGATAATTGTCTGGCTCTGGAGAAAGTAGGAGGGTTGCTACCAGTTTCTATTCTATGGAATATCTTTGGTTTTGTTGCATTCGTGTCGCGATGAGGAGAAATTAAGTTTGGGTATTTCTCCAGAATTGCTCGTACCATTTTGTTAGCATCTTTATTCGGTACTAAATCTATATTCATGATAATAGACGATGGATGTGCATCGGATTGTCTATTAGTCATTTTATCAATCAGCTTATTGTTTGTGCAGTCCACCATTAGCCCGAAATGGTTTAGGATTCTCGTCTGAGGTTCCGTAGTGTTAGATTCAGTACTGCTTGTCCTGAGCATTCAATCTTTTGACCGTTTGCAGACATTAAAGAGATATTGGTTGGGTATGTTACAGCTCCGCTTAAATATCTCTTCGGAAGTATAGATACGGCAGCTCCTGTATCCACAATAAAATTTAAACTTTGAGCTCCTAACCGTGCGGCTACAATGAGAAGCGGCGAGGAAATGGAAGCTAACACCTCTCGCCTAGTTAGTTTTCCGAAATCTCACGAGGAACTGGTGAATTTGGGCGAGAGTTGGGTTGCATTTGAACATTCCGTTTATTTGGCCATCTGCACCACGGCTTACAAAATTTTGCACGTTCCGCAAAGTATAAATGCGCTCGGCAAATTAGAGGTTTTTGGTCCTTGTTAAAAGGGCGAACACTGGTAGGGAATTTATTTTCACTGTGGGAACAGCCATGTATCCTTTTAGTTTCATTTTTATTTTGCTGTTCATCCCTTTGCTTCCCCGAAATCTGTCGAATATGTGCGGTGTCTTGTTTGTTAAAATATAATAGTAAGTCATCCGCCATTCTTCCAAGGCGATCTGTGTCTAAATCGACTTGTGCCGCTACCACTGGTTTAATGGAGTGAGGTAGGGCTTGAATAAATTTGTGACGTACGATATCGTCCCCTACGCCAATTCGGCTTGCTAATGACATAAGTTCATTCAGGTATGCTGAGGGACGACCTGTTACAGTCGATGACGACATTAATTTGTCCAGCATCTCTGGTTTTGTTTTCTCGTAAGCGCCCGTCACTGCTTCTCTTAGTGCGTCGTAATCTTTTGATTGCAGTATAGTTGGCTGTATATTTCCTACTATGTCCACAGGGAGAGCTGCCAAAGTGTTAAAAAAATTTTGACTGGTCTGTCTTATATTTGCAATATTAAATTGCGCCTCCATTATCGCAAACCAAGCTATTACGTTTGATTCAATGAAGTTTGGTGGTTTTATCGCAACAGCTTGGATTGGTTGGTTTAGATTAATTGTAGTTTCTTCAGCGTCATCTGCCATGTTTTTGGTTTGTGTTGAATAAAAATTCTAATTTTGTGACAGTTCAATTTTTTTTTTTTGTGCGTGCGTGTATATATATGTGTTAAAATCACGTCGGCGTCACCACTTATGGTGATGGGGGGTAGAGTTCTCGTTGTTAATTGTTGCTTGTATCAGAAGGTAGATAAATAGTAGCAGTCCTTCGGGACAGCCGCTAGTTTGGCCTAAAGGTTCAACAAGCAATCAAATTGGGGTCACCATAACATAAACAAAATAACATACGAAAGAGAAGGGTATATCAAAAACACTTTGTATTTAAATGCAACATCAATGAATAGTACAATGTTTCTTGATTTACACGCACAAAGTCCGTTACAAAACGTTCATTCATAGAAGAGAAATCCGATTATTAAAAGAATATAAGTGTCTTTTGTTAATACTTAAGTTCATGACGTGCTGGTCACAGGAGATGAAAAGTGAGGTCAATGGGTTGGTAGGAGTCCTTTGATATCTCCGTTGGTGAAGGAAGGCTGAAGGCATCGGGTTTGATGGGTGAGAAAAGCGTAGCGACATTCACTGACGGTACTTCAAAGCTTTCTCTCCTAGAAGTGAATTTATCGCTCTATTTATGTGTGACCATCGGATCAGAGTCAGTCTGCTGAAACAAACTGTTGGGTATGGCGCGGAGCCGTTTAATTGGTGGAAATTGCTTATTATTCTTTTTATTTCTTTTTAATTTTCCCCCGGAAATTCTGCGTGGAGCCGGGTGCGCAAAGACCAGTATTGGTCATTTGCTGTCTAAACCTCTGAGGGTTAATATCCGGTCCTTCGCTTGCTCCGTGCCACCACATCCTTATCGTAGTCGCTGATGGAGTTTTCATCACTCATCACACCCAGGGTTTCTACACTAAACATTTCTCCAAATTACGTTCTACTAAACACTCTTCGAAACTCTCAGCAAAGGGGTCTACATGTCCCTTTGGGTTCTAAAACCAAATTTACTGGACAAGCAAAATGTTGGGAAATTACCGTGTCAAAATTATCCCATGTCGAATGGACTCCCAAATAATTCATTTGAGTTGGGTATAAGAAAATATAGTTATATCTCCAAAGGAGATTATCCCATCAAGAGTTTCCCAAATAGAACCTCGCATACAATTAATCACGTGAAACGGGCCCATAAATTGTATTAGATCAACTCATAACAGACTATGCACAGGCATGGGTTTGTTGTACTTAATATAATCTGCAGCTAATCTATAATTGAGATTTTCTAAATTTTTCGCTACGAGGTGGAACTTTTGAACATTAAAATCGATATTAAAATCGTAATCTATTAAAACAGGTACAGAAACGAATTTCCGTATTAACTTTTATATCAAACATTACTTCCCTATTCTTTTTTAAAGTTGGGAACCTTCACTTGACAATCAGTGAGAGAGACATGACAATTTCTACTCTTAATATGATGTAAGTTTGTCTTGTGAAAAACATAATCTTTGGCTGCCCGTGTCTCTAATACAATAAACCCTAAAACTCATCTTTCCTTTAATTACTTCTACACTTACTAGTGCAAAACTCCAACTTTATCTCTTGGCGTTTTCCTTAGACATTTTTGTTGCTTAATGGGGCATAAGGCACTTGCGTGTCCTCTTAAACTATCAAATTTATATGGTAAAATATATTAGCTTTACATTCAATGCTTTTGTGTCTAAAACTCAAGCAACATGAGCAAGGGCACTTCTCTTTGCATATGGTTAGTCGAGATTCCCAAGATGCCAAGTTGGGACAATGAGCGCTCGAATGATCCACAGCCGAACAGAAACAACATTTGAACGGCCTCCTCTCGTTTTGGGTATTAAAATTATTAAATGTTGAAATAGGTTTGTCATACTTCCTACGTCCCTCTGAAGCAATTGGTTTCTTGGGAAAATTGGCTTTTGTAATATTATTGTCAGTTCTATTTCTAGTAATTATTAAAGTTTTTATCACCTCATTGTAATTGTCAAAAATTTGACCCAGTGAGGGATAATTTGTACCTACAGTATAGATGAGCCCCCCTCTTTAGCCTACTGTGCAGTTTTGAACAAATGAGGCAGCTCAGATATTTATTTCCAGGATCATCTCCCATAAAATCCAGTTTAAAGGAGTTCGTAGAGATCAGCTTTGATTCTTGTCAAGTACTATTGACACCGACGAATTCAGACTGTAACGAGAGTTTGGCTTCATCTATTTGCCGGAAGATTTCATTTATAAACTAATATCCAAATATTTTTCTCTCAGTATCTGGATAGCTGCAACATAGTTCTCTTCATTGATAGTGAGATGCCGAATTATCTGTAAGGCATAATCTGCTAGACAACTTCTCAAACAACGCAGTTTCGATGCCTTCAACCCTATACCTGAAATGTTCAAACTGTGAGAGGAAATTTTTGAAGGTGAATTTATCCTTCTCACTGTCCTTTCCATTGAAAGTCGGGCACTTCAGTTTTGGGTATATATTGAGATGTGACATGTTTGCAGCGCCCATCTCGTTACTAGCAGAGGGTGGAGGATTATTTATCACAATTTTCTCTTAACCGCGAAGTTTTTTCCTCATGCTCATCCTCGACATCAACTTCGATACCCTTGTCTAAAAATATTCAAATATCTCGTTATTAATATAGATTATGTTTTTAAAGTTTGCTGGTAAGGTTCAGGTTTCGGTATTTATTTTATTACCTTCATCCTTTTCCCTCAAACTACCGAGAGCCGAAATTCGCTCAGAAAGAAAAAATAATTTTTAACACATGATTTCTTAATCAGAATATAACCTCTTGTATTCAAATGAATGTATGTAGTGACCATGTTTACTCCCTGAAGGTTGAATACAAATAATAAAATTCTTTATCAAGAGAGTATGTGCCACTTATAAACTGGCAGCAAAATATTAAAAATACATTTCGTTCCCATGATGAATAACAATTTCTAAACCCTCTTCTTCAGCAAACCTGAAATTCTTAAATAACTCATATCGGCTTTTCTCGCGTTATTTATCATCAGCGCAGTAATTCAAATTATTTGTCACTGTTCTCTTTCAACATTGTTAGATATATTTGGAAATTTTTAGGTTAAGGGAGAACAAAAGACACTCACTAAGAACCTGCTGATATTTTTTTTTTTTAATGGACTGTGTTTGGACGGTTGAAAGGTGAACCGCCCCCCTCTGAAAGGGAAGGGAGAATTGGGACTGGACTTTAGCAGCAGTTGGAAACGAGACCACTTAGAGAGAAGAGGTTCTTTTTCTCTCTCCCTGCTGAAAAGACTGGCACCGTTTGCCTATAAGTAAGGATGCTGAGGGCAAGTTTCCTCTTCAGAGAAAGTTTTGAGAAGTCCTCTTGAAGAAGCCCCAAAAAAGAAATTTGAAAAGAAGTCCGTATATGGAGTTTGGAGCCAAAGCCGTTTGAGAAGAAGACGAAAGAGCGAACATGTGCGTTTTCAAAAAGTATTTTGCCACGTGTTTATGTAAATTTCCACCTTCTAGCGGCCGTAAAAGAAAGGCGTAATTTCCAGGCGGACAGGAGGAAAATAAGTGAAGAAAGAAGGGAGTTGGTCACCAGGAAGAGAACTTTGTCTGCACAAGAAAAGGAAAAGGATAAAAACTTTTGAACCTTGAAAGGATTGAAAGTGTATTGTAGAGCTATGGCTCTCCCCCCACTTTTTATTGTTACCATTGACACAGCAGGTGGGCGCAATTCTTTTTTTTTTTTGTTTTTTAGTGCATTGTAATTTTTACGTTTTTTTCTGCTACGTTTTTTTTACATTGTGTTAGTCAGAGAATAGGTTGTCCTATTCTCAGCAAAAAGGGATGAATTTTTGCAAGAACCCTTATTTAGCTGGTTAGAAATAAATATTTTACTTTGTAATTGAATCTGATTTGCATTTTTTTCGTTATTAATTCAGGCAATAGAGGAAATACTGTTGCAGCAGGTTTTATTTTCTGAAAGAAAAGAAAATTTCCGAAAATATCTGATACTTGATAAATCTTCCACTTTGTACAAAACTTATTCCATCAATTAAGAACATCAATTTTTGTTCAGTATTCGTTTTTTATCACATTTATCCTCTGAAAAACATGAGTCCAGTACAAAAAATATAATTTCAAGAACTTTCCTTCAAAACAAAATGCAACAAAGTTATTTGAATCATGTATCCACTAGAACTGTGGAAGGTTGAGTGGTGAAAATTTGGCCTTGTAAAAATCTTCAAATCGTTCACAAAGAAAAAGGAAAGGAAAAGAAAAAAGCAGATCAAGTGTAAATCCAAAATTTTATCATCCAGAAATTGTTGAGGTAATTTACAAAAAGATTTTTTTTTTCCTTTTTTTTTCAGACCAGTTTATTTGCACGAAGAGAATTTTTGTACAACAGGAAATAGACTCGACACAAGAAGTTTCTTAATAACTATTCTTACTACTTCAACTGGGACTATTACTCTGATTGCGGACCACCTACTTGATACGTTCTCCTTTTATATATACCTGGTGCAAGGACATAGTAGTACACAGAAAATATGGACGAATATTGTAACAGAAAAATTCTCAATTCCATTTTAAAGTTTGTTATTTGGAGAGTAACGTTCTAATAACTATAAACAAGTGATTAAAAGCTGAAATTTTGAAGATTAGTAATTTGATAAATGTTTTAAATGATGTGTAATTTTTATCTTTCTCAGTAAAGTATAAGTTAAATAAATTTTAAGTAGAGATATCCTATATTATTAATAATTTCTAATAAAAAGACATTTTTATTTTGTCAGAAATTGATTAATGTGTCTGCTATAAAATAAATTGCTCTAATTTGTTCATTTTTCCAAACATTAATTTATATAGATTTTAAAAGTTATGTACAAATTATTAGCTGCATACACACTATGTAGATTTCTTTACAAGAAATAAAGATTTGTAGCAATAATATATATATAGTGTGTATCAAAAATTATTTTACAAATTTTGGAAGTGAATTCCTCACACCAAAACAAGGACAAACGTTCATATAAACATATGTCCGCAAATCCTTTGTTTTTGTTTTTGAGTTTGAAGAAAGTTTAAGGTAGATGGCTCTGTGTTGCCACGTAGACTAGGTTACATTTGACATTCGTATACATTTGTGGCTAGTCTGTCCTCAATGTTTAATGTGTGTAGTAGTGAGTTGACTGAGAAGTGTTCCGATTAACAATAGCAGGATATTCATATCGTGAGCAGGCAGATATGATTTTTACATACGGCCGCATGAATGGTAATGGACGCGAGGCTGCACAACTGTATCACATTGCGTTTGCAGATCGAAGACAGCTGAGTCATCCAAACTTTGCTGCTGTTTATCGTCTCGTTGCTGAGAGAGAATCCGTGGCATCACAAACTATAAATCGAGGAAAACAGAGATCGGCTCGTACGTCTGGTCACGAAGAACACCTTCTACAGGCTGTCGGTAACGATCCGGGTGTCAGCACACATCAAGTGGCCCTAGTATGTCATACATCTCATAGTACTGCATGGTAAGGTACTTCGAGAGCAGCTCCTGTATCTGTATTATTTGCAACGTGTACAGGGTCTTTCGTCCTTTAATCACTCACCACAGGAGAACTTTTGCTGACGGTTTATTGTTTGGTAGGTCCACGTGTTCTCCCACCCCGTCTTACAGGAGCAGCCTACAGGGACTATCGAGCACATTTCCAAACCTGCCAGAGGATGTACCCCTGCTAATACGAACACGCATGTGGTTCATGCATGTGGGGTCACCTAAAACAATTGGTTTATGCAGCAAACATTAATAATGCAGAGACGCTTCATCAACGTGTCATGGGGGCTTGCAAAACCATTCGACACTGTATTGAGGGGTCTCCCCTTTTCATACAAATGGACTCGCACGAGGTATACATATACTACTACCAGTGAATACCCGGACAGTCTGTAATAGAAGAGACGGCGACGCCTTCTCGGCCAGAAGGTCGAACTCTCTGCCTCTGAGCAGAGAGGAATCCGGACGAGGCTCCGCCGAAGGGCAGAGTCTCGTTCGGGGAGGTTGACCAACCCGATCCCGTTTATACGGGATCTACGGGCATTTTTTGGCCGAGCCTACGGCTTGGGAATACCCCACTTTAAACCCGGCCTTGTGCCACATCTATCCCTCGTGGGGGAGGGGACAGTAAATACTGTCTGTAATAGAGGAGGGTAGCACAAGAGTCACCGTTAGCGAGCACATAGACTCAGTAGGGAGTCATACCGCGATACTTCAATACCAAGACTGTATATATATTATTGCTACTAACCCGCATTCCTGGATCTACTAACCCGTATTACCAATTTGTATTATTACGTTAATACATTTATTTTCCTTATCCATTCCTGGCGTTTGTTATTCATTGATATCGGATTCATCCCGGAATTCACAACACACTGTATGGAGGTATTTGAAATGTTCTGCCAGTCAATGATCCGACAGGTGCAGGCGTGTGTAAAAGTAAACGGTGGACATTTTGAACATTTGTTATGAGTTGCTACACTGAGGTACAACAATGACCTTTTGGACATATGGACATGGACATTTTATCTTGTTTTGGTGTCAGGAACCCATTCCCAAAGTTTGCAAACGTGTTTTTGGATTATATCTTGGACTGTACATTTACAGCATCTACCATAAACTTTAAACTTAACTCAAAAATGAAGGATTTGTGGACATATGTTTATATGGACTTTTGTCCTCGTTTTGGTGTGAGGAACCCGCCCTCAAAGTTTGTAAACGTATCTTTGAAACACTTTGTATATATATGAGATAATGATATATATTTTTATACATCAAGAACAGTATTGGGTAAAATGTATGACAATGTGGAAAAAGTTTACTTGTGACACGTTTCATCCACCAGGACTTCATCAAACTAAATTTGTTATGTTGGCAAGACAACACATGCACACGACAGAGGGGTGCTAGGAATTTTAGATTTTTTTTTATCTAGCTGAATTCATTTTGAGTCATTTTCTTTTTCTTTCCATCATTTTGAAATAAAAAATGCTGCTCTGATCAAAGGAGAAATAATTCACTATGACATACATGTCTAGAGAGAGGGCCTTAATTACAAGGTCATCTACAGTAAATTTGCGCCCTGGCTCTAACAACATTTCACCATTCCTGGCAGATCTTCTAATACCATAGCGTGGAAAAAGTGATGGAAAGAAAAAGAAAAATGTAAAAGACTCAAAATGAATTCAGCTAGATAAAAAAAAATTCTAAAATTCCCAGCACCCCACTCTGGTGTACATGTGTAGTCTTGCCAACATAACAAATTTAGTCCAATGAAGTCCTAACGGACAAAATATGTCACAAGTAAATTAAACTTTTTCCACATTGTCATACAATATTCCATATATATATATATATATATATATATATATATATATATATATATATATATATATATATATATATATATATATACCGCATATACTCATGTAATGTGCGATCTCACGTATTGTGTGAGCATCAAATTTTCTCTTATGTATCTCGTGTATGCAAGTCCCTTTTTTTGAAAGACCAAATTACAATAGAGTCTATTGTAATAATTTGGTCTCTCAAAAAAGGACTAACCTATTTTCCTCTATCTCTTTATCCCATTTAGTTAAATAAGTTAAAGAGAATGATGCCATTAGTAACACTATACTCATTGCGTAAATGCATACAGCCATAAAATGAATGAAAAACAGCTAAACATCTTATAAATGTAAACAATAGAAAAGATGCATATTTGCAATGTAAACAAGGGAAAAGACGCTATGTTTGTATTTTATAATACGATACTAATATGTGAATATTACATGCATTATTATTGGATACACTTAAGTAAAAAATCAGTTTTATCAAAATCATGTTTATTTTAAATAAAGCTGTACTTTTTGACTATAGTAAATGGATATATAGTTTGGTCATTGGCATAGCCAGGGCCAGCAGGACATATGCTAAGTTTATATCTTAAAATTAGCTTCAAAATTAAGTCTGCAAACTTGCATGATACACAAGTATATACAGCATATAGAATAGCATACAGTGAGTTACTGGTAGTAATGAAACAGTGCTTAATGTAAAATAACAAACTAGAACTTAAAATAAACTAGAACTAAAAATAAATATACATTTGTCCCTCTGTGTTCAACGCAACTCAGAGTTTTATACATGTAGAAATTGCCAGGCATAAATTAAAAACTGACAATTGTAATGCCTCAATATTTATAGTCAACTGGAATGATAGTGCAGCAGCAGTCCATTAATGTAAATTATTAAAAAAATGAATTAATTAAAAAAAAGAATATATATATATATATATATATATATATATATATATATATATATATATATATAACTGTTCTGATATATATATAACTTTGGTTCCTCAAGGTGAAAAATAAAGAAAAAATTTTATTTGTTGTACTTATTTGCTAAATAGTTTTATGATCAAACATATCTTACTTAAAATTCTAGCCTAATTTTTTAACTGGGGTACTTTTATTATTTCTATATTTTGCACATATTTTTAAAAAAATACAGTGTCCCAAAAAATTTGACATCATTTTAAAAGCAATTATTTTGAAAACTACTAAGTCTAGCTCAATGAAATTGAACAGTTTAGGTGATGAACATCATAAGTTTATTATGGGACTGATTTCATATGTGCACTGCCTTTGACACGGTACACGTCAAATCAGTAGTTAAGCTCTTGCCAAACACACTATAGCATGTCTTTGGTAACATTATCCAGTGCAAAAGTGATTCTCTGCTTGAGTTCATCAATGCTAGCAGGAAGAGGAGGGGGATATAGACTAGTCCCTTCACATATCGCCATAAAAAGAAATCACACGGGGACATGTCCAGTGACTGCAGCAGCCATTTCATCAGAAAACTGTCTTCATCTCCACCACACCTGATCCATCTCTCTGGAAGATTCTCATTAAGATAAGCATGAATTGTCCTCTTCCATTAAATATAAAATTTTGATCTGTTTCTATACATTCTGTGAAAATTTGAAGTTATTTCAACAAGAATTGCTAAAATTATTGGCCTGTGAAATTATGTCAAATTTTTTGGGACATCCTGAATTTTAAAGTATTTTGCTTTTGCTTTTACATGCTCTCCACCTCATAAATACAGATACAGTGATCCCTCATTTATCTCTGTAGATTGGTTCCGAGACTGGCTGTGATAACTGAATTTCCACGAAGTAAGGACGCCATATTTACAGTATTTATTTAATGTGTATTTGGACTTTTAAAACCCTCCCTGTACTGTTAACAACCCACCCATTACAGTACTCTATTAATAACAAGGACAACAGTTAAGCAATAACACTTCTTTCATTTCTTGCTGCATTTCTTCTTCGTTGGCCAACTTCATCAAGTCTTTGAGGTCTGTGTCGGTTAGCGGCTGGGAGTGGCAATCTAATAACTCATCGATGTCTCCCGTGGTCATGTCTGCAAAGCTGTCACCTCCAATGATCGCAGCCAACTGCAAAGCTTTCTGTACTGCGGAGTGTTGGATTTCAGCAGGGGTAAATCCCTTGTCATAAACAACCTCGGGCCACAAATTCTTTCGGTTCGTGTTAATGGTGGCAGGCTTCATTTCTTGCAGTTCCTTCTCGATATTTTGGAGGCACGTAGCAATTGTGCATTGCCACCAGTATGTCTTCAAGTTAAATTTTTTATCTTCATCTTTTTGGATGGCATCCACAGAAGCAACCAGTTTCACCAGGACATTCCTCGTGAATGCCCTGATAACCCCCTCGTCCATTGGCTGAATAAGTGACGTAGTGTTGGGCGGCAGGAACTCAATCTGAATGCCCTCATGCGACAGATCAGTAGCGTGGCCACCAGCGTTATCCATAAGGAGAAGGATTTCGAATGGCAAGCCCTTCTCTAATAGATATACCTTGACTTGCGGGATAAAACACTGGTGGAACCAGTCGAAGGTCAGCATCTATGTTATCCACGCCTTTGGATTGAGCATCCAATGTACGGGTAGCAGATTCTTGTTTTTGTTTTTTAAAGCCCTTGAATTTTTAGACTTGTAAATAAATCCTGGCTTTAACAAAAATCCCGCAGCATTGTCATACATCACGAGGGTCACACAATCCCTCATATGCTTTAAAGCCAGAAACTTTTGCTTCCTCTTTGCACAGGAAAGTTCACAACAGCATTCTTTTCCAAAACAAGCCTGTTTCGTCCATATTAAAAACTTGTTCAGGCTTATATCCACCTTCAGAGATAATCTTGAAAGTTTCATTCACGTATGTTTCAGCAGCGCTCGTGTCAGCAGACGCAGCCTCGCCATGCAGGGAAATTTTTTTAGGCCAAAGCGTTTCTGAAACTTAGCAAACCACCCTTTGCTAGCAGAAAAGGGATGATTTTTAGGTTGTGAATCACTGGATATCCCTTGTTGTGGATCTTCTACATTGTCTTCGTCTTCTTCCTCTTCTTCGTGGTTGCCACTGTCGTCCTCAGGTTCCTACGTGGCGAAAGTCTCGTACAGTCTCCTAGCCTTTGTTTGGATGATGTTCATATCCAAGGCTATGTTCTTTTTTCGGCAGTCGGCTATCCATACGGCCAAAGTAGCTTCCATACGGATGATCATCTTATTACGAGCCGTAACCACTCTCTTCGCAGACTTATTAAAGGTGATGGCAGCCGTCTTCTTAATGTTAGCCTTGTCCTTCTTGATTTAGCGAATGATGGATTCGTTCACACTAAAATGGCTCCCTTCCTTCAACATATACAGAAGTTTCACCTTCTCAGTGATCATCATCATTCCTTGTTTGCATTTAGGTTCAGTACCAGCCTTGGAAGAAGCAGTACGCTTGGGAGCCATTGCAGGGGATGAAAACGCAAAGTTCAACACAAAGAAACAAAAAAATCACACACAGCACAGTGTAAAATAGTACAGTAAATTGCTCGGCGAGAAAGCTTGAAGTGAAATAGCCACGGGAGAGAGACAAGGGAAGATGCTGCGGATCTGAGCATCGGTCAAAGCACGAATCACAGACCAGATTACAAAATAGAAAGCTGTGATTCATCTTCTCTCTCCATTGCACCAATCACAGCCCGTCTTACAATGCACTTCGTCACCAAGATGGTACGCTTTGCGTTTTCTCAACAACAGGATACGCGGATACTGTATGCACATCACATTCTAAATGGTTCTATTTTTGTCATGTGACTTACAAGTTCAAATACCCCTGTACATAATTTTTTTGCTATTTTACGATCGTTTCGTTGTTCCTAGACTAGGAAATAATAATTATTGCTAATATTTTAATGGGTTTAATGAAAAATTTTAGGTGTTCATATATCGCGATTTTTCTAGAATTTTGCCAGAAACTCCACGATATATTTTCCATATATATTTTAAAAATCCACAAAGTCGTGAATCCACGATAGTAGAACCACAAATTAGCAAGGGATCACTGTATTTCCAATAGCAAAAAGACATTATAATTATTATCCCAAGCATTAACAGGAACTTTCAAAAGCCTTAAAAACACCTAAAAATAAGGTGATTATAAAGGTGATTACTATTTTCAAAGGTGTGACACTTTTATTAAAATAATAAAATCCTCCTTCTTTATATAAATACTATGCTGAAGTTTGTGTGTGTGAATTTGGATGTTTGGATATCAAGGCTAAACACTAGACTCAGTTTTTTTTCCATGGATAACTGCAAGTAATAACACAGAGATTGACCTCAGAGATCAGCAGAAGTCACTAATGAGCGATGCATGTAATTTCTAGCTAAATGAAGCACTTTAGAGTATTATTAAGTTTAAACAATTTATTTATAACATTTAGCTCCATTACATTTCCAATTGATATTCTGAACCCTGTTTAGATTGACATAACATAAAATAAAATTTAAAAAATGTATTTTTTCTAATGTAAATATGTTAAAGAACTTATTTTTTCCAGTTTACTTATATTTGAAGTTATTTTATCCCTGGGAAATGCCAGGTATCCCTGCTTGTTTATTCCTACTTATGTATTCAAAGTATAAGACTTCCCAAATGCTATATCACTACTACCATAATTTATTTTACTACCCACAACTCTAAAAGGGATTCTCTGCAGGTATCCCATTCAATGACAATAAATAATATCCAACAATAAATGAATCATATTAGAATATGTTTATGGTACTATTAGTCATTTCCCTACAAAGAAACATTTCACATTCTTCACCAAGCAGCTAGTACTGTTTTCAGTTCAAATTTATAAAATCTTTTCTTTTAAAACACTTTTTTAGGAATTCAGGTTTCTCAAGTCCAGTAACTTTTATCGCCCTTTCCAGTATTGATGAGGTTTCCTTCCAAACCTTCTAATTGAAGTAACGTGGAATGTTAACATCTTGATTATATTATTTTCTCTTCAAATTACATGTGCTATATATTTTAGTTGTTGTTGCTGTTGGTAGTCCTCAAGTGATGTAGTTTCTGTTATTTGGTACAGATCTTTGTGATTCTGTAGTACCAATTCACAATGTTAAAGAAGGATGATCTTCGCCAAAACTCTTAGACTTTACTTGCTCAAAGCCTTTTTTCACCATTGATCTTAGGAAATGGTTGTATATAGCTGACAGTTTAAATATTTCTGCATGGCATCCATATGAAAGTTTGAATCTGCTGAGGCTATTTAGGAACATGAGTTGAGTTTTCAGGTTGATGTTTTGGTTTCATAGCAATTTGTGGTGTTGGGTGAAACTACCTCTGGCACAACCTATGCTATATTCAACTTTTTTTTATCCTAAACTAAATTTGTTATAGCTGATCTATATGCCAAGGTATCTGAAGTGTTTAGTATTTACTAATTCCACATCCTGTATTTTTCTGATGGATTCAGGGTAGGTACCATCACTGCTTTCAGATCAAAGTTTTTCTGTTTTGGAAAGGTTTATCTTGAGTCCATAATTTTTGGAATACTTGGATGTTGATTTTCTGTTCAAGATCATTCTTATCCTAACTATGAGCACCTATGTCAGTATAGCCCCCCCCCCCCATCATTAGTATATCACCATCAGGAGGAAAAGCAAGATCATTGTTTTCTACTGGTACACTCATTTGTAATGCAGTATGGAATATTTAAATGGTCAGTGCCCATCTCATCACATCTATATTTATGACAATCAGAATCTGATCAGATACAATACATTAAAGCAAAGAATGGTAAAAGAGGAGTAATATTAAAAACATCTTTTTTAATATTACTCCTCTTTTATGGCATGTTTCTTCCTGTAGTATAGATAAGCCATTATCTGAAGCTGTAAATAATTTTTTCTAGTTAAAATCAAAATTATTTTTGATCTTTTCCAAAATGGCATGGATTCACTTAGAATTTTCATAAGTATGTTCACAACATTATCATCAATAAGTTGATTTTATTGTTTAAATTTAAGTGAATCTTATTTATTTCAATAAAAAGAGGCAAAATATCTGTTCATGGAAATATTTCTAATTTTTTTCTATTTGTTTTGTTTGTCATGTTTTCTTTTCTGTACATTTTTCAGTTTCACTTTCAGACTAAAGAAATTATCTCCAAGTTGTTATTAAAATATATAATTTCTTCCTTACCTTGATAGTAAGAATTTCCTGTTTGATTGAGCAAAGGAAGAGAAAATATGAAAAAATAATCTGATAGCCCACCATAAGTCATCATATTATCAAAAGATAATTATTGTAATTATATAAAAAATAATGAAGAAAAGGAGAACAAAGAAATGTTACAATCTCATCAAATTTATAAATATGAAGTAAAATTTGGAAGTATAGATGAACTGAACTCTTTCTTTTATAAATAATTGGAACAATAGCTATGAATAACAGCATATCTTAAACCCAGGTCATAGTAGTATGATAAAAAAGGACATACCAATGTTACATATGGTCAAATGAAAACAAAGCATACCACTGAGAAGTAAAAGAGTCAGTTGGTGAGAAAGAGCAATGCAAAAGCATTCCCAACTTTTCCATGTGGTCAGATAAAATTGGTGCTTTGTTTGAATGAAGAAGAAAGTCTATCACTTGTTCAAACTCTCATTTTCTTTCTGTTATGAAATGTGATTTCCTTCATATTTTCTCAGTCCAGTGGTTGTTGTTAATTTTGTGCATCATATTCTGCCTCTCCCCTTACTGCTATGCTAATTAGGCAATCATTTCCATATCACTACACTTTTCATTCTACATAAAACCTCAACCACAACTATGCAAGCCCAAGTTGTATTTTAACATCCCTGCCATTAAGTCTTGTAAAAATCTGTTTATCACAATATGCAGAAAGCATCAATTATATTCATGCATGAAAAATCCCTGCCCCACCCACACATGGCATATTTGATATATTCATATTGGAACTTTTTTTTTTAAATTAATTATTTTTTAATGAACACATCAGTCTTTAACACCCTAGAACTATTTTCATATGTGTTTCTGTAAATTTGTGATAATACACAGTATATATATAATTTGAAATAAGTTTAGGTAGGTATTTTAAAGAAAACTAAATTTGAAATTTACTATAAAGATATTAAAAAAACTATCAGTAAACATGAACAGAAAATTTCAGATTTGGGAACAATGTTTTATATAAAAATTATAACAATTCCTTTAAAAAAAGAAAACCTTATTGTATTATCAAATAGATATGCAAAAATATCAGACAATGATGATATTAATTATATCTTCTAGTACAAATAATAAAATTATATACAACAGAGATAGAAGTACCTTTTTTAAAATATTTCAATTTTTTTAAGGAACCATTTGAAGGTCACACAACTAAACACCTAAACGAATGTAATTTTAGCCAAAATTCTTTATTCATAAAGTAAAATCTAACTTAATTGCACATTAAAAATGTTTCGATTGTTTAATAAAAAACTAAAAAGTTAATATTTTCAAAGCAATTTAGTTACACAAAACTTTTGTGCCATCTACATTTCTTGCCAACAAATTTTATTACTGCTTACAATAGATAATGTTGGGATTTATTCGCCACTCCACAATAACATAATGTAACATAATCTTTTGGTGATGAATGACATCGAAAATATAATTACAATCACTTTGTGTTACATAATCATATAACAGAAACAGGGGACCTTACTGAAATTTATAATTACTAAGAATATTAAGTAAGCTCCCTTTGAAACTCTACATAGTCCCAGGAAGTTGATTAATAAGTTTTTTAATTTTTTTCATTTACTCGATGCCCCACCTCAACAGCTAGAGAACTTAAATATCTGAAGGTTTTTAAAAACTAATTAGTTAAGCTCTAACACGACTCATTTCTCAGACACAGCATGTTTTTGCTGCTCTCAATGAAATTCCAAATTCTCCTACTGTGAGGCATACACATTCAGAATCACTGAAAACCAAGAGTTGGTAAACATTGAAAATGAGAAAGTAAATAAATTTTTTGACAGAATGAAGTTGTAGTGATATAGGCAAAATGAACTTGCCCTATTTTGTAGAGTCACATGACTATTAAATAAGCCAGTCATCACTCAGTATGTGGATGACTTCTATGTCACAGACTAGATGACATCGCAACAAAATTAAATAATGAAAACCCCTAACATTTTAAGTTGCTCTAACAGAGGTCATATGGTTCATGTCTTGGGTGGTTTTGACTATTTTAACCAACAAAAGACCTTGTAAAATGAAAATGGAAAACTATGTGGTCTGCAAGTATTATAATTTTATTGATTACTTCAGAAATAGCGATACAGAGAGAGATAAGTACTGGTAAATTTCCAATGGAAATAAATAAGAGATAAAATTAATTACTAAAATGATTCCGTATATGACTTTATTATCTGATTTTTGGTGGCCTAGGATTTATGAAACCCAACAATGTGGATGAGTGATTTATATCTTCATATATTGTAAGATTGAACATGCACTTTAGACAAGGCTGTATTTGGCATTGGCTTTGAGTGAGGCAATAAGCTCATGCCAGGACAAATAAGCCATGCAAATTACAACCAATGACTTTCAATATGTCACAAAGCATATTATGCCAATTGGCTTACTTCTGTTTCCATTCAATGTTTATTGTAAAATATATATATATATGTTTGTGTGTGTGCATATATTTAGGCAGCATATCCTCATTAAAACATGTTCCATTGAATAATATAGACATATTGTGTCTACTTCTTTTTATACTGATCCTTGCCAGTTGCCAGATTCTTGATATTGAGGTGAAATCCATCAAAGAAGGTGCTGTCATTTTTTTAACCCAAGTACTTTTGACCTTTTCTAAGCTCATCTTTAGAAGAAAATTACAAAGACAAATATGTTATTGTAACTGCAATAAAATCTGTATTCTGTTGTCACAGTGATTTTTAATAAACACACATGAATGCAGTCTGTTATAGCTATTTTAGAATTTTTAAATGTCATCCATTGTAGTTATGGAATTCTTTTACAAAACAAGTGTTTCAATATAAGGGAGCTGACCAGGAATTGTTAGAAATGTAAAATGGCATTAGTATATAAATGTTATATGCACTTTAACATGTTGTTGCTATATTCATAATAAATTCTGTTGAGTGTTGTATGTTGATCTTATATATATATATAGACACACACACACTCTCAGTTACAATCTTATACTCCTAGACCAGAGCTGGGAGTGTAAGATTCTAAATGAATTTTTTTAATTAGTTTTCCTTGCAATTTATATATATATATATATATATATATATAACTGAGAACAGTTTTGTTATCTGTTTCCTATACAAGACCAAACCATTTTATGTAGATGTGATATGTATACTTTTTGAATGCAGGAGTTTAATAAGAATGATTTGTTTCTGATGAAGAAAGGCTGCTCTACCTCTTTTTTGTTATGTGGAAATATCTTTTATAGTAAGAATTATTTTTAATTATTCGATGTAAGATTATATCTTTTATTATTAAAGTCCAAACAAAAAAAAATAGGTGTGATTTGAAAAAGCTATCCCACAAATATATTTTCTATTTTCATGGTATTTGTTTAATTGGAAACTTACCAATATTTTGTTCTCATAAGAGAATAGCTTTAATTACAAAATATGATTTTTAGCATCTAATCGTTTTAGTTTTCATATTTCTTATTGTTGTTACCAAAGTTCTCATTTGCTCTTGAATTTTCAAGCAACTGTAATAATATTGATTCTGAAAATATTAAAACTTCCGTTGCTAAGCCCAAAGAAACAAACATTCTGTGAGATAAAAACAATAAAAGTGACTTTCAATACTTATTGACTATCAATGGCACAAAAGAAAAATTGTTTTTGGTTGTTATGTCCAATCTATGGAGTGAATGCATTCAAGAAAACTATTTAAAAATAGGCTGGAACAAATGCTTCAAAAGTTCTGTGTAGAATCACCTGTCAAGTGTAATAATTGGAAGATTCTGAATGCATAGCTCCTATACTGTGCATTTTACAACTTACTTAAGAAAAGGATTATTCTTCAGCAATAGTTGAAAAATAAAAACATTTGAGGTGAAGGTATGAAGTGTGATAATTATACCCAAAAGCAAAATCAATCATAGAAAAGATAATTGTTGCATAAAAAAATTTAATATATTAAAAAAAAACAAGTAGACACTGTCATCATATTTAAACTTTTTGCTCCAGGAAAGCACTCAGAATATATATAAAAAGTAGTGAAACAAATTAGTTTCTCTTGCCTTAAGCAAGGTTGTAGTGATATGTAAATGAATGCCTAATTATAGCTAAGGCATAGACTGTATAAATGCCCAAGCAGTAAGGGTGGGACACCACTCGGTATGCGAGATAAGTGACTACTACTGGACAGATAATATACGAAGGAGATCATACTTCATAATAAAGGTATTATGATTTTCAAACAGTCTTTTTGAATATTAAAAAAATACTACATAAGTAAATAGGTAGAAACTTTGAAAATCTACTTCAAACATATTATGGGCTAACAAGCAATGTGCAATAAAACTGTATCTATCTGATATACACTCATTAATCAAAATTCTATACTAAGATATATAAATTATTACTTTCTTAAAATTACAACTAAATTGCCTCTATTAATAATTTAATGTGAAGGATATGTTAATATATTTCATTTAACTGAATTGAAATATCCTATGAGACTTTCTGCTAAGATACATCCCAGATTTATAATTAGTTATATGCATTTCCACAAAACAAATCAAACTGAAAAATTTAAGTCTTTTGTAAATTGTTTATTTTCTTTACAATTAAAATAAAAAGATAAAGAGTAAATATATATATGCATATAAATCAAATCATTCAATTTGTTCATATAGTATATTATCAAATCAAATGGGTTGATTAATATTAATACTATAAGGTAACAAAAAAAAAAAACTCCTTGCCATTTTTTATGCTGTGTGGGAAGAAGTGATCACTGATACACAAATGAGTGTGTTAATACTGAGAAAGTGGTGGCATTACTCTTGACCAATGCAAGTGCATTGTGCACACACATCAGTCATAGCTCGAGCAGTGGTGAGGAAACCTGGTGGTGTTGAAGCAGTTTGTTTTATGACTTTAAGGTTAGCTTGGGGATAATGCTGTAAGTGAACGCACAGCCTGAAGTGATGAAGCCTGCAGTGGCTAGCAAACAGACAGGTCCTGGGTGATGAGGCTCTGAAGGTGACCACAGAGAACAGTCAAACCTGTGGCGAGCTTGCCAAACACTTCCAGATTTCTGATGAAAGTCAGACTTCACCTGCATCACATAGGGAAGGTGTACCAGTTGGGGAAGTGGGTACTCCACACAATTAGAAACCAATCTTGGAATGTTTCTCAGCATTGCAATGCACCCATATTTGATCAAGTGCTCACCAGTGATGAAAGTGGGTTCTGTATGCCAGACATAGGTTGTCACCATAGGACACTGTGCCACCTCTACACCCACACAAGATCATGCTCTATATCTGGTGCACTAGTCATCAAGTGGTGCACTATGAGATGCTACCAACAGGTCAAACCATCAATGAAGATCTGTACTCACAGCAGTTGGAACCTGTGCAACAGACACTGAAGCAGAATGAGCCAGCATTTGTTAATTGCAAGGGTGTACTGTTCCTCCATGACAATACCAGGCCTCATGTGGTGCAGAGATAACATAGCAACTTGGCTAGGAGACACTGTGCTATCCACCTTACTCCCTGGACCTTGTGCCAACAGATTACCACCTCTTCCAATCTTGTCTTGTAGTACATTAATAAAAATATGCTAAATATCATATACTGATATTCTTTTTTAAATATTTTACAGTATGATTTTCTGTTGTCATATCTTCGTGGATTAACTTCTTTAGAACAAACATTTAAATTTTTTTTATTGCATCAGCTTGATGTCTAAACAAACAATAACTATAATAATATAGCTTAAAACATGACAAGCTATGACACTACATGATTACCCAAATTAAAATGCATGCAGTTATAATTATTTAAATCCCATTTGGTATAATTCGAATGCTTTCTCTTTGGTTAATAATTAAAACAGAATATTTCATAATTGACCAAGATATGAAAATGTTAACTAAAATAATATGTAATCATTTTCAATATTTAAAATTTGAACTGAAATAGATAAGAATAAACTTTACTTACATTATTTACACTTGGACTAATGTCCACATCTTTGTTATAATCATGTAACCTGACCTTCTGATCCAAGTAACATTCAATGAATTTCGAACTGAATCCTTTATGAAATCTACAATTTGACTGTCTAGAGATATCATATATGAGTAGCTGTATTATCCAACCCAGGGATTGAACTCAATTATTATGCTACCAAAATCACTAACCAATCTCTTAGATATTATCACATGGAACAATCCTGAACCTAGAATTTGCAGACTTCATCTTGACTTCTCAACTGCTTCATCCATTCTATGAAGCATGGCAATCTTCACATATCTTTCTTTTGTATTGCATTCCTCTTGCCACTAGTCTTTTTTGCTAGGTTGCAGTGATATTGTTGGTACTTCTGGCTAGAGAGAGAATATGCATTATCTATATGTATATATATTTCTAATAGATAAAATGAAGGTACTTGTTATACAAACTTGTTAAAAATTAATGGCTTCAAAAATAAAATTTCAGCTTATAAACACCGTAAGTCATAAAAAAAAGCAAAACCTCAAGCAATAACTGATGTCAATTAGACATTTGATACTCACAAAATTTAATGACAGAAAGGACCATGCCTAGCATTGAAATGAAAATTATATCCATTGCATCTTTGTTAGCAACGTATATAAAAAAAAAAAAAAAAAAAAAATGGCTGCACATTTAACGGGGGGGGGGGGGATATTTTCACATGAATCAGTATCTATTACTGTAAAATATTGATCTCTAAGTTGACAGGGATTCTGAGTACACAAATACTATGGAAAGGTTTTGGAGGAATCAACACTAGAACAACCAAGTCTGCTATGGTAAAAACACAGCAGGATGAGGCTATCAATCTTCAAAATTTTGTTAATGGTTGCCAGAGCTGTGCCTCACTGGGGACTGCAGTCCATTTAATTCATGGCAAATCTGTTGAAATGAGGATCCCAGAAATTTCTGTATACAACAGCAGTTACATTTTCAAATAACTGATTCATATCCCCTTAAAATTTTCCTCACAAATAAAAATGTTCATAGGAATAGCAAAACATTTCTAATGCTGAAAATACCACACACGAACATATCTTGCATCTTATTGGGGGAGAGTTGAACTTGGTGGGTGAGATTTACAATGTAAAGAACAACTTTAGCAAAGTTAATGCCAAAAAGGAACTCATGCATAAAAAAAATTTTTAAAAATCCATTACTAGCAAGATTGAAAAGCCTCAAATTAAACTGGGAAGTCACTAATTTCCTATTCCAGGCTAACTCATGCACAATTTTTTTTATAAACCTATCATTGGAGACAGCTTCAGACAATAGTTCAAGCTAAAGGATATTCATCTTTAGATATTAATTCAATTCCCACCCTAACTTTTCCTTTTTATCACTTATGTTTAATAACTTAAGCTATTGACATTTCTAATTTATATTTTCTATTAAACTTACTGACTTGTTTACTGTTAAACAGGTCCAATCTAAAAATCAGAACAATGCAGAATGTTTAGATTCTAGGTATCAAAACGTTTTTTTAATTTTTCCTTTTCATTCAGAAAAGAAAAACTCAGTCCGCTTAAATTTTAAAACATTTTTATGAAATTTTCAAACTGCAATTACAATTCTCACCATTAAGCAAACTTTACCCTGTAACCAGTTAGCTTGTCCTTCATACAGCAACTTTGTTTACTTTATGCCAAATATTTTAACTATGTAGATTACAAACTGTCCAAACTTGATATTTTGGGGGAGAAAAAAAAAAAAAAAAAAAAAAAAAAAAAAAAAAATACTCAAGTAAAACTATTTTATAGTTAAAATTTCTAATTATTAGAATGACAATTAGCTTCACTTGCTCATTAACGATAAAAGTAAAAAAAAAAAAAAAAAAAAAAAAAGACAAGTTTTGTGCCAATAATTCTGTTGTTGAAGTCAAGTTTTATTACATTAACTAATCATGCCACACATGTATAAGAATACAGCTTACCTTTACAAATTGGCAAATCAATCAGACTTAAAAATTCAAGTCATGTAATTTGCAACGGCTAAATAAAAAATTTAAAAAAAAAAAAAAAAAGTTCCGAGTGGTGAAAATTCTGATCAAATTGCCTTAAATGTTCAGTGCTATCAGCCCTAATAGTAATATGTACCAAAATGCTCCTCAACCATCAAAGCCATCTCACATTGGATGCTACAAAGATTAAAACTAGGTGAGAATATTAAGTTGCCTTTTCACTTTCTACTTGAACCTAGATCACTTATCAAGTATCACTCAGCTAACTGGGGTAAATTCCATATCCTAAGAGACCAAATATGCAACAAACTGCACTTTACAAGAGAGGAGAGGAAAAGAAGTAGCATGCATATTTATATAGGCTCTAATTGTAAAATGCTACTACAGATTAAGCTGTTTTAGCTTCCATTTTTCTTAGACGCCACTTTGGAAATTAATAAAATTCTGCTTAAATGGAAGAATTAGACATTAGTTATTTCATGCAAGAGCAATCATTTAAGGTTGTGAATCTAGCTGGTATAAAAATGTACTGGAATAATTAAAATAAATTTTTCTAATTCACATTTTAAAATACTATACACACTAGTAAAATACCATAAGTCACAAATGTCCTCATATGTTGTCAGATGATTACATATATAGAATTCCAAAAGGATATTTTGGAAGTTGTTTTTTCTCTCCATATTATGCTTTACATTTTAAATAGTTTTGAAAATCCCTAAGCTGCAAAATTATGTTATAGAAGTAGAACAAGATAAAATTAATTAGATTCTGCTGGGAGAATATGGACTAATACAAAATGAACAAAATTCAAGTGCATAAAGTACTGAAATGAAAAAGAAAAAGCCTCAAAAAAGTGTCTTTTCGTCCTTTATTAAGAAATCCTATACTGTCAATGTTATGATGAATCAATGATTTTTCTTTGTGAAGAAGTCAAAACGTGTTTGGAGAAGGGTTTTTTTTTCTTTTTTTTCTTTTTTTTTTTTTTTAGCAGAAGTACAAAGCAACGCTAAAATGGTGCCCAAGTAAAGTGATGGACAATTTATTGATGACAAATTTTAGAGAGAAAAAAAAAAAAAATAAAAAATAAAAAATCAAAAAAAAAAAATCCAAGAAGGGTGGGGATAGAGAGAGAGAAAGAAAAATAGGGGAAAAATTGTTTTGACAGATGATAAGACATTACTTTTGTCTTGTAAACTACAACAGACAGAGGCTGCAGTGGGTCAACATAGAAGGAATGTCGATACTGAACCACTTTGTGAGGTTGGTAACAAACTAGCAACTGTCAATACTACACTGTTAGTACTGCAAAAGTACTAGTTTTTGTTGGTGGTGGCTGGTGGTAGTGGTGATGTTGTGGACTTTCCTCTTAGCCTTCTTCCTCCTCTTCCTCATCACCCCCTTCACCCTCACCTTCTTCGCCTTCCTCACCGACATCCTAAATGAAAACAATGTAATATTAGAAATTTGGTATGCAGTTTTAACAAGTGAAATAGCCGAAAACTTCAATACAGAAACATTCCTTTTAAATCTTTGAAAATGCAACTTTAAAATCAATAGAAAATTAAACAAAACCATTTCATAAAATGATAATTAAATACTTATACTGGGAAACTTTTTTTTTTTTTTTTTACAAAATAATACATTTAACTTACTTCTTCATCAAAATCTTCAGCTTCTTCACCTTCCTCATCTTCAAGACCCTCTTCATCAAGTTCTTCATCTACAATAAGAAGATTTTACTTGTAATATATTTAAAGATCTTATATTCTTAGCAATTTAATTTTTCTTTAACAAACAAACAAAAAAAAAAAAAATTTGTATTTTATCCCATATCTTAATATATTGCATTAGCACATTTTGATTAACTGAAATCTAAGGGTAACAATCAATGAAATTAAAATAGTTACCTTCACCAGCACCACCTTCTTCCTCTTCAACTTCTGATGCCTACAAAATTAAAAAAAAAAAAGAAATTAAAAGAAATTCTAGAAAATGTTTCAAATATTCAAAACTGCCAGTTGATTATTTCAAATTAAATAGTATATAATCTTAAATGAAAAACTAAATTAGTAAAAAAAGAAAGTTAACTTTTAAAAAAGTGACCACAGGATATTAGTAATAAAAGTTCTGATAGTTATTTACACCACAGATGAAGAAAGTAAACATGCAAAACAGAAGGATGTATGAAATGAAATGTTTAGAGAAACAAACAAACTACATTAACTGTACATTTAGTACAGGGAGGATAGTGTTCAGTGGTCAAAAATTACAAATATTTATCTAACTGTTGCAGTCTAAGAAAATCACTTAAGTCCGTTTTTAGTAAGAACCAATAAAAGCTGAAAAGTTTACATTTTGCTATTGGTAATTATCAAGATTTCCTCAATTTGCCTGTAATATATTTAAAATTTTAAACCAATTACAAGCTGAGACAACTAGCATATGTATTTTCTATTGCAAAGACAAATACATACATTCAAGTTTTCACCAGTTGACAAATGAGAGAAAAAAAATGCAATCAAAGAACTCTTTTGGGTACACATGGTTTTAAAGAAAAAATATAGCCAAATGTCTCCATTATAAATCAGGAGAAAGGAAAATTGTTTCTTATAAACCAAGTTACTTAAGCATCTTTACAGAAGACACCTGAATACATCTTATAAAGAAAAGGGGCTTCAAACAATGAAAGATCCCCCCACCCCATTAGATTACAAATTTAGGAAAAAATGAAGAGTTTATGGAAACTGGATGCTCTCAAAATGACAAATTTTACATGTCATAAAATTTTAGTCACTGGGGGCAGGGGATAGGCCAAGAGAAACAATCTTTACAAAAATAAAAGCAGCTTTGAGAAAACTGTCACCTAATAAAAATGTTTTAACAGCTGGTAATTCCACACAAGAAAGAACACTCACCTCATTGAAGTCGTCATCCACATCCTTGAAAAGGAAAAATAAACATTTTGAACATGGACATGACGACTGAATAGTTAATAGAGTTCCAAAAGCATGTAGATCAAGTTCCGACACCAGATTTAAAGTACAGGGAAACAAAAAGGCTTAAAAGTTGAACACATTGTTTTTAAAGTACACAACTAAATAGAACATTTGGTCAAAAGTTTAATGACTTTTATATGATTATACAAAAGTAACTGCCAAAAAGCAATACCCAACAACTAATGTCAAATTTAAAATTTGTCAGCTATTAGTCATATTCCTAATTAACAGTACCCATTAACTTTTTTGAGGTTACTTTATGTCAGGAACAAAAAGGTACTCATCCCTCTTCCAGCAACAATCAAATTTGCCAACACTGGTTTTTTATTTCATCTGCAATTCTAAATTTTTTTTCAGCACAAACACTTTGAGGATTTAGTTGATAAGTTTTAAGAGAATTTATGTGGGTATAATTTAACCATAAAGAAAAAGAATTCTCAGAATTCACAATGAATTTACCTTAGCATTTTTTTTAAAAAAACTTTGTCAACTGGAGAAAATTTGAAAACTAAAAAACTAAGCAAAAAGAAAAAGACGTACCAAATAATATTGGAGAGGGTTTGGCCAAATATCATCCTTGATCACCTCTCCTAATTCATCAGCTCCAGCATCACCATGGTCAGTGAACCAACAGAAGAAGGATTCTTGTTCCTCATGATTTCTCTTGCGGCCTCCTTTGCCTGGTTGACTAGACTTTTTCGTCAGGTCCTTAAGAAAAAGGAATTTATATTTTAAATCAGGATTTGTAAATAAGCAATCTATTTACATTTTATCTGCTCATTATTCTGTCAAATGTGGACCAAATATTCAATTAGTTACACTACGATGGTTAAATTTTAAATAAATTTCAAGAGAAAAAAAAAACAAAAAAACACCACCAACAACCGTAACTTACTTTTCCTGGCTTCCATTTGATTGGCGTTGATTTGGATGAAGGCTCTCCCGTATCATTGAGGTGAAATTCTTTGGAAATTACATCATTTTCAAAGTAAGGATTATTGCTGTCAAAACACTACAATTAAAAAAGATATAAATTTACCAATCGTTTCGAACGTAAATTTTACAATTAGCAATTTGAATTTACAGCCTTCTACTTTTGTAAGTCAAATTTGAGTTGTCTCCCCTTTACAAGACAATATTAAACTAAAATTTGACAAAACACATTATATACTGTGCACACATAACTTCTATATTCAAACTGGAACATTTTAGGCATTAATGAGTTCAATGAAATATTTTAGTATAAACATTCAAATGCCCACTTGCAATACCTTTGATTAAAATCAATCATTTTTCAGCTTATACCGAAGCAAATAAAATTTCATGGTGCAGTAAAGGGCTAAATCAACATATGCTACATTTATAGAAGATGCTATACAGCCTGATAAGCAGTAGAGATAACGTTTCCGTTATTATAGTCTGTCATTAACATCAAAACCAATGTAACTTGTTACAGTAAACATTGTGCAATTCTCAAAATTTTACCAAATAACTAAATTTTTTTCATAGAAAAAAAAAAAAAATGCTGAGAAATTTACCTTACTCTATAATTTTTCATACTTACAATTAATGTTAATAAATTGTGCATTTTTTGTATACAAACATTTCTCCCTTACTAAAATTTAATACTTACAAAGTTTATCCGGTAGCCAGACTTTATATCTTCAAACTCTTGAACCTCCACCTTTGTGAGATACTGTAAGGCTTCTTCATCTTCTTCATTCAAAAGAGCAGAAACTTGTGGGTGGTTGACAAACTTAATAGTTAAGGAAGAAAAAAAAAGTAATGGTAATTTCCCTCTCCCCACAAACAATGATTTGATAGTTTTGCTAAAAACAAAATTAAAAATGAATATATAAAGTTACTTATATAAAAAGCAACAATGTTTTATTTATATATTCTACAAAAGCAAAACGTGTATAGCACAATTTCAAATTATAGAGACTTTTAGAAATACAAATTTGCCAAAAAGGATACAGCTGTCACCCAAAAATTTGGAATCTTAGCAATTAGTTCTGAACGTTTCTGAAAATATGGCTGACGTAGTTTATTATATTTCTGTTCTACTTTCAGAATTTCTTCACTAGCTTGTTCATTTAGCCGGTCTATTTCATTTTGGACTTCATCTATCTGCTCTATTGCCTCCTGCTGTTCTTTATCTGTAAAGACAAAAGACATCAATATTTTCTTTGAAAAAAAATTAAAGAAAAAGAAAAAAGTCATTTATACCAAACGACTCTGAAATACAAGTTTGAAGATACACAAGTGCAACTCAAATTTCAAACAATCGACTTGAACAGATTGTGAATATTTCTTTGCATTAAGATCAGACATACAAAATTAAAAAAATAAAACTCGTTCAAAGGATACAATTTCCAGAATCACCAGTGCTTTCAAATTTTACGTTACAGAAAAAAAAAGCTTTTTTTTTCTGTAACGTATTTCGTTATCTACGAAAATACTTTAAGCGAAACATTTAAAATTAGTTAACTGAAAAAATAGTGCATGAGGCATTGTTAAATTTACAATTAATTCTTGGGAATGGGATAACTCTTTATAGACGCTCAATACTAATGCTGCGCTAGTTAAAAAAAAAAAAAAAAAAACTAAGTTAAGAATGTCTTGCGAATATGACGTTACAATAGAAAAATCTAGTAAAGAAAACCTTATAATATTGAGATCGATACCGTCAGGGAGAAATCAGGTCTAAATTCTAATAAATCTACGTGATACGAAAACTTAGAATTGCCACTAGAACAAAGAAAAATGAACATAACCACGTGGAGGAGCCTGCTACATGAAGCAGTCTTAAATGAAGTTTATGTTGAAAAAAAAAAAAAAAAAAAGACTATTACAAACAATTCCTAAGCAAAAAGGAAAAAAAAAATGCAAAGTTTAGAATAGTTTCAGAATTTTACATCAGAAGTTCTCTTCAGATGGCCATTTACTTAATTTCAGCAAGATTTTTTTATCTGAACTAGTTTTTCAAACAATACCTAGAAGATTGGCATAAGGGTTTAAATAAACGGTGAAAAAGAACTCAGAAAGTCATTTATTGGTAGATGATCAAGAATGGAAAGAAAAAAAAAAGCAGCAAAAAAAAACGTTCAAGTAAAAAGGGATAAGAAGCCTCGATAAAAAGACAGACACTGAGGCCATTTGTTAAGCGTAATGAATTCAAATCTGAGCACATGCTCTACCACAGTACTACAACTTCCGGTCATGCAGTCTTAACCACGTTTCGCCGGGAACGGACTAGAATTACAACTTTCAGTTTTTCCCCCCCGCTTCTTCGTACCGACAAAGGTAATTAAACGGTTACTCTAACCAGTTGATATTAATATCAAATCAACTTAAAAAAAGAAAAAAAAAAAAAAAAAAAAAAGAGGAAAAGAAAAAAAAGAAACGTCTATATGCATATTTAGTTAAACTGTGGAAACAGTACAACTGGCATGGTACATGGTATATCATAGATTGCAAATGGCGATTATCCATGTTACCCTTGTGTCTGGAGAAAATGATACAAGTAACATCATACGGATATTACAAATAAGATAAAAGCTTTAAGTATTGGGGGAATTATTGAGAAAAAAAGGGTAAGCGTTTTTCAGATAGAAAGAGAGAAAGACTTGAGTAGTTTTGAATGAAGAGGTCGACGATCGCCTCGTTCCCATTCGTCTTACATAGGCGGTCATCTAATGTACGGCAGTAAACAATAAAAGTATTTCTATAGAACGCTAAAAGTAATTAAAAATCTTATCCTATGCCGATTGCATGCACACAAATACGTAATTTGATACTTTATGGCTGTGAATGGTAGTTTCCAAGATTTATAGGTAGAAAAGATTTTTTTAGAGTGATAATTTTCATACGCCGACTTAAAAAAAAAAAAAAAAAGATACATGTGCTTCTTTAACAATGCAACTATGACTGTCTAGCTAGCTTTAGGAAAAAATAGTTATAATTTTTTCATGCTATAATTAAGTAAAAATGATACAAACTATCATTAAATTAATGTAAAAGAAATAAATACTTTTCTTCACACTTACCAGCCTGTTCATCGGCATTTTCATGGTTATTTTTTCCCTCCGCTTTAGTAACTTTGGCCGGAGTCGCCATGATCTCACGAGTACTGCTGGAAGAGGTCTGCGCTTGCGTACGCTATACTGAAGGGGGAAACCGTTGCGCGCCAAGGCAAAACTAATCGCTTTACCACAACCACATTCACCAAAATATCAAATAAACGCAAAAAGCTTACTATTCCTACTAATTTTCTCAGAAAGAAAGTTTTTTATAGTTTTTTAATAAAAAAATTATAAATTTTTTAAAATAAGATTTTTAGTGTTAGAATTTTTTCAAACTTTTATCGGTTTGTTAAGTCTATCAGGCTTACCTAAATACGAAATCCTTCCGAAACGAAACGCACTACATGGCCAGATAAAAATCCCCCATGGAGAAATTAATTCCCCAAATATAATTATTTATAATTCATATTGATTTCTGATTTATTGTAAATAGCTTCTTAAATTCACTTTTCGTATTTCAGTTAAATTAGTAATTTTGACTTGAGCATAAATTTATGTTTGAAGTAAGTGCTAATGTATTTCTTTTGTCTATTACATGTTTCTGGGGGTAGAGGGGTTATCTAATCCAAAGGTGCTGCTTTCTTTCTTCTCACTTTCCCTGTGAAAATTAGTTAAAGGCTCATACTTTGTCACAGAACTTAAGAAAGCTTTTATAATTAATTTATCTATACATATAAATTTACTGTGGAATTATATATACATAAATATAAGATATTATTGCAAATTATATTTCTAGTGAAACTATTTTTCAACAAAGTCTTGTGTTCACTAAAAAGTAGTATCATTAGCGTCTCAGTTTCCCGCCATTTTCATCTGTATAGATTTGTCGTTACACATTGATACGAGGAAAACATTTCACTGGCAAAATTTAGTTACATTTTTTTTTTTTTTTTACATAATATATCCCTTTACAATTACGCATGTATGCCTAGTTTATGATTTGTATGATTTTTTTTTACTCCGACATTTTTACCGGTTACCAAGACTGACCGGTGTCTGTGAAAAAAAACCCTTAAACGATGAAAAATGTAGGTTTTTATCCGTTTCTTTGCTGTTTTTTATTAAATATTTTTAAACGGCATTTTAAAATATTAACTAGAAATTTAAAGCCCCATGAAGTTTATGGTAATTAAACCTAATGCCATTGTTTTGTTTTTTTTAAATGTAATAACACAGGTGGGTGACTAAGTTAAGAACTTTATAATTAATAAGTTATTGGTTTTCCGCTTATGTAAGTTGCGTACACTTATTTAGTGGTGAACACAAAGTAAAAGATGAGCAAGCTTTCTCGGCATCTGCCTATCTTTTTAGTTAAAAAAATGATCGATAGATTTATCATTTATATCTTCAAAACTTTTGCATTAGGATTTTTCGCTTTTGAACCGTTTCATAGTAAAAAAAAAAACCCTGATATTTGCCTAAAAAAATGTAAAATATTTTTAAGTGCTCGTACTAACAACTAAATGAATGTTATTGATTAAATTTTTATCATGAGCAGTTAGTTTTTATTTTTCTCTAATCTAATAGAAATTTAATAATTCTATATTTTATTTTTGTTTTTTGTTTATACACCAGGTGTGAAACGAAATCGTGTGTCGTGTAGAGGAAGAATGTCACTGAAAAGACGGCACGCATAAAAAGGATTTTTTATTGTCCAAGCATAAAAAATAAAACATACTGATTGCGCAAATAAATATGCTTCTTTTTTTTTTTTACCTTAAAAATACTTTTTAAAAACTTATTTCCTCGAAAATACGGTTCGTTAACCGTTATGACAACATAAAATTTAGGTTTTTTGCTGTCAAACGTATCCTTACTCAGCCAAAACACAACTTACACTTCTTATTTAAACAAAAGAGGTTGCTAGGAAACCTACATTATTAATTAACACTTTTTAAGTTACAAAAAAAATATTTCTATTGATTTTATTTTCAAGTGTTGTAAAAAAACAGTCTTTAAAAATTTATTGTTAATGTTCATATTTATTTATTTGTAACAATGCGAATTTGGGATATTAAAAAATGTTTTTAAAAAGTGTTGCTATACGGTCGGGTAATATTAGTTATGATTTGTCAGAATTAGCATGATGTCGCTTGCTCAGCAACAACTTTAAACAGTTCTTAAACTAAAGATGTTTTTGTTTTTTTACTCTCTTATACGGCCACTCACCCACTAATTTCCCTTATCGATACTTTTGATCAGCCTTTCGTTTTCATTATTTCTTTCTTTCATTATAAAAGAAAGAAAATTTTCTTTGTCTCGTCTTTATTTTAACAACCTATTTCAAACATGTTTAAGCAGTTTTAAAACAAGAAAAATATCATCAACTGAAGACTGAAGAGTTAAACACTGTTAAAGTGGTAATTTTAACAGACTATATATACTATTTTGAATTATTAGGTGCTTAAATTTCTGTTCTCCGTTTTCTTCATTAAGCTAAGCTGAAGCAGCTCATCTTTTCTACTCAAGATCTGTAACTGATATTTTATATGCGCTCACAATTCAATTTTAAACTCTTTTTAGTTGAGAACTTTCTATTTTCTCTCGGCAACCGAAATCAATATCTTCTACTAAAATTAAATGATCAATTTTTTTTCTTTCCACTTAAAATAAGTACTTAAATTTTAAATTTAAATAAGTTTTTTTTCCAGTGTGAAAGCAGAATATGAACTCTGACAATAATAATTTAATTACAAGTAATTTATAATTTATAGAAATAAAGAAAAGAAAAATCTTAAATTGTCGAAACAAATTTGCCAAGAAGTGTAAAATCTGATCACAGTTACTTTGAGTATTAGGTGAAAAAAATTAAAGTAAAACCACAGAAAATTGAGAATGCTTTCTTTCTTTTTCTTTACAGCGTTAACTACACACAGTTCTACTTCCTGTTTTGAACAAACAAGAAGGCAAAATTTTTTTCTGAATAATTTAATTTTAAAATGTGCTGTTATAGCGTAACAAATTCTTATATTCAGTGGAAAAATTTTCACTTTATTTGAAACTCTAATTCACCACTGAATTTCAAGACAATTATTAATATTTAAAAACATTTTTAAAGTTTGTTAATTACTTTTAGTTTTCTCACAAAATGCTGTTTGATATTTAACAAAAAAAACTGAGAAAAGAAAAATTTAAAGTATCCTCAATCAAATATTTATACAGTTGAAACCCAAGAAAGATCTGTAATGAGTCCCGATAAAAATAATTGAAAATAAAATATACAAGAAATAAAAAGAATTAAATTGAAATAAGGCATTTTTGCACTTAAACTCTCTCTATCTATCTCTCTCTATATATTTCTCTCTCAACTAACGAGAAGACAACTCACAAATAAAATGAAGAAGAAGAAGATTGAACCGTCCGAAAAACGCCGCAAGTTTGTGGGATCAGAGCCTCCTAATTTGTGACTGAAAATACTAACTAAAATCAGGAAGGCTTTTGTTTTGTTTTTTTTAAAAAGAAACACCGAAAAATGAAATCATTTTGGCCAATCAAAAAAAATTAACACAGAGACTTAATGTTAGTCGAAAGCAAGGTTTACACTAGAGTATTCGAGCCTGTTTAAAAAAGGATGTGAGCTTACTAAAGAGAACGTGATCGCTGGAGAAACAAGCCATACGTATGAAGTAGTAGTTAAGAGGTCATTTGCTAATCATATTTCTACCCTCCTTAGGGCCTAGAAAAACAATAGATTAACACTGACCTATTTCTAATATGACTACTACTACTAGTATGCTCTGACTTCAAAACTACCACCACTGAGTTGAAATGGATATTTCTCCAGACCGCTACCAATATCCCCCTTATAAACAAACATTTTGCTACACCAAATACCAAAAGACTCACTCTAAAGCAAATAAAAATATATTATTTTATATCCTCAAGTCAGTTCATTTTATGTCAAAGTTTCCGATAAAATAATTATGAAGAACCATTTTGACTCCAAAAAATACAGATCCATTGTTCATTCTTTGACATTGACTGCCTTATTCACAAATGAAAAAATTGTATAGTCTTCAGTTTTTCTTGTAAATTTTAATGGCCTGATTACAAGGGAACAGACTTTGATTATTATTATTAGTTCATCAGTCAGAGACAACATGAATATATATATTATATTATTCTTTGTTAAGACATTAATATTGTAAACATTTTTTTGAGATTCAATTAAAATACCAGAAAGTAATTTTTTTAGAAATCTGTATACAACAAGAACTTTATTATGGAGGCAGTGAATTTAAGAAAAAAAAGGTAACCTAGCATATGCATCAAGATTTAATTAACTGGGATTAGAATTATATTGCTATTTTTATTGAAATCATCTGAGAAGTAAAATAATGTCCATTGGAGCATCTTGAATACATGTGGAAGATTCTTCTTCTATTACAAATTAGTGCTTTATCCTTTCATTTACAAAACTAGGTCCTTTAAAATTTGCTATTTTTATCATCATTCTAAAGTTATGTTTGAACTTCCCATGAGTATCACAGATGAATATCTTGCCAATAACAAAATGTTCTATAATTTTCTCAACAAGCAGATTATTAATAATAAAAATATATCTAATTTTAGTTAAACTTCATTGACTTCATTGAGGTTCTTTTTTCTTGTTTAATACCTAGTGTGCCTCTCTGCTTATAAATTCTGCAATGCTAAAATTAAAATGATCATTATCTAAGAGTACTAGTTTAATGGTAAGTAGAATTATGTTGCACCACTAATGAAGGTAACTACCTTAGTTACCTTTTTTTTGTTGAGTTTACCAATCTCAACTGTTTTTAACCATTTCGACCATTTTATAAAGTCAAGTATTGTATCTTTATAATCATTCCAAATTTCAAATTGGCACTTGCTCAGTGGTAGAGTATTGGACTTAACAGTCCAATACTCTACCACTGACAAACAAATCATACAATTGAATCAGTAAGATTTGTACAAATTTATGCAGTCTGCATCATCACACTATATTTTATCCTTATATCAAGTGACGTCTTTGCAATTCTATAGCAATAGTTTAATATAGCTTAAACAGATTAACTTTAAATATTTTTTAGTGTAATTTCATGTATGTCAGTAGCTTAAAGCTATCATGTTCATGCCTTTCTTAAGGATACTGATTGAAATAATAGTTACAATAGAGTAATTAGAATGAAAATTATTTTTATCATTATTGTTTGCTAATATGCATTCAATTAGGTCACTTCAATTTTAGGTTATCTAGAGGAAAAGCTATAACCTAAAACCAGGATAAAGTACCTTTCTCTTAATTATATTGTGGTTTTCATGTGTTAAGGATATCAGTATTGAAGCAAAAACAAATAAGCTATGAATAGAAATACACTCAAAGAAATAATACCTTATATTTTTTTTAATCTTAAGAAAATTAGCTTTCAGTGATGCCACTTGTAAACTTGAAATGTAAGAGGAATGAAATAAATTTACAAAATATTTCATGCTCATACAAAATGATACAAAAACTTTAAATTCAAATTGTTGTTATTGAGAGGTATCTATTACTGAACTTTTCTTTTTTTGCTTTTTTATGGTGTATAGAGATAACATTTTTTTAAATCTGTATATTTTATATATAAATTTTATCAACTATGTTTTTGTTTTTAATAATTTACTTATACAGTTACAAATTAATTTCATTTAAAAAAAATCAATATCTGGTGATACTTATATTAATATTGACGAAATCTACTATAAATTTACTATTTATATCAAATGAGAATATTTATTAATGGGTTATCTGAAGTTATCTTATGTCTTAATCTTCCACATGTTTCAGTTATTTAGTCAAGTAACTCTATTTCAATTATTTTTTATTGAGAACATTGTAACAATTTTTTAAAATGATGTTGCTGTATTTACAAATGCTAAATCTTTAAAAAATGTCTTCAATGGTTTTATTTTCTTGACCTAGTCTATCATCATAGATATTAAGAAAAACATGTTCAAAACAAAAAAAAAATTGGAAACATGAGTAATTAATTCCAAGAAAACTGTAGAATGAACCAACAAATGTATTGAATTAAAAACAATTAAAAAGTAGAGACAAATATCTGACTAGATGATTAAGTTAAAATTTGAAGGTAGCAAGTAGATCAAACAGTGAAAGAAAAAAGACATGAAAAAGAAAACAAAAGATATCCATGCCAGTGCAATACCAATAGATGATGAGAGGGCACTTGAAATGTCTGATAATAATGATAAGCATTGATGTTTAAGTTTTCTGAAATTTTCAACTCAATTTACAAGGTAACCAAAAAAGTTCTGTCCGTTTTTTGATTAGTCATTGAATGAAGTTGAAATATATACAAAATGCGTGTAGCAATTGTTTTCAAATTCGGACAGCCAGAAGTAGTAACAACAGACGTTATAAGAAACACGCGATCATGCCCGGCCATCAGTTATAAGCCGGACAGCTGTGAGAAGGATGGAAGTGTCTAGAGATGTCGTTCGGGGCTATTTGTTTTACGACTTCAATGTGGGCTTATCAGCAGCTGCATCAAGTCGCCGCATATGTCAAGCATTTGGGGATAGTGCTGTGGATGAACGTACTGCAAGGCGTTGGTTTCGAAAATTCAAGTCAGGAGATTTGTCTCTCCATGATGAGCCTCGCAGTGGACGACCACAGGTCTTGAATGACGGAGTCCTGAAGGCGGCCATTGAAGAGAACAGTAGTCTAACGTGTGGTGAACTTGCAAGACAGTTCAACGTTTCCGATGAAACAGTTAGACTTCACCTGCACTGCCTAGGTAAGACATACAAACTGAGCAAGTGGGTTCCGCAAACGCTGTTGGAGGTCCACAAGGGATGAGTGGCAGCCTGTGTATTGCTGCTTTCTCGCCACCATACCATATCCTTATTCAATTGAGTGCTTACCAGTGATGAAAAGTGGGTTCTGTATGAAACTCCCAAGCGTTCCAGATATTGGTTGTCTCCTCAGGATGCTGTCTCTCATACCGCAAGACCACCTATGCACCCACGCAAGATTATGCTTTGTGTCTGGTGGACAGGTCGTCAAGTGGTTCATTATGAACTGCTATCAACTGGCCAAACGGTCACTGGAGACCTATACTCGTAGCAATTGAAATATGTGCAACAGGCATTGCACCAGAAGGAGCCAGCACTGGTGAATCGCAAAGGTGTGCTTTTCCTCCATGACAACACCAGGCTGCATGTCGCACGAGTGGTCAGGGATACCATACAGCAACTTGGGTGGGAGTTTTTGTGCCATCCACCTTATTCACCTGACCTTGCACCATCTGATTACCACTTCTTCCACTCCCTGGATAATCATCTTCATGGGAAATCCTTCACCAATGAAGCAGACTTGCTCAAAGCCCTCATGGACTTCTTTGCGTCAAAAAACCTCCCGAGTTCTACCACAAGGGCATTGAACAGCTGGAGACACGTTGGCAGAAGGTGCTGGATGCCGATGGCGATTACTTTGAAGACTAAATATAAGTTACACATACTGTGAAGCATTTTCTTTTTTTCCTTTAAAAACGGACAGAACTTTTTTGGTTACCTTGTATTTATAATTTCTGTATGAATTTCTGAGGAACGCTGTTTCTCTTATCCATTGATATATTGATAGTGTAGAATTAGATTTCTACATTTTCTGTTTTAAACCTGTTAAGAGGATCACAGCTAAGTATTCTCAGTTTGTGCTGAACCCATTAAAATCAGCTCCAGAGTTCAGTACGAAACAATGCTTTCTGATTGGTCCATAAATAATAATGTCATGTTTCTGCCTAGGCCTGCACAGTTGACCTTGAGATGATCCATTCACAGTTCAACGCACCAAAAAAAAATGTAAACATTCTCAAGCTCCCAAGTAATCAAGAAAATTCATAAATATGAAACTTCAACATGACTTAGTTCAGGGATTCCTTAAAATAATCAACTCGTCACACAAATCCATGAAACCCAACTTCCTCACTAAAAGTTAATTTTTATTAACATCAACCCGGCTTGTGGAATTCAATTTGTTTTCAACATCAACTCATCTAGTGACCACTTCAACTAAGATGAGATTCAGAAACCAAACTCACTCAATATCTTAACATGAAGGAAATCGTAACTATATCAGTCAAAGCGAGACAACTATACAGTAAGTCAAGCAATCTATTTCATTCAATTTCATCGTCAACATAAACTATTTAATTTCTTACCAGAAAGCACAACACCATTTATATTACCCTTGATCACACAACCAAGAACTCTAAAGTGTTTTAAACAACTTTATTATATCATGTGTACTTGTTATATAAAATTTTTTTCTGTTAAAACAAATGTCTGCCTATTTGATTATTTCTCTTGTTGTTATTGTCTTTGTTGCATTTGATTTAGTGAAAATAGTAGAGGTCAGTTTAATTTGTATTTTTGTCACTGATACAGATTGGCTAACCAACTACAATAGCCTTATCTTTGTTATCCATATCACAATATTTCACCTACTCCTAGCCTCAGATGCTTATTATACTCAGCATTCTTCAAATGGAACCAAATCAAAATAACAAGTACAGAACAGCATTAGAAAATAAAATGGTTGAAAGAAGTGAATATGCAATGCTCAAATTATCCATTCAGAAGACTGAGTATGGGTATCAATGTCATATAGGATCCACTAATTAGAAACATAAAGATATTATATTTAAGGCTTCAAAAGCTATTACTAAAATGTTGCAAAGTACATTACCTATTGGATAAATGTTTTGTTAAAACTCATTTGGTTCTCTGGATGTCATGTTCAATCCCTGGGTCCTGTAGTATGGAAATATACATCAAGCAAATTGGTATCATAAGTAAGTGACATTATTGAATTCTGAAATTCTCTAGGAAGGACTCCAGATATGAGAACCACATATCCCGTAATGACATGTCCTGAAAAATATGCTGGGATAAGTAAATAACACTGTTATGGTGTGAATGAAAAAATGTATAATTTTTATTAATTTAACATATAAATAGTAGTAACATTCATTTTAACCAAGCAAGGCAATAGAGCCACTAAGATGCAAAAGTTTACTGAGAGTAAAAGAAAATGAGAAAATATTAGTGATGAGAAAGAACAATCAAAGAACAGGTTTTTGGCAATTTACTTTGCATTTAAATTTTTGAAGATCATAGTTTACAGAAAAGCAAGAAGTTGAAAGAGAGTTCTAGACAAAGAGAAAAGAAATTATTAGAATAGAACTTACAGTTACATCTAGCAATTTCAACAGTAAAATGATGAGACCTATCTGCCAATCTAGTACTATGGTTAAATTCATGAAGTTAAAGTACCCAAGAGGAAGGTTTATCAGAGCATAAAATATTAACTTACAATTTTGAACATACTTTGAATTCTTCTTAGCTTACAAACAAAACAATCAGTATCTTTGTGTAAAATTTTGCTTTCATTAAATCAGCAGCTGCTATTGCTGGATGCTATGCTTACTGACTGACTTTCTCCAAATTTACTGTACATTTTGACTAGAAATGTCATATCATTTTATTGTGAAAAGAGATTATTGCAAAATAAATTTTGCATATAAGATGTACAGATTTTTAAAGGTGAATATTTATATGTTCCAAGTGTTCATAACAGTAGATATAAATTTACTAAGTCTCCCTGAAGTGCTGTATAATATAAATGAAATAAATAATATCTTAAAGATATTTAAAATTTTGTACAGAATGATTTTTATAGGATAAACAATGTATACCTTGCTTCTTAGGAGTACACATCACTGCTGTGGATCAAATAAAAGGTACTGAATGGAAACAGCCAAAAACATGATATAGACAAGAAAGATGAGGAAACAGGTATGAATGAATCTATATTTCATTTATGTCTAACGCTTCTGAAAGTGATAAGAGTATCAATGGTGGTATTAAGCAAAATCAATTTAATAGAATGCTGAAAAATAACATTGTTTTACCTACTCTTACTGATACGAAATAAAATATTGAAGGTGTATGTTAAAAGTAATTCCTTGAGAAAAGATGTTAAAAATAGTGAGCATGATGTAATGGTAAATCTTCTGTTCATAGAATTAGTTTGCATGACATGATTTGAACAATTGTTAATTTGCTAATGTTTTGTTGCAAAATTAGAGTTGTATGTCTATTTATACATGTATAGATGTAATTACAGATTGTAATTTAATAGTATTCCATAAAGAATGTATTTTTAATATTTTATTGTATATCAATCGCCTAAATGAGATATATAACCTTTTAACAATATCCTCAAACCAATGTTTTTGTTTTTTTTCTCTTTTGCTTTATTGATAAAATTTTATATTTCCTTTCCTATTTTCTTATTACAAATACATATAAAGACAATGAGATTATACATATTTATCAAATTATTTATTAGTTTAAATAAATATCTTTACAATTAATAAATAGTTCATGTTAATATCATAAGACCAGTTTTATCCATTTCTAGAGCATTTTGCATAGCTCCTATTCAATATCATTGACTTGCGAGCTCTCAGGTAATAAATAAATAGTTTTGAAACTTTAACTTCAATGTTCAATCTTCATCCTTGCTTAAACACCTTTATTATCAGCTTTTGATAATCTGATCTTATAGACACATACATAAAATGAGAATGCTACCATATACATTTAATTTTTATAGATTAAGTTTATAAGTTATTTGAAATTTTAAAGTGGTTCCTTGTTTATAACTGATATTTAATTTTATAGGTTTTAATAGGAAACATATAATTAGAAAATAAGTAATCTCAACATTTATATAATTGGATAAGTTGAGAAACACTTTGATGAAATTTTATTTAAATTACTTTTTAAAAGGTATTTTTATTCAACCATTTCAGATTTAATATTAATGATCATTTGCAAAATTAGAGACCTGACATTTTTGTAAGTTGATTTACATTTTTTCATTAGGAAAGACATGATCCATGAAGAAGTAGCTCTAAATAATCCTATCTTTTCTCCCCAGTTTTTTGTAGTATCTGAGATTATCTTGAGTTTATTACAGTAACTTATTGGCATTTATTGATAGTAACTTGTGCAGGATTTTTCTCATCTCCTACTGTTACTGTATGAGTAACAAGACAAGTTCAAAATGGTTGAGTTAATAAAAATAGAGTTTTGAGTTCATGACTTTACAGGAGACGGTATCTTAGAGTGCATATGATATAATTAATGGGCATGCATATTTTGTCAGTATTATAATAATAAAAATAAAATAAAAATTTGAATTAATAAATAAATAAATCATATTCATTTTGTGCAGTTTCATTCCCAATAGCCATTACACATGACATTATACTATGCCAGTTCAAAAGTTCAGCTTCCCAAAGAATACTGGAATACAAACAAAGGAATTCTAACTACCACACAGACATCACATAGATTCTTGATAATGACTGCAGAATTTGAAAGTACTTGAACAAAATATGAACTTTGGAGAATTTATAAAGAAATTCAAGCACAATATGCAACACCTTATCCAAAAATTACAATAAAAATTAAACAGACAGACCTTGTCAATTCTTTTTAAGCAAAGTACCATGATGAAGGCCAAAGCTTGATAAAAACAAGTTTTATCATCAAAATGTTTGTTATTATTAAGAGGAAAGACCAAAGTATTTTTTGATTATTTTATTAAATTTTTTAATCCTTTCTAGTACGTACAAAATTTTGGCTAAAAATCTTGTTTTTCTTGCATCAGCGGGTGGGCCAAAGATTAGTATTGGAAATTTTAGCAGCTTTTTTGGTATTAAAAACACATTATTTTAGAATTCTTGTAAAAATGAAATAATTGTTGGATTTTAATGAAATTTTCATGATTTCTTCACAAATGAATAAAATTATTTTAAAAATTATTTTTGTTTAGAAAATCTAGCTAAAAATATATTTTTTTAGATCTTTTACTCCCACTTAGTTTTATGAAATTTAGAGAAATTAAAATTTCAGCCTTTCCATATTTATATTAATTAAAAGCAGGACTCCTTGGAGAATTTAAATCATCAATTTGTTTTTGCCAAACAGAAACACCATTTACTGAAAATCTGCTCTGAATCATAAAATAAAAAATGATATTATTTAATTAGAAAAGCTTTTAATTGCTTTTATAAATAAAGACACTAATGTCTTAAGAAATAATTAATTATTTTCAATGAGTAATGAGATTTTACAAGAATTATTTCCATGTTTTTACAATTTTAATTAAAAAAATTTATTAAGTTTAAAATCTTAACATTCTGTATTAATTTCAGCCTTTTAGATGATATTATTATTAAGTAAAAACTATTTACTAATCATAAATGGAAAAGCTTAATACAAATCATCAAACACCAATATTTTTAAAAGAATTTTGAATTTTTTTGTACATGTATAAATGTGCCAATTTTTCTAAGTGTGGGAAACCATACACAATATTATCAGAAAATAAGAGCAATAACTATAGTAAATTTACAGACAACAGTTTGAAAATTCAATAAAACATCACCTTACGTAGAATATTTTCCTAAATTTTTAAGATTACTGAGTATTTAAAAATTATATAAAAAAGGCTCTCACATCATTTTCTTCAATTATGTTTTACAGATAAAGTCTTCCTAGAACAACATTAGATCTGTCACTAGACACAATATGCCAACACAGCTACTGTCAGTTTAAAAACAAAGCTACTGTCAGGTTAAAAAATGCATTTCTATGTTATTTTAAATTTAAATAATATTTGCTTCAAATCAGATTAATCAGTCATTTCTTTGAATAAAGTTTCAGAAAAGTATACTTTATTTTTGAGAGTTTTTTTTAATTTACAATTAATTAACAGAGCTTAAATGTGAATTCCCAGAGTGAATTTGCTTTGCACAGATTGACCTTGAACAATATCATGCAAGCACAAGTTATAATGCTCTCACTCACTGCTATTGTTTATATCAGTGCTTGGAAGGAATGTGTGAAGAGTGTGGTTGTCTCAGCACACCACAGATGTTGCATCAGTGACAATGGCAGAGAATATGCAACAAATTTTGCCAAAAATCTTGGTGATACCTGTGCAGAAACCCATGCAAAGTTGCAGAAAGTGTATGGAGAGGGGTTTATGAGCCACACATGAGTTTACATATGGTTCAGACATTTCCCAAATAGTCAACAAAATGGGAAGAACTGATGAAAACACTGCAGATGTTTGTGCAGCTGTTCAGAAAGACTGTTGAAACACTACACAGATCAGTTCAGTCCATTCTCACTGAGATTCGGGTATGAGACATGTGTCTGCCAAATTTGTGCCAAAACTGCTTTCAGATGACCAAAATAAAAATTAGGATTTATCTGTGCAATATCTCCTTGATTGTGTTGAGGAAGATGAAAACTGTTTGAAAATGGCCATAAAAAGTGAAGAATTGTGGGTCTATAGCTATGACCAAAAAACTAAGACTCAGTCTTTGTGTTGGAAAATGCCAAACTCTCCAAAACTAAAGAAAGCACAAATGAGTTGAAGCAATGTAAAGACACTATTGACAGTTTTCTTCAACTACAAGGGTGTTGTTAATGATGAGTATGCTCTATTTGGTTTGACAAGTACTACCATGATGCGCTGTGCCATTTGCAGGATGGGGTTCATTGGAAATTGCATCAGTCCGGTGAGTGACAACTCCACCATGAGAACACACCTAGCCATTCTGCACAGCTTGTGCTGCAGTTTTTGGTTAAGCACAACATCATATTCTCCAGATTTCACACCTTGTAAATTTTTCCACTTTCCAAAAATTAAATCCCACTCAAAGAAAACAAGATTTCAAAACATCAAAGAAATCCAAGAGAATTTCAGGAGGCAGCTGTCGACTTGTCCCAAAAATGGAGTTCCAAGAATGCATCCATCAATGGAAAGGACGCTGGATAAAGTGTGTGGATTCAGAAGGGGACTACTTCAAAGGAGATTAAATGCCAAATTGATGTGTGCTGTAGTTTTCTTTTATAGCAGCAGTCCTGATAATTTTGATCTGACAACATATATATATTTATTGTGTATATGGGAAGCAATACATCTTTTATGTAAGTTTCATTAAAAAGAACTAACAAGGTACAGTGGTTACTTTCTTTGTTGGCAGCCCAGTCATATCATTTAATAATTGTGTGTTTGAGCAACAATCCCTCTTTTATACAAGTTTCATTAAAAGGACTAACAATATATATATGTACATGTGTATATTCAGACAGCATATTTTTATACAAGCATGTTTGATTAATTAATTTAGACATATTATGTCTATTTCTTTTAATGTTAATCATTTCAGATCCATGGTTTACTTTCTTGATAGCTTTAGAAAATTGATCAAAAAAATTCCAAGATTATCTTTCAAATAATTTTATTTTACCAAATACTTTCAATCTCTACCAAGACAATTTTCAGGGGTTGAGTGTCTATGAATATGTGTGCATGAACACTATAAGTTTTAAAAGATTTACCTGTTATGCAAGGGAGGTAAAATATGATATTATTTTTTACTTTACTTTTTGAGCATATTTTTTTAGGTTTAAAAGTTTTTTTAATTTGTACTTTGAAATGATTGTAATATAGAATTTTTTTAAAAAGTGCAGCTATAACCATTTAAGAAATTTATTGCAATACTCATAGTTGAATTTATTTATTTTTGCCTGCAATTTTGCTATATAAAGAGCTTCTAGAATTTTAAGTTTTGTATATTATTAGCTTGGTGGAGTACTGTTGTACTTTCGATTAGTATCTATCTGAACTGGGAATATGGGCATGGATATTCGAGAAATGCACTGAGATTGAACTGTGATCATTTAATTGAAACATAAGACATCTTGTCATGGTCGAAGTAAAACAACCATTAGGAGAATGGTTACATGAATGTTTATTGTTAAATACCATACCTACGAACAGTAATGTGTATGTCCCAATCCTCATAGATAAAGTGGATGCTATTGTAAGTAGGGGTAATATGCTGCCTAAGTAATCCACGACTAGCAGTGGTTTACCTACATCACACCGTTGGTGAGTATTGTATTTTGTTGGTGTTATAAAGATTATCATTTCATTTCCAACTTCCATTTTGGTTATCACTCATTCAGTAACATTTTCTAGGTTACAGCATTTATACATACATACATACATACATATATATATATATGTGTGTGTGTGTGTTTATAGACATATACATACATTGATACTTATATACATGTATGTATAAATATGCATACATACATATATGTATACATACACATACATACACACACATACCTACATGTACATTCATGCATGTATACATATACATAAATACATATATGTATACATACCTACATATATATGTATACATGAATATATATACATATGCACACATGCATATAAATATATATATGCAAAGATAACTATATATAAATATATACATATATATGTACATATATATATATATATATGTACATATATATACATATATCTATATCTAAATATATCAGTCAGTTATGTGCCATGTGTGACACACGCTTAGGCGATCATGTATCTTCCAATACATGACTGACTAGTCAGATTTTTTTCCAACGGTAGGTTGTCATTACTTTCAGCGGTAGACCAGTTGCCATCCAAGGTTATAGAACCCAGTCTGTCCTGCTATTTCCCCATAGCTGGGAGGAGGA
>OZ038486.1:85034790-85038617 GCA_964036315.1 Acanthosepion esculentum
GTGGCACTACAAGACTCAGGGATGGAGGTAAAACACAGGTCGAGGAGTGAGGCCTTACCGTCACGGTTGTAGGCAAAACGCGTGGGGAAATCGATTATCTGAGTGAGGGATTGAGAGACTGAAAAGTTGAGAGTATGAATGCCTGCGAGGTCGGTAGTAGCGTTCTTAAGCCACTGGTTGTGATGGGCGTTAAAATCGCCAAATACAAATATGTGAGCGTACGGATGGGCAGAGAGGGCCCTATCTATGCTGTCAGAAATGACATCAAGTATCCCACAGTCCTGAGGGGATGGAGAGCGGTAGAGGAAGAAAAGATAGCCAACGGCATTGAGAAGAGATAGCCGGAGACACAAGAACGAATGATCCGGCGATTCGAGAGAGGACTCTCTAGCCAGAGGGAGATGGTCCTTGACGTAGACCCCCAGGCCATGCATGTGGGTTAGAGAGTCTTTTCTGAGGAGAGGAAGGTATCCAGGGATCGAGAGGTCAGAGGAAGGGATAGCGGAGTCAAGATTGGTCTCACACAGGGCCAGTATATCCGGGCAATTATCAATGAGGAAGGACTCAACGCTGCAGAAGTTGGTTCTGATGCCACGGATGTTGGAGAAGGAGATATTTAAAGGTTTGGGTGATTTTTGGAAGGCTGGTTTAGGTTTATATTTCTGGTTTTTGTACTTCATGGTGGGTAACTGGTGTTGGAAAAAGAGAGGAAGCCGACGGTTAACACCCATGACGCGGACAGAGAGGGGGTTTGACACAGCCTGAATCATAATGTGGCCTCAGGGTTGCCCACCGGAGATGACTGCAGGGACACCTATCCATGCGCGACATGGCACTACAGACACCCCGATATTATGCAACTGTTGATCAGAGCGGCCGCTCAAGACGCTACGCAAGAGTTAGGGCTCCTAACTACCAGTCGGAAACAGCAACCAGGGAACTGTCAACCGTGTACCCTCAGAATGAACAGGCAATGCCACATACTCATACATACAGATATATATATATATATATATATATATATATATATATATATATATATATATATATATATATATGCTGAGACGTGTTTTGTCGAATAATTTAGACACATCATGTCTACTTATTCTTGATAGGATCCTTTCATATTCACGGATAAACTTTTCATGTTATTGTTAAAAGATGAGAGGAAAACGCTGTGTTGATATATATTGTATTTATTTCAGAGTACTTTCATATATCACAATTTCATCTGGGTGTTGTTAATTACAAGATAAGTATTATAGTGTTCATTGTTGTGAAAGACAAAAATTGTTGTGATCATCTGAAAATTAAATTTCTTATCTGTGGAGTGAGGAGTGCTGTGTCATGGCATGACTACGGAACACCGTTTAAAGGGAAGTGACTATCTATGTTGTGGAAATTTTTTACAAAATGAGTAGTAGAGAAAATAAAGAAAAGAACTATTAGTACAAACCTTGGAATTTCAAACTATTATACACATTTTAAAAAGTTTGGAGTGTCCATAATTAAATTTATGAAGGTTTGGTTTCAATTTTTTAATATAAATAGCTTCTAGAACTTTTAGTTTGTGTTTATTCTTTTCATGAAAATGTATGGAGGTATTTTCAACAAGGATTTTCCTGAATTGCAAATATGGACTGGTATGTTGTAAATGTTTAGAAATGTTGGACGTATTATTCAAATGAAAACTTAGTTGCTGTGAGAGCATTGTTGTTGTGTGTCAAACATAAATATTATTTTTACTTTTGGCGATACAATCTCCCAGAGGACATTTAAATTTATAAACAATGTTGGTTTTCTGCAACAAACAAGTGGGCAGAGAAGAGTTATTATGAATGATTTTATTAGATATTGTGGACTTAGCGTAGTATATAATTAATTTTATTTTTTTTACTCGGATCTGTGTTGAATGTATTAGATTTTATTTTTTAGGATATTTTCGTCTTGCTTATAGTTTTTTTTTAAAGCATTTCATCCCAAGCAAGGCGGGAAGCCACTAGCACGCAAGGGGTTACAGAGGATTTGGAGCAAGAGCAGATAGAAGTGATAGAGGAAAGGATGAGGAGAAGGATAGTGGATAGATCAAGGCAACTGGAGAAGTCGATTGACATTACATTTGAATAGTTAGAGATTATAGCTATCAGGGAAACAGGAAAAAGGAAGGGAGTTCCACAGGCGAGAGGTGCGAGATATGAAGCTATTGGAGTAGAAGAGGCGGCTACATTTAACAGTTTCAACAGTGAAAGGGTGAGAGTGGGATGCCAGCCTCGTAGGACGTTTGAATTCATGAAGTCTGGGAACCAGCGAAAGCAGCTCATTGGAGCAATTATCATGAAAGTATTTGTAAAATAGACAGAGAGAGACGCGACGGCACGTCTGTGAGAGAGCGACTACAGACAAGATGCCAGGTCAGGGCCAATTACATTGCAAATCCGTCTCTGGATCTTATCAAGAACCCCGAGGCAAACAGAAGGGACTCCAGACCATATATGGCAGCAACACTCCATGCAAGGGCGATTTGTAGATTTGAAGGATCGATTCAGGGGAGAAAATTTTCCTGGCGCGGCACAGGGAGCCAACTTTCCTTGCGGTGGACGAAGCAATTGACTCAATGTATTTGTTCCATATCAGGTCAGCAGACAATGTGAGACCGAGCAGCCGCAGAGAGGTGCTCTCGAGAAGTTGAGCGTCAGACATTCTAATGGGGGACAGGGAAGGATCTCTGTGGTGATTAATAGAGAGCAGTTTTGTTTTTGAAACGTTAAAGTTAACCAGCCAATTCCTGCCCCAGTTCACAACCGATTGGAGGTCCTTTTCGAGACGAATGGCCAGGTTAGTTTTGTCAGCGACATTAGATTTGTTTTTGAGGCAGGAGTAAATTGTAGTGTCGTCCGCGTAGATGCCTACTTGGGAATCTATGTCATTAGCAAGATCGTTGATGAAGATAAGGAACAGAGTAGGACCTAGAATGGAGCCTTGGGGAACACCTGTGTTCGTGGGATAGGAGCTGGAGGAGAATCCGTTGAGAACGACCTTCAATTCATAGTTTGACAGGAATTATTGTATTAAGTCAAACAATCGACCTGCAATGCCATAATCCTGGAGTTTGCGAAGAAGGCCGGCATGCCAAACCCTATCAAACGCTTTGGAGATATCTAGAGCCACGGCACGTGCTTCTGATGGAGCATCTTATTTGTTCATCAACAATATAGTTAGAGAAGTTATCGATGAGTGTTTTATATTTTTTAGTTCGTTGTAGAAAATCTGTTTTGTGGATGAATTAATTTTTGCACGGTTCATCAGTTTTTTTTTATAATTGCTATTTTATAGTAATTTGGACATTTGCTCTAATAGTTATGGGTCCATGAATTTTTGCTGGTATTTTTTTTTATATGGGGAGATAGTGAAATATTGTTATTAGTCTTTATCAGTAGACCAAGGAAGGGAATTTTGTTGCTATTATCGCAGCCGCTTTCGGCCGCTCACTAAAGGCGGTAGAGAACGGCATTTTTCAATCTTGACCTTTCCACCATGAGCACTGCACGCTTGTAATTTCGTTTGGAAATGAACTGATTACCTCTTTCGTTCACGGTTGTTACGAACCTAATCGTAATACACCTCCAAGCGTTTTTACACCGTAAGTTTCGCATAGAAATCTCCACTTAATTTTTAGTGAGATGCTTAACATTTCAGTAACGCCATTTTCTGTCGTGAGGCACTCCGAACTTAACACAGCGACTCATCGCCTAATTCGAGGTCGAAACTGACCGGTCGCCTCTGACACGGTCGGTGCACAGGCACCTGGCCTCGACGCCAGGATGCCG
>OZ038486.1:85046317-85068817 GCA_964036315.1 Acanthosepion esculentum
TATATACATATATATATACATATATACATACAAAGATACATACATATATACGTATACGTATATATACTCGTTTTTTGATTAGTCATTGAATGAAGTTGAATATATACGAAATGCGTGTAGCAATTGTTTTCAAATTCGGACAGCCGGAAGTAGGAACATCAGACATTATAAAAAACACGCGCACCGTGCTTGGCCATCAGTTATAAGCCGGACAGCTGTGAGAAGGATGGAAGTGTCTAGAGATCTCGTTCGGTGCTGTTTGCTTTACGACTTTAAAGTGGGCTTATCAGCAGCTGCATCAAGTCGCCGCATATGTCAAGCGTTTGGGGATAGTGCTGTGGATGAACGTACTGCAAGGCGTTGGTTTGGAAAATTCAAGTCGGGAGATTTGTCTCTCCATGATGAGCCTCGCAGTGGACGACCACAGGTCTTGAATGACGGAGTCCTGAAGGCGGCCATTGAAGAGGACAGTAGTCTAACATGTGGTGAACTTGCAAGACAGTTCAACGTTTCCGATGAAACAGTTAGACTTCACCTGCACCGCCTAGGTAAGACATACAAACTGAGCAAGTGGGTTTCGCAAACGCTGTTGGAGGTCCACAAGGGACAACAAGTGGCAGCCTGCGTGTCGCTGCTTTCTCGCCACCGTACCGCATCCTTATTCAATCGAGTGCTTACCAGTGATGAAAAGTGGGTTCTGTACGAAACTCCCAAGCGTTCCAGACATTGGTTGTCTCCTCAGGATGCTGTCCCTCACACTGCAAGACCACCTATGCACCCACGCAAGATTATGCTTTGTGTCTGGTGGACAGGTCGTCAAGTGATTCATTATGAACTGCTACCAACGGGCCAAACGGTCACTGGAGACCTATACTCGCAGCAATTGAAACGTGTGCAACAGGCATTGCGCCAGGAGGAGCCAGCACTGGTGAATCGCAAAGGTGTACTTTTCCTCCATGACAACGCCAGGCCTCATGTCGCGCGAGTGGTCAGGGATACCATACAGCAACTTGGCTGGGAGACTTTGTGCCATCCACCTTATTCACCTGACCTTGCGCCATCCGATTACCACCTCTTCCACTCCCTGGATAATCATCTTCGTGGGAAATCCTTCATCAATGAAGCAGACTTGTGCAAAACCCTCATGGACTTCTTTGCGTCAACCGAGTTCTACCGCAAGGACATTGAACAGCTGGAGACACGTTGGCAGAAGGTGCTGGATGCCAATGGCGATTACTTCGAAGACTAAATATAAGTTACACATACTGTGAAGCGTTTTCTTTTTATTCCTTTAAAAACGGACCTAACTTTTTTGGTTACCTTGTAGATTCCAATTTATTGGATGTTTATTGTGATATCTAATAACATGATTTTTGCAATTTTTAAGCACCATATTAGAATGAGATTCTTGTTTTTATTACTCAGATGATCTAAACAGTTGAAATGTACTAATAAACCTTAAGCTTATAAAAATATAAGTAACTGAATATTAAATTAATTACTCTTACTTTGTTAGTACTATATTTAACAAATGCCACCTGTTCTGGTGTTAACATCATAAGGTACCATATACCTTTGAAATTAATTTGAAATTTTGGAAACAGGACGTGGTTTTAATATCAACTATTTTTTTCTCTATCTACTGTCCAACAAAGGAAAAGAAAGGTAATGGTTTTCTAACACTGGAGATCTAAGTTTCATGTAGATTTATCTGTCTGTAGGTTTTAACACATTTACTGTTGACAAACATTCTGATTACTCTTGAAAATTTAGATAGAAAAGTTGGTCAATCAACCACATAAATGTCTGTGGCTTGCTAGAGGAAACCTAAAATAAAATTACATAATGCAGTCATCATTCATTTATCAATAACGCGTACCGCTTTAGTAGATTTGGGCTGCTCCCGTTGATGGCCGTGGTACATAAGAACAAGGGAAAGGTGCGCCCCGTACGAGATTATAGATAACTGAACGAACATGTAAACACATACATGGTTCATGCTGATGTGTGTGCACAAAAATTGAGAGAATGGAGAAGAAAGGGGTCCAATGTCTCTGTGATTGACTTTTGAATGGCCTACTTGCAGATACGCGTACACCGGTCACTGTGGCCATTTCAGACGGTGATCCTTAATGGGAGGAGATACTGCCTAATGCGAATGGGATTCGGGCTCAATGTGGCGCCGGCCATCTTGAAGGCCATCGTAGATGCTGTGCTATCCAAGTATGAGACAATTCGTCAAGGGACGTCAGCTTACATTGACGACATCTACATCAACGAAACCTTAATGCCCGCTGCACAGGTGAGAAAACATCTTGCTGATTTTAGGCTCGAGTGTAAGAACCCAGAACGACTGGAGGATGGTGCTCGTGTGTTCGGTTTGCAGGTCTGGGGGGAGCACAACATGCTTTACTGGAAACGTGGAAGCGAGCTCCCAAACATTCCCAGATACATGACACGACGCAGCATGTTCACGTTATGTGGAAAGCTGATGGTACATTTCCTGTGGGTGGTTGGATCCGCATTGTAACTGCCTTTATCAAACGTAGGGTGACTGCTGTCACTTCCGACTGGGATAACAAAACAAATGATGCTCCCCTTAGACACGTGATAGCGGAAGTCATTACCAGGGTGCGACAATTCGACCCTGTATGTGGTAAATGGTGCATTAACGGATGTGAATTTGATGTCTGGGTCGACGCAAGCTCCCTTGCAACAGGAGTGTCTCTTGAAATAGATGGAACGCGTGTTGGTTGTGTCCCGAGAAGGATACACAACATATCAACCTGTCGGAATTGGATACTGTTATCAAAGGAGTAACCACGGCCCTTCAATGGAATGCAAATGTATTGCATTTGTTCACGGATTCCGCATGCGTGCATAAGTGGATAGTAGACACTCTTACGGGGAAGGCCAGGATACGTACAAAGGCTGCGAACAAAATGCTCATTCAAAGGCGGCTAGAAACACTGGGAAAGTTGGTGAGTACAACTTATCAGTGGATATACAGCTGGTTAGATCAAATTGGAACAAGGCAGATAATTTAACAAGGGTGCCCCAGAGATGGCTTGACGCTGTTAAGAAATAGGTTGAGCCGGTATGACATGTCTCTGCAACATCAGCGAGTGACCGTTACTCAGATCTACTAAAATCTGTGCATTGCCAAAGTGGACATCGCGGTGTAAAACAGACTCTATATTTCATGAGGCAGATTGATCCCTCCGTATCCAATGCTGCTGTCAGGGCAGTGGTCAGAGAATGCAAGGAGTGTCAGTCCATCGACCCAGCACCTGTGCAATGGCCAAAAGGACAACTGAATGTGAACAAAGTGTGGCAGCGTGTTGGAATGGACATGTCCCATCATAATGGAACTCACTATCTAACTTTGATTAACTGTGGCCCAACCCAGTTCACTATTTGGCGACGTCTGCGTCGACAGGATTCCACAAGCGTGATTGACCACTTGCGGGCGTTGTTCTTTGAACGTGGACCTCCGATGGAACTCTTCACTGACAACGATATTGCATTCCGCAGTGGACTATTTAAAGATTTATTGGATTCGTGGGGAGTCCATCTCAGATTTCGCTGCGCATATGTCCCATTAGGAAATGGCATAATCGAGCGATGCCATCAGAGCGTCAAGAGAATCGCTTCTAGGAAGCAGTGTTCCATAATGGAAGCGGTGTATTGGCACAACATTACCCCTAAAAACAATTTATCACCCGCAACTGCGCCAGCCAACATGATTTACCAGTACAGAATCCGGCTAAGAGGCATTGACGCGACGCGTTCAACCGAACAGATAAAAGAATGAGCGCCGTATAACCTGGGCGATCGCGTGTGGGTAAAAGCCCCACATAGCCGGTGTACAACTCGGTATCTGGTGGGACATATCCTGGAATCAGTAACTCGCGCACTGTGCTGGTTGATGGAATGCCAAGACACGTAAAAGACCTGCGTCCCTATGTAGGTTCAGATACATCAGCAAGTGACACTAGCAGTGAGTGCTCAGGAAGTGAAAGAATAATAGCCATCAGAGGTAGGGCTAGCACCTCTTCAGATGGCGAAGACTCTGTGCGTGAGGTTGCCAAATCAGAAGACTCGTCTTCTGAACATACCACACAATCCCCTCCAACAGTCGCCCCGCTCCGGAGAAGCTCAAGAATAAAGAGGCTTATGTGACAGTGGGGAGTGTAGTGAAAGAGATAATCAGCTACCTTGAAAAAGAATTCGTGTTTTGTGTGCGATCTGCCGAAGAAAAATTACCAAAAAGTAGTTAGCAAAAATCTACTTTAAGGACCAGAATCTATGCTAATGTTCTTCCCTCCCCTGAATGGCGTGACCAATCAGAAAGATCTCTCGGTAAACAAAAGCCTTTGTTTTTCACTTATGTGAGATTTGGACTTTCTGAGCTTAGTGGACGAACACGCGTTTTTGCTGGTGAGAAGTGAAGGTTGCATGTGTGACCCCATTTTGTCGTTTCTATGTTGCCTGTTGGACTGTTACAATGGACTATCGTTTGAACTGTGATTTGGTTACAGGTGTTGTGGTCAAGAGACAGAAGAAATCTATTGCTGACGTTTATTGCTACCATAAGTTGACAGTATTTTTTTTCTTTTCAACCACAATATACTAAGCAAATTACCTGCATTTTGCTGCAGGTCACACATTTTTTTTGTAAGGAAATGATGATTGATTTTAAATAACTTTTTATAATTTGTGGAGAAAAATGATGCATTTCAATATTACTCAATGATCTTACTGATGTCACATCCATCTTCTGGCTTCTCTTTGTATATTTTAGATAGGAGTCATTCCCTTGTTCAAATTTAAATTTAATTTAAACCAAAGGGAAAGGAAATCTAGTGGTGGGGTGCAAAAACCGCTTGATCTGACCCCTTTGATATGTATTTGATGCAATACTTGATTAAATGAATTGATGAACAGATTTCAGCATTGATATGACAGTTGAATTGTCACATTGAATTGTGCCAATGTGACCTCCATCTTCTGGCTTTCTACCTTCTATATTTTGGATAAGAGCCATTCCTTTGTTCAAATTTAAATTTAATTTAAATCAAAGGAAAAAAAATTCAGTGGGTTTTTGTGCCTCTCAAGGACTCCCTTTGATCAAAATAAAATATACTTAGTACCCTACAAGTCATTCCCTTGTTCAAATTTAATTTATATCAAAGGAAAAAAGAATTTTCGATGAAGGGGTGGGTGCTAAAAGAAAAGGTAAATATTAAAGGCCTCACCAACCTGAAATCAAGTAAGAAAATTTTTTTTTTTTACATAGCCATAGTATAAGAACGAGACTGATAGCAACAAAAATCTGACTCATCAGTGGTTGTGGAGCTCTGGGTTGAAATGAGAAACAGAAAGGTTTATCGTAAAAGTCCAAGGTTAAAGCAAAGCTTGCTAACAAGATCTTACCACATATTTTAAGGAATGGAGTTGATTCAAAGACTCATTTCAGTACATATACTGAGGAGATAACTGATTATCTAATATCTGAATGCTCTAGTCTAGGACTAAATGAATTTTAAGATAGTTATGACAGAATAGAGCAATACTTTCACTGGAAGATATGCCAACATTATAACATACCCCCATTCAGAAAAATGGCATGAACAAAACCCAACATCAACTCTAGAAAGTAATGATGTTACTTTGTTCTGGGACTTCACTATATATAGTAACTGCATTATAAACAAACAAATAGAAAATATATAGTCATAAAAAAATGATATCCCATGTACATGATCAATGATCATACCATCTCTTAAAAATATTTCAGTAAAAAATTTGAGAAACTTTACAAATATAAGGATCTGGGAATAAAAATTACATTATTACAAGAATGTAACATTTAAACACAAGCATTATTCCAGTAGTAGTAGGAGCACTAGGAATGTTTCAGTAGGATAATGATGCATACATTAAGAAAATCTGATGATATCCATCTTCATCTGAAATGCAAAAGATTGTGTTAATGAGTGAGCACTGCTCATGTAATAAAAAAAATTTCAATCTAATATACTCAATAATTTTTTAAAAGCTTTCTTTTGGCTTAGATTTCAAGTGAAAGAAAAATAATAATAGTGGCCGTTTTATTAGAAATAAAAGTGAAAAATATGATGATTGACTAAACCCATAAAAAGTATACCCAAGTAAAATAAATAAATATAACCAACCAGTAGGTAAAGGAAAATAGAAAAGCCAAGCAAGTAGGACCATTGGTATGGTATAAATAGTTTGAATTCTGGCGTGTGAAAGACAAATAGAATCCTACCAATTACCAACAATTCAAAAAAGTAAATAATTGGAAAATAATTTTTAAAATCCATTATCTCTTCTTCAGATTTTATGATGCCTTTTTTTCGCTCACAATTTTTTTGTGATAATTTCTGTGTGAAATTTTTAATGTTATACAAAAAAGCATTTATAAATGAATTTTTTAATTCCTTACTTTTTTCTTTACATCAAATTTACTTCATACAACAATGCTGCATTGGAGTGTTTGGAAATATGCTTACAGTAAGTGTGTATTTTTATGCAGAACATTTTGCTTGCCAAGATTGTTATTGTTAACGGTGGCGATCACATGTTCAACAAATGCAATTAAGAACTTCTTTTTTAAGCGAAAAACTAAAAAGTAGGAGTAGGATAAATTAAGTAAGAGATGAGCATTACTGAACAACAGAAGCGAGCCTTTCGGAGACAGAAATTGAACGGGAAAGTGAAAGGCAGCTTGATTTTGTGAGACGAGAAAGTAAATAAATAGAAGTACAATAAAGTTAAGATGAGGGAGAAAGGGAAGAAGGTACAACAATAAAAATGTATTGTAAATGTAGTCGGAGGTACAAGAAAAGCGAGTGGGAGTAGCAGGGGATAAAAGACAGAAGAAACTGAAGGGCTATAGTAAGAGAAGTAAAATTGGTGGGAGGTAAAGCAGAAGGGGAAAGAGAAGCAATAGATAATAATTTATTTAGATATATATCTTAAATACAGAAAAACTGACCTCAAGAACAAAAGCAATCAGTTTAATTATTGGTGTACAAAAAATAAAAATATATATAGTTGTCAGATACTGTATTATGGTGTAACCTTTTAGTTTTAAGCCTTATGTAATGAAGAAATAAAAGTAAAAATTTCTGGTATAAAATGCAGCGTTGTTCGCCAATTCCGCACTTGGGATGGAAACTTTTTCACTGACTCAGTTGGCAGCTGTAGTCAGTGACAGACATGAGAATACTAAAAGATAAGAAGGGAGGTATTGAATGAAAACGAAGAGGCGATAATGGAGATTGGAGGTAAAGAAACACATGGAATAGAAACGAAAAAAGCAATGGAAAAACAAAACAAAATTCTAATCATAGTTATAATGTGGCATGAATTTTTGCTACTGCAACACTTCTTGTTTTGATAGATCCTGAATTTTGGGAAACTCACACGTAAATATCTTATTATATTTCCCTAGTTAAAAAAATATATATTGTGAGTTCTTTTAAGGAAAAAGAGATGGATAGACAAGAAAGTTTTTTTTTTATCACTCACTTTACAGTTTTGTAGAGGGACAGGAGTGGTCTTATTCCAAATATTTGATAAACAAATAAAATTGGAAATAAACAAGCTCTATGAACTGTTTTTGAGTTTTTACATTTTTTACTGTAAAATAAGGAGAAAGCATAGCCACAAATTTATTATGTAAATTTTACATAATAAATTTGTGGCTATGCTTTCTCCCTACTTCTGGAAAAGAAAGAAAAAGTAAATTGTAAACGATATATGGGTCATGCATGCAGCATGCTATATGGAATTTCTGGTATGAGTAGTTATATGGGTTTGGGTTAAGAATGAGTTAGCCGGTAATATGCCCCTCTTTCAAGTTGGCCTAGTCAAAAAGTGTGATTGGAATTTTTTTTTTTTTTAAGATATGAAAAGATAGTTCGTTCAGCAGACCGTTTTTAGGTGAATGATTTAAGGTAGGTACCTAGCTAAAAAAGATCATACCATGATGAAAAAGACGCCAAACTTGACGAAAACAAAATTTTATCGTCTAAAAATGTTAATGTTATTAAAGACTAAAGAGGAAAGATCAAAGTATTTTGGGGGTATTTTTTTTTACATTTTCTCATCGTCCGAAATTTTCGTTAAAAATCTTGTTTTTTTTGTCATCAAAACTGGCAGATAATCATTTTCAATCATTTTTTTCCATTTTATAAAAAAATGAAAATCTCACTTTGAAATTCTTTTAAAAATCAATTATCATTTTTTCAAAACTTATTTTAAGAAAATCAGAAATTATAATGTTTATTTAAAATATTTTGAATCAAGCTTAATTTAGCTTCTGCGCCGAAAAGATGTCATTTGAAAATAAAACAAAGCAGGTCATAACCTTTCGCGTCACTTGACAGGTGACGAAAGACATTTTCATGACGTTTAGATAGCTTACGTGAGGATAATTCTTTCTATGGATGGAGATAAGTGAAGTTATTTAGATTTAAGTGAACAAATTATTTACCTCGTTATTTTTAAGGAAAACTTTCAGCGCTCTAATTTTTTTTTGTACTTAGCTTTCACCCTTACATTTACGATGCTTTATGAAAAATATATTATAAAGAAATTAAAATAAGACTGTTAAGAGTGAGATTAAATTTCATAAGAAAGGTATCCAATTAATTTTATAGGTACCTTTCTTATTAAATTTTATCAGAAGTGTACATAAAATACTCTAATTTTATGTACATTCATTACATTTTACTGTGTTATTTGTATTCATTTCATTATTAATTTTGATATTTCATTTATGGAAAAATGTCATAACTGAGATTAATATAAAAATAAGATCATATAAATTTCATAAGATGATACTGATACTTGTAGGTACCCTTCTCAGTTTAAATTGAAAAATCAAATTAACTTGTCCACGCGTGTTTTGCAAAAGTAAAGGCCTTAACAGCGGAGAACAATGCTTAACTAAAATAATGCAACTTAATTGTATTCTGGTTGGTTATTACTTTATAATTACAGCCCGATTATAAACACAAAATTACATTTCTTAATTACTGCAGATCTTCTGATTAGTCAAAACGTTGGAAGTTAATGAAATTTTAATGATACAGTTTACAACGCGCTAAAAAAAGATCTATCTCATAAGGACACTTACGAAAGCAGAAGCGGCTTTTAACTAATTTTATAATATTTTAACAACTTAAATGTAAAAATCTATTATAATTAAAGAAATAACAAATAATTGTATTAAAAATTCATTGTCATTGAAAAAAAATTTTGCTTTCAGAAAATATTGTTCATATTCATAAAAACAACTAAAAGCAAATAAAAGCATTTGAAATTAAATAATATCTTTGTTTTATTGAGTTTTCTATAATACAATTCAGAGCTGATTTTCAGGTGGGGCGTCCAATTAAAAAAAAAACATGATTTGCATTCCTCAAAGCCTATTGTAATCACTAAACGAAGGAGAAAATATCACATGAACTGAATTCTCTTAAAAAAAAAGGTATACATTGCTACCAGGGTGGAAATTATGTTAAATACTTAAATTTAATAACACCATGCTAACAGATGAAAAAATAATTCTGGGACAATCAGTTGATATGTACAGATGAATAAAACTGACATCTTGTGAAAACACACACACACACACACACAGAAATAAAAAATATGAAATCCCTTTTCCTCCAATATTTATGTTTTTATCCATGTAACACCAAGAAAGTCTAATATGACTCAATGCAAAAACAGTGATAAAAAATTAATAAAGTACATAAAACAAAAGTAGTTATTGAAATACTGACTTTACATGTTAAGTGACAAAATCCTACAAACTGTTTTGTAGTTATCTTTAAACAAATAAAATTGGTTATATTATTACTTTTTTGTCATGCTATGATAATGTACAAAGTTATTACGATATATGTAATAAAAACCTATACTATTAAAATTGCAATAGCATATGTGCTAGTGTGTGTGTGTGTGTGTGTGCGTGTGTGTGTGTGTGTGTATTTTATTTTTTCATCCTACATTTTTATTACTGCAAATGTTATCTTTAGTGGATACCTTTAGTGGATATTTGAGTAGATACTGTTTGTTTAAACAGTGTTTATTTCATCTACCGTGCACTCAAGAAAATCTGAACAAGTTAATGTGCTTTAAGGCAAACAGAACCTTACTTAACTGTGAAGCACTCTGTAGCTGAATAGTCAAAGCACACCAGATGAGACTGTAGTTCCTCCTGCAAAGGTGGATGCAGGTTCAAATTTTACCAGAGGGTATATTTTCTTTAAGTTTTCTTCCGTGCACAGACCAGTAGACAAAATAAACGCTGTTTTAAAAAATTGAGTATCTACATCTACTCAAGTACGGGTATTTACTAAAAATAGCATTTGAATATATATATATATATATATATATATATATATATATATATATATATATATATATATATATATATTGACAGAGAAGAGAGTCGGAGAAACACACACACACACATGTATATTTTTTTATTGAAATTGGAGTGGATCTGAGTAGCGAAATTAGATCAGACCATTTTTGTTTACTGATGGGAAATCTGATCTAGGGCAGGTCATTAGGAAGACAATGTAAATGGTCAAAATAATTTTTCAGCAGTTAAAATTTGAAATAGCGCTTAGTAAGCTATGAGAAACTTTGGAATTCACATGATTTTGGTTGACGCAGCCAGAACCCGTGATAATCGCGTGTGAAGTAGTAGGGCCAATGGTCGGTTATGACCAGCCGGCTTTTTCTATATAAACGTGTAGTTATGCTGAAAAAGTGGCAGACAAAAGAGAGAGACGGGAGAGGTCGCGATCGTCGCCTGCGTGCTGTCATGTGCATGAGCACCGGCATCGACCGTTAAGGGTCGTGGTGCTACAGGAAAGACGGAAGAGGCAGAAGGAAGAGGCAGAAGGAAGAGGCAGACACAAGGTAGTTTTTGCCTCGTCTGTCTTCGAGTGCAGTCGAGCTGGGTGGAGAGATGTCGGAGATTGAAAGTGAGCAGAGTTGAATTGAATTGAATGCTCGAAGAAGTACAAAAGTGACGTCAGAGATTGGAACAAAATGCCCGCTAACATGTGCTGTTGATATAAGAATGTTATAGTGAAAGACACCTAGTCTATAGGTAATAGACTCTCCCATCTATTATAAGTAGGAGTTAGTAGTAGTCGAGGGGAGGGGTAGTGTTCAGCGACCACAACTCGATTACTCTGCGTAACACTTTATTACAAGTTCCTAACGTTTCTGTACGTTTAACCTATTTAGGACACATTTAATCCGACTACAAGTTCTATTGTGGAAATAACTCCACAACAACTTTTGGCGACGACGATTCGTACTCATACGGAGAAGAAGAAAAAAATTCGTTCGCCAATACAACTTTTGGCGACGACGATTTGCACTCATACAGAGGCAGAAAAAATTTTTTCGTTCGCCAAGACAACTTTTGCCAGCGAAAATTCGCACTCATAAGGAGGAAGAAAAAGTTCGCCCGCCACAGTGGTTTTGACGACGAATTTCGCACTCATACGGAGGAAGAAAAATTTTGTTCGCCACAAATAACGTAGGCGACAAAGTCTCGGATTTACACTTTGAAAAAAAAAAAACGGAGGAATGCAAAAGTCTATTCCAGGATTTTTAAAATTCCAATTGGAACAACAAACGAAAATGTTAGAACAACAAAATACTTTCCAGAAGCAGTTACAGGAGGAAACTTTCAATAAACAGATGCAATTCCAACAGAAAATGGAACAGATGCATGGGGAGTTTTAAAGCAAAATTCTGGAAATAACCGAGAACAGGAAAGAGAAAAGGCTACAAAATGATTTCTTCCCAGAGAATACAATATGGAATTCAATTGAAATATTCACGTACAGTCCAGATGAAGAGACAACTTTTGAAGAATATTATAAAAAATATACGGACGTATATAATGAGGACTGCCACTTGTGGTCTGAAGGAAAGAAGGTTAGACTTCTTTTAAGTAAATTAAGAACTGCTGAGCATAACAAATTGGTACACTGCATTTTACCGAAGAAAACTAACGAGTTGACATTTACCGAGGCGGTAAACATATTAAGTGAGTTATTTAGTCAAAAGACATCTTTGTTCCACAAGAGGTGGAAATGTTTGAATTTGATAAAAGATGACGAACATGACTATATAACGTACGCAGCCAATGTGAATAAGCATTGTGATGAATTCAAGCTAGCAGAGTTAAGCGCAGACAATTTTAAGTGCTTGGTGTTTGTTCAAGAACTGGTAGCGGAAAAAGACGCAGAGATTGAGAAAATTAGTACTGGCAAAATTGGAAAGCAATCCAAGTATTACGGTACAAAATTTAGCAGAAGACTGCACAAGATATGTTAGCGTAAAAAAAGACGCAAAAAAGATAGAACAGTCTGGCGTTTCGCATGTAAGGAAAATTCGCTACAAAAAAGAAAGTCAGTCGAACAAAAAGAATTATAAAATTGCAGATTATCAAGCAAAAAGTAAAATACCAGTGGAAAGCAAACAAAAACGCCCGAAGCCATGTTTTGCTTGCGGCGAACTACACTGATACATATATTGCAATTTTAGGTATAAAAAATGTTTCAACTGTGGAAGAGTTGGGCACAGACGCACACATTGCCGTTCAAAAAGTAAAGGCAATAAAATAAGAAAATTAAAGTCCAACGAGGTAAACGATGGAATAACTAGAAAATTCGTTACCGACGAAATAAATAATAAAAAAATAAAAATGCAACTTGACACTGGTTCGGATCTCTCTATCATAAATTTGCATACGTGGAAGAAGTTGGGAAAACCAACTTTAATGAAGACAAAGAAAATCGCGAAGTCAGTGACGGGAGAAAAAATACAATTTGTTGGAGAACTTGTTACAAACGCCACGTTAAATAAAAAAACGCGAAAAGTTAAACTATTTGTCATAGAAAATACCACAAACTTACTTGGTACTAATTGGATAACAGAGTTTAAATTATGGGATCTACCGATAAATTCTTTCTGTTACAAGGTAGAAAGTTTTAACTCCGAAGCCGAAAAATTAATAGAGAAACTAAAGGAAACATTTCCTACTGTTTTTTCTCCAGGCTTGGGAACGTGTACCAAGATGGAGGCAAAATTCTTTTTAAAAGAAAACGCTCAGGCGGTATTCAAAAAGAAAAGGAATGCTCCGTTTGCCTCAATAGAACTGATTGATAAAGAATTGGACAGATTAGAGAAATCCGGTGTACTCAAAAAGGTTGACCATAGTGATTGGGCAGCTCCGACGGTATACGTGAAAAAAAGTCTAAAGACATTCGTGTTTGTGCAGATTTTTCAACGGGGTTAAACGCGGCACTCAAAGACTATAACTATCCTCTACCAACAGCGGAAGAAATATTTGCAAAGCTTAATGGAGGCACAATATTCTTGAAAATAGACCTTAGCGATGCATATCTGCAAATAACGGTAGAAGAAGAAACGTCTAAACTTTTGTGTATTAACACACATCGAGGTCTGTATAAATTTAACAGACTACCTTTTGGGATTAAGGTCGCCCCCACCATTTTCCAACAAGTAATGGATTCGATGTTGGGTGGTTTGGATTTCGCAGTAGCGTATCTAGACGGCATCCTCATGAGAAGTACAAGTATAGCAGAACACGTGAAACATGTCAATGCAGTAGTTTCCAGAGTACAGGAGTTTGGATTTAAACTCAAGGAAAGTAAATGTGAGTTTTCCATGGAAAAAGTGAAATATCTGGGGCAGATCATCGATAAGAATGGTAGAAGGCCAGACCCAGAGAGAGCAGTGGCTATAAAAGACATGCCGGCTCCGAAAGATATTACAACATTGCAAAGTTTTTTGGGATTAGCTAATTATTACCAAATATACATCCCTAAAATGTATGATCTGTGGCAACCATTAAATGAACTATTGAAGAAAGGAAAATCCTGGAAGTGGACTAATGAATGCCAGAAAGCATTTGAAAAGATAAAGGAAGTATTAACTTCGGAATTATTTCTAGCCCATTACAATCCGGATTTAGAAATCATAGTAGCTTGCGACGCAAGTGCGTACGGAGTAGGAGCGTGTATTTTACACAAAATTACAGATGGTCAAGTAAAACCAATTGCTCATGCTTCTAGAGCACTACTTCCGACTGAGAAGAATTACTCTCAGATAGAGAAAGAGGCGTTAGGAATAATATTTGTAGTAGCGAAATTTCACCGTTTTCTCCACGATCGACATTTTAAGCTACAAACCAATCATAAGCCTCTAATTTCGATTTTTGGATCAAAAAAGGGTTTGCCGAAGCATACAGCAAACCGACTACAAAGATGGGCTATAATATTGCTAAATTATAACTTCAGCATGGAGTACATACCACCTAATAAATTTGGCTATGCTGATGTGCTGTCCAGGTTAATTCCTAAAAGGAGCGAACCATTAGAAGACACGGTAATTGCCTCACTGAAATCAGAAGAAGAGCTGAAATTTACTGTGTGTAATGCAGTTCGGGAACTTCCGGTAACTCTAGAAAAAATAAAAGAAGAAGCCACCAGGGACGAATATATCTTGAAAGTAAAAGAAAAAATAGCCAAGAGGAACCAGTACACAACAAATGTGTTTCCGCTTTGCGATTCAGTATTGTTATATAGAGAACGTGTGGTAATTCCATACACACTCCAAAAACAAATATTAAAAGATTTTCATACTGGTCATCCAGGCAGCACTAGGATGAAGAGCCTAATGCGAAGTTTTGTTTATTGTCCGAATATGGACAGGGACATTGAGAACGCAGTAGCAAAATGTAAAGGCTGTGCTTTGGCTGCAAAGGCACCACCAGTAAAATTTAATCCCTGGCCAAAAACAGACCTACCATGGTCTAGGTTGCATGTGGATTTTACAGGTCCACTGAATGGATACCATTACATCATAGTAGTGGATAGTTTTCTCAAAATGGCATGAGATATAAAGAATAAGAAAACCGACGACGCAAAGTACAAAAAACTTCCTGCTGGAATTGTTCGCAAGGTTTGGTGTTGTAGACACAATTGTGACGGACAACGGAAGTCAATTTACGTCGAAACAATTTAAAGATTTCTGCAAGGAATACAATGTTGAACATATTACCACAGCTCCATATCACCCAAGATCAAACGGGTTAGCTGAAAAATTTGTGGACACCCTTAAAAGAGCTTCAAAGAAAGCTAGGGAAATACCTACAGATGAAGCCCTACAGAAGTTTCTACAGGTATACAGACTTACCCCAAATAACGCAACACCAGCCTCACAATCGCCAGCCGAGGTGATGTTTGCACGTCGGGTAAGATCTGTCTTCGACAAATTATTACCGAAAAAGACAAAGCCAGGTACAGAAAAATTTATTCAAGTTAAGAAATACAATCCTGGTGAAAAAGTATACTTTAAGGTATATAAACAGAATAAATCATTCTGGGAGTGTGGAAAAATAGAAAAGCGGATTGGCAACATGATGTACTTCGTGAAAGGTGAAAAATTCACGTGCAGACGGCACATTAACCAGATCAGACGACGCTCTTCAGACGTGGTTGACAGCGCTCTAGTTGAAGAAACACCTATGGAGGTGATTTTTGACACGTTTGATCTTCCAACGCCAGCAACGATGTTACCTGAGATACGCCGATCTAAGAGAAAAAGATAGGCAACTGACCATTTAAAAATGGATCCAAAACGTAGGAGATACGCTACAATGTTGCTAAAAAAATGAAGTTTTTTTGGGGTTTTTTTTTTTCTGTAAAAAAAATAAAAATAAAATAAAAAATTAAAACTTTTTACTCCTACGGAGTAAAGTTTTAGGAGGGGGGTGTTATGGTGAAAGACACCTAGCCTATAGGTAATAGACTCTCCCATCTATTATGAGTAGGAGTCAGTAGTAGTCGAGGGGAGGGGTAGTGTTCAGCGACCACAACTCGATTACTCTGCGTAACACTTTATTACAAGTTCCTAACGTTTCTGTATGTTTAACCTATTTAGGACGCATTTCGTCCGACTACAAGTTCTATTGTGGAAATAACTCCACAACAAAGAATGAAGAAGCGAATTACTCCTCCAACATCTAAGACTACTACTGCAACTATTATTACTACCACTGGGAATGGAAACGTCGAACAAGCCACCCTTCTCCTTTAACGAGATTACACAAAGTATTTTCTTTTGTTTTGTTGATCATCGTTTCTATACGAGCGACTGAAGATAATTCTTGGAAAGGAAGTAGAGAGAATTTGGCTCGAGCAAGACAAATTATTCTCTCCATCTCTTTGCAGATGGAAGAGGTAGACGGAAGAGAGACAGTGGATAGTCGAGTTGGAGACTCAAGGGGGAGAGGAAGTGACATCAGAGATTGGAATGAAGTGTCTGATAACATGTACTGTTGATATAAGTACCGCTGCTTCTGCTACCACAAAGATTACTACTACCATTACTACTGCTGAGGCGGAATGCAACTATAAAATTTAATCCGCGCATAGAAATCTTTATCTCTCCATCGCAAGAGTTGTATATCGTTCTGAGATGATTTAACAAGTTAATCACAACCCACTCTCTGTCTAGAATCCAGTGTATGAGTTTTTATGTCAATTACTTTTCTTTTCTGTAACCTGTTTCTTTTCTATACTATTCTTTTCTGCTATATAAAAGACATTAACAATTCAACCGTTGAATAGTTGTTTGTCCGGCTTTCTGCAGATATATATTTTTTTGGGTGCATTCTAAAGTTTTTAGCACAGACTCTCCAGCTGTGTCTACATCTTCAGTCGACCGTGAATGGATGAACATCACTTCTGCTTTCTGGATCAAACCAAAACACAATGTGGGCAGGAAGCTGGATTAAACCAGTGGACCGGTCAAATGATCTATGGATGCTCAGGGGTCCTATGGCCACTCCCTTAAGTTTGGTTAAGACTGAGTAGATACCTCAACCCAGAGAGTAAGACGTTGGAGGTTGAGGGGCTGGGGCGAAAATGTTTATATATATATATATATATATATATATATGTGTATGTAGAGAGACAGACAGACAGAGAGTGATATATATATATATATATATATATATATAAATGAAAAGGTATACATTATAAAATTGATTCAATGAAACAGTCCAAATTTTGTTATTGTCATTTTTACTAGAATAATTTTTACTTAATATTCCTGGGAGTTTTCTCACTAGGATGAGAAAATCCAATTCTGTATATACAAAGTGCATTCAAAAAGTATCCAACTTTATTTTTTCCTACCAAAAATAATGTGTCTGGACAAAAATGGGTGGGAAGTGACTTCATCGTGGTAGGCTCAGTTTCTGTTACATATAAAGTACATATGTGTAGTGTATGCTAGTCAGATTTTCATTCTCATGCAATATCTTATTGTTCCTGACCAGGAACGCTTGATTCAGTATCTTACATATTACACTGATTAAAGATATTCTGACAACTGCACACTACATGTCTGTACTCTAAGCAACTGACATGGTCTACTGGCACAAAATGTTCATGTATATACAGGAAGGGTTTTATCACCTTTCATCCAAAGGATTTTTAATGATGTGGCATTAGTTTTGGTGGGAAAAAATAAAGTCAGATACTTTTTGAACACATCTTGTACACACTGATCATCATGAAGTGATATCTAAAAAGTATTATCAACAATTATTCACTATGGTGACTAACCAAAGATTTTCATTGTTGCTAAAATAAAGAAATTAACAACTTTAACAATTTGATTCTATTCAACTTTTAAAATGCTAGTTGAACTTTTACCCATAATAATTTCAAGATAAATTTATAAAAATATTAAACAATTATAAAAAATTTAATATTTCTAAAAATATATCAAATGTGTTTAGAAAGTATACAGCCATTTAGAATTGAGAAATGGTTGTGTGGTTTTCATGTAACTTGGTAATCAAAGGTTAAATGACTGATCATGTTTGAACAGACACTCCCCTGTGTGTTTATTCAGTTGGCAATGAGATGCCATTGAGTGAGTTTGTGACCATCATTCATTATGGCAATGTACCTGCCCATTCTTTATATGCAGGTCTTCTTTTTTTTTTGCAAAGCATTGCATCATTCAGGTATATCAGATTCCATCACCTTCAGTTCAAATTTGCAACTTCTGACTTTTTCTAAAGCTAAAATCACTGTTGAAATAGAGACAAGATTAAGATGAATGCAAGAAGGCAATATATGGCAATCCTAAAAGAGGATTTTGCAGTTTTGAAAAGTGGAAGAGATTAGTATTATTGTGTAATGTCCCAAAGAATGTACTTTGAAATAAACTAAGGTACCATGGCCCTAGGTAGGCTATTTTTCAATAATATTAAAAGGCTGGGTCTCTTCTGAACTGACCTTATAGTTATAAAATTATTATACTGCTAAATTAAAAAGATGTTCTTTGATGAGGTTTTGATATGTTTCTCAGAAAATATTTAATATTACTCAATGATTATTTTTTACTTTGCTAAATACATAAATTTATTATTAATCACATTTGAAATGATAAAAAAATCAATTATTTGACTACCAGCCCTTGCTTCCAAATTGTTTCAGTTAATGAAAAAATCATTTAAAAATGTTTAATATCATTGATGATTATGATGGATTCTAGTGTTGTGAGCCAATGCATCAACACATTACCAATGAGTCCTTTCATGAGAGTAGAGTCCAATTCTAGAACTGCAAGCCCTATTGCAGATGCTGCCTTGATAAAGTGGGTTCTGAGTGCTACTGTTGGTCTTCCTCTGGGCACATTTCTCAATGAGGAGACTGGTATGCCTGTTCTCAAAGAAATCAATGCCCTCTTTGCAAGTTCTCCTCCAGGTTGCATGGGCTTGGGTAGTACTTTCTCAGCTATCAAGGCTGATGCCACATTTCTTGAGATTGTATTTAATAGTGTCCTTGTACCTCAGTTTCAGTCTGCCTAGTTTTGATATAAAATGAGGAGAAAAATTAAATTATTGAGAGGAGTGTCTGAAGTCATGTGAAACGTTTCATTTCAGTTTCTTACAACCAGCATTGAAGTACTCACCAGTGTAAAATTACTTGCCACTTATATTATCAGCACACAACACTTCAAAGAATTTTCTTTGAACAATCCAAGAAAGCTAAGTATTTCAAATCATCTCTCTTCATCTACTTTTGAAGGTATGCAATCATATATCCCTTTGGTGAGCACCGAACTCACTTACCTTTAAACATTTTTAATATTATTTTGTGTCAGATCATTTAAGCTGTTGCATGAGTATTTTCTATTCATGACAATATGTTAAAACCATGGACTTTAAGAATTCTGATTTATTTTCCTGAAACAAGCTACTCAAGTAGGTAAATTTGTGAATAAATTTCTTATCTTGTTTTGTTAAAATTGTGTTTCCTTATCATTACCATCCTTCATTAATCTTCTTGGAATGGATAAATCAACTGTTCATTTTAACCCCTAAGACCCACACCACTATATCTTACTTTTTTATTGTAATAAAAATAACAAAAAAAATTACCTGAAAGAAAAACTAATAAAAAAATTAATAACGAAAAATGCCTCATTTCAAACAAATTAAGATGATCATTTTTTCCATCACCTGAGATTCAACTTAAAAGTTCTTGGTTATTTTTATGATTAATGTAAAAAAAACAAAAAAAAAACAGATAATCAGGTTTACATTTGAATAATAGTGAACTAATTGTTAGCTTTTTTTGCCATAAATAACAGTAGATAATAAACCTGTGAATCATACTAACACTGAACTACATATGTTATCCTGCTGACTTATGCATTTCTAGACTTTTTAAATTTGTTTGACATGTACCAATTTCTAGATTTTCACATCCATAGCAGAGTACAGTTTCAGAACCTGTCATGTTATTTGTTTCAGTTTTAATATTTTCTAGGTTTTCTTTCCTTTGTGATTCCAGATCTAAACTAGAACTGATACCATCTTCATATTTCTTAAAGTAAACAGTAGGTTTCCAAAGTGGATAATTTTCTGGTGTGAAAGGATCATCAGATTGGACATCAATGCACTCTAGGGCAGTTGGAGCTTTCAGCATACAGGCATGTAACATCATCCTTACTGGTTTTGTATCTTGACGATCACTATATGTGAAGTCTCCAACAATGCAATGTCCAATATGAGCACAATGAACACGGAGTTGGTGAGTTCGACCTGTTGAAAACAAAAGCAATAAAAGTAATAGCAGATATCATGCACAAACCAAGAAAAAAACAATATATTAAATGTAATCCCAGAAAGATATGAATAGATTCATGTACATAAGGGTATATGTATATAAAAGAATTCACATTTAAAGATAATATAAACATTCTTTTTAAATAAATTTCCAATTTTAATTCTTTATTGGTGAAAATTTTTCATCTTTTCAGAGAAAAATATACCATATCAATTCCATAATAGTTGTTACATTTGCATACACATTTCATACAAATGTTATAATATTTGTTATAACTCTACCTTATCTATGCACTTTCATAAAGACAAATAATGTTATGACAGCTAATTGTACAAATGAGGAGTGTCTGCCAAATAAAACATAACAATTTTCTTGATCCAAGATATCTTTGCAGTAAATAGACTTAGTCTTAAGTTAAATGGTTAGTGCTCATAAACAGAATAATAAACAAATATGATGATGTGCATGTGTATAGAGATGTATAAAACATGTAAATAATAATTAAATAATAGGTGAATGAAAGTTTAATATTTGTAATTGGTACATTGCATGCATATATATATATATATATATATATATATATATATATATATATATGTATGTATGTATGTATATATATATATATATATATACAGGTTGATTGAAAAATAACTCCCCCATTTTAAAATACTTATAATTGATTTATTAACTATAATTTTTACAAGAAATAGATATGAGAGAAAAGTATTTAGCATGAGGTTTTATTTAAAATTTGATATCGGCACCAGATTTTTCTACCAGCTTCTCAAGACACCCAGAAATTGTGTCAACTGATTTCACCAGGAACTCTTGTGGTATGGAAGATGTAACTTCTTGTATTCACCCTTCAAGTTCTTCCAAAATCTTGCTTTGGTATAGTAGACTTGTTCCTTTAACCGACCCCAAAGAAAAAAGTCACAGAGTGTTAAGTCAAGACTCCTGGCTGACCACAGTAGTGGAGCTCCTAGAGGGGGTCACAATATAAAAATTGGCTTGTATGCCCAAATAAAGATAGGAGGCCCGCTAATGTTTATAAATTAAAGATCTGAAATCTGACAGGTCAACAAGAGATCAACAAATGATAAACTTAAAATTTAATTAGAATATAGACCAGAATCCTTGTAGCATAAATTAACATGTAAGTTAAGTTCACATGTCCGGTGAAAGTTTTGAAAAGTCCACTGATGAACCTTCCATAGTATTTTAACCAAAGTGTACGGAGTAGGTTATTTGAAGTCTGGATGACATAGCCAAAGAGAAATGAGTTCCATTTAAATGTCTGTTGCTGGCATTGCATAGTTACTGGTTAAGTCCAATGGTGAACCTTCCTCAGTATTTTAATTGAAGTGTACAGAATAGATTATTTGAAGTCTGGATAATATGCATGCAGCAATTTCCTAAATCAGGTGAGTTAAGTTGACAGGAAAGCCGGGACCATGGTGTAGCTGGAAGTTCAGGGATGTTGTATGCAGATCCATTAATGCCAATCAACCAAGTGAATTAGGTCGAGATAGTAGGGACCAACGAGTAGCTAGAAGTTCAGTTGATTACCATTAATGAACCTGCTCACAACGAGCAGGTCCATTAATGGTAATCAACCAAGTGAGTTAGGTCGAGATAAGGACTGGAAGTAATGGAGGCCAAGAATGCCAGAAGTAGCAAAAGCTATGAATGCCGAAAGTAAGGTGCCGGAAGTAACGGTCTGTGGTAGCCAAAAATAATAGAGCCCAGGAATGCCGGAGGATAAGGGTCTGTGGTAGTTGTAAGTAGGAGCAAGAGTGTCGGAAGTAAGCATGGATAGGAAAGCCCAACTAGCATCCTGTTGACAGACAAAAATAAATGTGAATGTAACTCAATACATAACCCATCCGAGCACTGTGACCACAATGGCTATGAGCCTGTGTTTGTCCTTCTTCTTGATCACCCTTGGGTTCGGCGAGAAGTTGCTGCCTTATATGTAAAGGTAATGTAAACATTAACTGGTCCTGCAAAGTACTAAAAATCTCTAGAAAAATAAACTATGTGCTATCAAATATAAAAAAGTATAAAATACTCACAAAGTGTAATCCGACTAGGTTCGTAACACAGAAAGAATTAAAAAGTCATTAGGGTTATCATGAAACTAAATGAACTTAAATTGAAGTGTGTGTAAAGCAATGAAGGTCAAGGTCATGAAGACATAACATCAGCTCTTGGTCACATGTACAGAGTAGCAAAGGGTTATGAT